>OZ010648.1:23169651-23633969 GCA_963932195.1 Empis livida
AAATATAAATATAAATATAAATATAAATATAAATATAAATATAAATATAAATATAAATATAAATATAAATATAAAATATAAATATAAATATAAATATAAATATAAATATAAATATAAATATAAATATAAATATAAATATAAATATAAATATTAAAATATAAAATATAAATATAAATATAAATATAAATATAAATATAAATATAAATATAAATATAAATATAAATATAAATATAAATATAAATATAAATATAAATATAAATATAAATATAAATATAAATATAAATATAAATATAAATATAAATATAAATATAAATATAAATATAATATAAATATAAATATAAATATAAATATAAATATAAATATAAATATAAATATAAATATAAATATAAATATAAAATATAAATATAAATATAAATATAAATATAAATATAAATATAAATATAAATATAAATATAAATATAAATATAAATATAAATATAAATATAAATATAAATATAAATATAAATATAAATATAAATATAAATATAAATATAAATATAAATATAAATATAAATATAAATATAAATATAAATATAAATATAAATATAAATATAAATATAAATATAAATATAAATATAAATATAAATATAAATATAAATATAAATACCAAAAAATAAAATCAGATTTATAAAAAAAAATAATCTAATGTACTATTGCTATAAATACAAAATTCCAAAAAAAAATACCATTATCAGTTACGTTACTAAAACTATTTTTTTGAACATTGCTTCTGGCCAGAGTTTTCAGTCAAATCCAGCATAACAATTTTTTATATTGTTTTCCATATCTTCAATTCTTAACTATAAAATATTTTTAGTTCAGTCGCCAGTCCTTTTTGATACATTTTTACTCCTAAGTAAGATATTATTTTTTTATTAAATTAAATAATAAAATTGATATTATTTCTTTATTAGATTTATGAAAAGAACCAAAATAAAAATGTTTTTTGATTATTAAATTGTATTGTAGAGAAAAGAAAAATGTCTATTTCCTTGGTCAGATGCACATGCTTACTTAGGTTCTTTTATATTTTTGGCAATACTATTTGCCAGTTTTTAGCCTCTATTCTAGCCGACGCTGACATTGGAGATTGGTAATAGAGAAAAAGAACCGTTATATTTTTTGGAAGAACAGGTGACTGGCAAGTTATACTAAAGTATATTTTTTCATACAACAAAAATATATGTTACCAATAAGATGTTGTATCTTATAAAATTTCACAAGTTGTTTTCTGATTTACATATTACTAACATGAGCATAAAGTTAATCAGATCTATTCTGCACTCCGTCGGCATATTCCGGCGGAACTGATAAAAATTCCGGCGGAATTTTTGAAGCTATTCCATACTCTCACGGAATTGATATTAGTGTTACAATACTTAAACAAAATTCGAAATGTCAACTATACTTTTGAACTATCATAATCAGCTGCTTTAATAGTTGCTTTAATGTAAATAGGAAAAATATATGCATTATATTTTTATTTATATTTATTAAGTTTAGACGAGAAGTAGAAATTAATAGAAATTTAAGAGCAGAATGGCGTATTTTAACAGAATCATTTGATCATCTAAATAATATAGTGTAAGGAATTTTTATTTAAAAAAATAAATGCAAAAAAATTTTATATTAAAGAAAACTTCAGACTATAGGCAATTATGCAAAGGTGATACAGGTAGTGGACATCTGTTTGCATAAGAGACGTGATTGCAAATTCGTTTTTAATATAAATGTAAAAAATTTAAAATAAAAATGTAAAAATAATTTATAAATTTGCAATCCCGTCCCGCGGAGAAATAAATTTCAATTCCTATGTTCCGCGGGATTACAGAATACAAAAAATTTCGCTGGAATTAATTTCAAAATTTCGCTGTACTGAATAGGAATGTTAACTTTACTAATTATAATTTATTTTTATAAAAAGGCATTTCAATTTAGTTAACAACTTTACTAATTAGAATTTCAAAAAAAGGCATTTCAAATCCGTTAACAACTTTAGTAATTATAATTTATTTATATTATTATTTTATTTAATTAACGAAGAAGCCAAGAAAATGTTTCATACAAAATTGTAATTCAACAGTATGAAAGATAATTGATAATTTTATTTAATCGTCAATTTTTCATACTGTTGATTACGAAACATTTTCACAGCATTTTCGGTAATTTTTTTAGGTAAAAATTCTTACGGCTGCGATTTTTGTTTTTATTTATTTAATTATAATAACATAAATTTAATATTGAAATTATAAAATTCAAAAAAATGTATTTAATTTATTTTTTTAAAAAAATTTATTTTACAAAATCGCACAATATGATAAGCATAATTAATTTGATGATTTTTTAACTGGGATTGGAAACTCACCAGATGCAATTTCGATATACATATAATGTTTTCTATTTAGTAGTAGCTTAAAAAGTATAACGCACCAATTGTATTGAAAATGACAGCAATTTCCATTCTAGGTTTACAGCCAAGTGGTGCAGAGCCCCTGCCTTCCAATCGGCTTACCTACCATTCGTCATTGGGATAAAAAAAAACTTTCCTATCCTAAAAATTTCCCAACTTATATAATTACTTATCCCTTCCCATAGGTAAGAGGAGTTAATTTTATAAGTTGGGAAATTTCCCTTAACTGTAATCACAGTTAAGGGAAAAATTTCTCAATATTTGGCTATGAATAAAAAAAAAAACAATGTTCTACTGGTATAAAATAGTTTCAGTTTTACTGCAACATTGTAGAAAGGCTCTAAATCTGAAAAGAAATGAAAGTGTTTTCTTATATAAAATTTTTGTAAAAATAGCCTTTTTTTTAAATGTTACCTTATAAACACTATAGTTATTTGATCATCATATTACATAGACAATATTTTGTTATGATCATATTTAATTATCACTGTAAAGATTATCTCCTTCTCCTTACATTTACATAATTCCACCCCAATATTAATTTGGATTATATCTCGGCGCTATTCCATTCGTACATACCTGACGATCGACTTACAAGAAGAACGGGTGCAAATTTTTTTATAGTATTCTCAGGAAAGGGTACATTATAAAACATCAAATTTTGGTAATATTGTATTTTAAAGTTTTTAAATTAAAAAATATACATTAAAATTAGACGCTCATTTATGTTAAAGACGCTCGACCCACAAGATGTCAAAATTTATTATTTAAACACACTAATTACTCATATCATTGTTCTTATATCAAACAAAGTGTACCCTAAAAATGTAACAACTCGAAAATTTCGTTAAGTTGCCCCTCAACAATATTTGTTATTATTTATGATATTTCAATGAGGCGAGTTTGTCTACTTGGCCGTCATTTCACACTTCAAAACATCAACGGCAATGACGCGAATGGTGAATTCATCTCAGGCTGTATGTTTGCATTACTCGGCCATTACTAAAAATATCCTCCATGAAAAATTTTTAAATTTGAGAAGGTGTGAAACGAAGACTACAGACTGCTGCATAAATACAAGTGTGAACTGGCAAATTTGTGGTCACTTAAGAAATAACAAGCATCATTTCTACTTCTTTCGTGGCGTTACAGGTCGCTGAGGTCCTTAGCCGAGTTCAAAACGTTTCTCCACCGATTACGATGCACTGCCTCTTCGTTCCAGTTGCTTATTCGAAGACTGTGGAGCTCACTGGTGACACCGTCTTTCCACTTAAGGTGGGTCTGCCTCTCCTTCTGTTCCCCTCCGGGTTGGAGGATACAAGACTAATTTCGCTTGAGCATGATCGTTCATCTGGACAAGATGGCCTAGCGCCTAGCCAGCGTAATCGTTGATTGCGGATACGTTTCACTATCCATTACCTCGTACAATTCTTCGTTGAATCTTCTCCTCCAAACTCCGTCTATAGCAGAATCTATAGACCATTCCGTAAATCTTGAGCAGAATCTTCCTTTCAAAAATCCCAAGTGCCTTCTCATCGGTGCTTGCCAGCGTCCATGACTCAGCGTCATTAGTTAAAATGGGTATGATGAGGGATTTGTACAACTAGAATTTTTTGAAAGGTGCTTTGACCTCAGTGGTTTGCATAATCAAACACAACATCGGTTTGCAAGCATTATTCTGCGCTTAATCTCCACGTTTATGTTATTTTCACTGTTTACATTGGACCCAAGATATATTAACTCTTTGACCACATCTAGATTATATCTGTACATAGTGACGTTCAGCCCCAAACGGTGGATAGATGTTTCTTTGCAATTAGACAGCATGTTTCGTTTTACCCTCGTTGATTACAAGACCCATTCGTGATCCACCAGACAACCATCACAGTATTCTGGATTCTGCATTTGAGAATTCAATCTACCCATTCTGAAAGTGAATCAGCGAAACAAAAGAGCACCAAAGGGTAGATGGAAAAATACAAAGAAACCTTAATTTAAAATTGTTTAAACTTTAAAGTAATCTCTGGGAATATTTAAAATTCTTGATGGTTATTTATAAAAAAAGATAATAATATGTCTTTTTAAGAAAAGTTTATTAATTTATTCACACCAATTCGAATTATTTTGTGTACTCCGGTTTCATCGATACGCATAGGTGTGTGATTTTTGATTTATGATTTCATCAAATTTGAAAAAAATGGACGTAAATAGGAATGACTAATATTGAAACCCGGAACGCTTAAAACGAAACCATTTTATTTTTAAATTTTTAAAAAAAGTTACTTCCCTCACCTCGAAATCACTACATATCAACAGAAATGGAGTAATTCAACCATTTCCACTCCCGTATAAGCTCCTAGAATGTCCTCATAACGGTAGTTATTAATCAGAAAATTATACAAAATAATTAAATCATAAAAAATCAAAATAGACACCGAAAATTACTTCAATACTAAAGCCGGGCTCTAATGGGCATAAAATATTAACCCAAAATACACGGATAGTTTTGTTGTATTTTGTTAACTGCTGTTAAATATCCTACAGATTTTTTAAGTGGAAAAGCTCAATTATATTTTCATAGACGTATCATATTTATTATATAGTTTGATAACCATTTTAATATATTACATAAACCTAAAATGAATTAAATTTAATTAATATTTCCGGTAAATGGTATTAGTATATAGTTTTAATTAGATATTAATATTTGCCACAGTAATAAATTTGCAAAATTCTCAACCTTGAAAAATTATGTTTTCCATTTTTAAATTTATGAAAATTTGTATCTAAGCAACCTTTTTCAATAAAACAAATTTTTACTAACTTTTGTTTTCCATTCGAAGTAGTAATACGTACAACAAGATCAAATAATAATTGTCTGAAAATAAAATTTAAAATTATGGATTGTGGTACAAATTATTCACCTCATAATAAAAAGGCTTTAGTATTGAACTCTCAAAAATGGAATTCAATTTTAAGACAGTTAAATGCAAATGATGAAATTGTACAACAAACACAACAAGAAAAGAAATATTTGCAATATTTAAAAGAAGGATCACGGGAAATGACCAGACAATGGACAAATACAATTAAAAGAGAAGATGATCTTATTATAGTAGATCACCGAAAACTTAAAGCTCAAGAAAAAATTATAGAAGGTTTTTTGGAATTTTATTATTTTGTGGTAAAACAATTTTTTTTTTTTTAAATCTTTCAGACCGAAAACTCTTGCAAGAATTACATGTAACTGACAATAAAATTCGTAAGGAAAAAATTGCTCAAGCACAGTTAATGATTGAAAGATTACAAGCTGGTCCCAGAGAACTAGAGAGTGCTGCAATATTGAGTGAAGTACTTAAAGCTCGCGAGATCCATAAAAATATCAAAACTAAATTTGAACAAGAACAATATGATTCTTCTATATACGATAATACTCCATATAATATGCAAAAATTGCCATGGGAACAAGGTGATAACCAAATTGTTGCGGCACAAAATCGTAAAGATGAGTATAAGAATGAATTATTAAGTTGCATTAAAACTCAACGAAAAAATAAGATAGTATGCTTAAAATCATTGACCGAAGGGGAACAGAGAATACGTGAACAAATTGACCGAGACGTTAAAGCTCAAATAGAACGTGAAAGGGCAATCCTTCAACGTAAAAAAGAAATTATGAGAAAAAATGCCTTGGAAGCTATGAAAATGGTTGAACAAAGACGTTTACGTATGTAAAAATTCTTAGAGATATATTGGTTCTTAAACAACTTTTTTCTTTTCTTAGGTGAAAAATTAGAAAGCACTATAGAAGACAATATTAACTGTATTTATACCGAAGGAAAGAGAGAAATTATGCAGATGACAAAGGATACACAAAAACAAGTCATATTAGATAAAATGATTGCAATGGACGAAAATAGGAAGAAATTTATTGTAGTACAAACAGATCCAATTAAAGCCGAAGAAGTATGTTGCAGAAAAGCTGCTCAAGAAATAAATAATAAATTAGATGCTCAAGAAATTGAAAAAATAAAAAAAGATAAGGAAATTAAAGCAGCAAAAATTAAGTATTACATTGAAGAATCACAAAGGCTAAAGGAAGAAAAAAAAAAGAAATTGGAAGAATTTCGTTGGTCTGTTGCTAATCGGCTTAAGAATGAAGAAGTTAATAAGCAATTTGAATTAAATAAATATGAAGAGAAACGAAAAAAAGCAGATGAGGTTCGTTCTGATATTTTAAATCAAATTAAAGAAAAAGCGGAAAATGAGAAATTGGAAAAAATTAAGAATCAACAATGCAATTCAGTTACTTATGAAGAAAAAGATAAATTCTTCTTCGAATATGCTAACCAATTAATAGAAGATGCTAAAAAAAAATCTCGTCCCATTTTACCATTTATCAAAGCTATTGGAAATTATAAAAAAATAACTAACATAGATCCCCAAAAGTATGTCCCGCCCCATCTCATTTCGAATATTCCTATTGATGATAAACAAGATCTGAAATTGTGTGGTAAACCAATTATTAAATACAATTTGTGTGAACTCAAACAACTTAATCCCACTATTCAATCACATCTTGTTTAAATTTACTACCCTTCCATCTTCCATTATTAACTGTCTTGTATATCATTGTATTAAATAAAAAATTTAAAGAATTCTAGTTTTAATTACAACTTATTATTTATTTTATAAATTCTATCTTTTGAAATTAATGTCATTTGTTGTTTTGTAGATAATTCGAAGAACACGTTGTGTAAATTGTAACACGATGTTTTTAGCTGTGGTGAAAAGATATAAATTTAATCTAGCAATAACCAATTAAAAAATTCTTACTTGTTGAAGGAGGCGTACTTTCAATTTTATATTCTCGGGATTATCATTGCCATTTGTATGGTTATGAAGATTTAAAACAAACAAAAGTGTATCTTGAATTATCATAACTATTCTTTGTACGTAGAGTGTATTGAAAATCCTTCTGGTTAAATATCCTCTCACATATTTATTTATAATTGTAGCAGCAACTTCCTAAAAAAAAGCTCATTTATGTTAACATATTTCCTCATTCATAAAAATATTGGCATATATAAAACAACCAGTCGTGCGAATTTTAGTTTATTTAGAAAACGAATATTTTATAAAATTGGGTTAGTTAAATTAATTGAAATTACAAGCGAAGTTTACTCAAAACTTACTCTTCTTTCAGTTGAACCTGGCACATTATTAATTATAGTTTCTTTAAGGATATTTTTATTCTCTGCTTTATTATTATACAATCTAGAAGTTATGTTGTTTGTACAAAATTTATTTGAAAAGTGATTTTTCTCAGAATTCAATTGTTCTATTTGGTCAATTGAATAATTTAGATTGTCTAATGTAGAGGAATTTCTTGGTGATGACAAATGTTCCAACAATAACTTTTGTTTATATTCAAATGATTCTTTCATTTTATTTTGTTCATCTTGATGTTTTTTCGCAAGTTCCACTAATTGTAATTGGTGTTGTTTTTCAATATCTTCAAAAATTTTGGTGTAATAAACGTTTTCATTTTCATTTAGTCTATTTTTATGGTTCGTACTATTGCTTGATTTTGTTTTCAATGTTATATTAGATGAAGTTTTAAGTATTGGAGTTTTATGTTTTTTTGAAATTTTATTTTTTCTTGATATTTCTAATTCATAAGGGCTTTTTTTATTTTTAAATAGTGTAGTATTAGTGAAAATATTTTCCTTTTTTATATCTGCTTGGTCATACATATTTGAAATTCCCTTTTTTTTGTATGCTATTGCTTTTGGAGATTTATTCATAGAAAAAGAAGACATGCCTTTCTTCTTATTGGTAATATTTTGCGGAACGGATAATTCCTGTTGATCTTTTATTGCTAGTTTATCCATATGCTCTACTAAAACATTGCTAGCTTTTTCAAGAACAAATGAATTTGTACGTATTAATGACGAATGAGCCTTTACGGTTTTGTCATCTTCTGAAGGCAAAGGATTCGATTGTATATTATGTCGTGTTTCAAATATTACATCACTTTTAGTAATTGGCAAACATAATATTGAATCAGTATCAGGTGTCGGTGGCTTTACAATTACAGCAGGCATTATTTGATTACTCCGCGTATTTAAAATATCCGTGGACTTCGTTAAAAATGCGTCTGCAATTCGGTGTGCGTTTCGTTTAAAATTTTGTTGCAAAATTTCATTTAAATTAGAGAATGTTTCCGTATTGTTTGATTCGTAGGGAATTATAACAGTATTACTTATAACATCATAAATTAATGTATCAGATTTTTGTAAATCTTGGATCGGACTAGTTTTTTTATTTATACTGTTCAGTTGGACTTTAGATTGCAAAAAACTTGAAATTTTTAAGAAATCTTCCTCAAAATTGGGCTCACTCTCCTGTTCACCTTCTTCTGAAAGTGCAAGTTCTGCTGTATGTTTCCTAGATAGCAATGTATTTTCTATTAGAATTGCTTTTTCTCTATAACTTTGTATTAATTTTCGTTTATTTGATGTTATCTAAAATATTTATTGAAATAAATGAAATATAATTTAATTTAAAAGTTCTACTCACTAGTGGTGGTGGAAGATGAACACCATCAATTTTGAATACGGAAACAAACTTCTTGCCATGCAGTTGATTCATTATATTATATACAGATAAAATAAACCATGAGCACAAGAAATTAAGGAAAATAAAATAAATAAAAATAAATTTTAAATAATGTCGAACTTAAAACTTTAAAACTTCAGTTTTAACATGTTTTTCAAACTATTGCTATGACAACAATTTTAAAAATTACCGGGTTTCGTTCAAAAATCTACAGCGCTCTTCGAGAACAAAGCTTGCACTTATGTGGTCTTCTTTAGGCCGATTTACACTTGTATGTAGTACATCAAATACGACATCAGTTCTTATGCCTACTACAGTTTAACAAGTGCTGTCACTTTTTTAAGTATGCGTAAAATATTCAATTCATTTCTAATTGTGAAGTGAAGAGAGGTGGTGGGGCATAAGTTATAAAATTGTATTGGTGTGAAACATTTTTGTACCAATAATTGAGTGTGGCAGTGAAAGAAAATAAGGCATCAATTGCAGCTATGAAAACAGCTGCTTGTATAATATTAGCTGCTACCATTGAAAAGTTAAAGAATCACACTCGAAAAAGAGAATCTGTGTTATAGAATGCAGAACATCAAGGACATAAATTGGCAAGACAACATTTTACGAATGTAAAATTTTGCGAATTGCTTTAATTTGCTATTACGTATTACCTATGATAAGGAATAGGTATGCTATGAGTTTACCTATGATAAGGAATAGGTATGGTTTGAGTTTTTTAGCTACAGACGAAAGTTACTTGGAGGAGCTGGACTATAATATAATTCAAAATTGTTAAAATATTTCTGTCTATTACTATTTCTATTATAGGTGTGTCGTGTGTACGAAGCTATTGACAAAAACTTAAAGAATACATTTTTAAAAGTATATTTCAAAATTTATTTTTAAATTAAATTATTTTTTAATTTTACAAATTATTTTTTAATTTTCCAATTTTAATTATAAATTGTCTTCAATTATGTTAGCAAACATATATCTTCCTATTACCATATTTTTTTTTAAACTTGTCAAATTCCGCAATTGACAATGATGATGATATTGATGAATGGTTACAGATTTCTATATGATTAAATTTATTCTCTATCAAATGTGGTTTGTATTGGTTGAGATTGAAAACATTCTCTCTGTTTCAGTCTATGTTTTTCTTCCTTTTTTGGACTAACTAAGTCTAAATAATCTATTTACAAATTTTCCTCCAACCTATTTTTTTAATTTGCTGCTGAAATATTTAATTACATGTAAATTTGATCAACAAATAAATAATTTACTGAAAACTGTACTTTTACTTACTTTTTCAAAACAACAATTTTCGCAACCAAAAAATTATTTGGTAACAGCCATGGAATCCTGAACCATGGAAGCGCCCTAAATATAATTCGATTAAGCAAAGTGTGCAACTCAAACTTCAGGAAATCTAAAATATATTATTAAAAATAATTCCATAAAATATAATTACCAAGCCTCAGAAATTGAAACCTCTTTTGATATTTCTTAAATATTTAGACGCATAATACTTACTTTAATATTAACTACAACCGTTTGAATTTTCGGGTAATTTCAACATTTAATTAGTTTAAAACTCTTGCATAAACCAGTAATACATTTTGAACACTAAGAAGCTTTTTATATATTTATTTTTTAATACTGCATTTATAAATTTAATTAATACATACTGTCGTATTTAATTATAGGTTGCAAAAATAATTTTCAGAAATCTAGTTATTACAAGAAAACATTTATCCTTAAGTTCAAATTTCATTTCTTTTTATTTCTATGTTTCTTATAATTTCGCACTATAATTTTCCTCGAAAATTACAATTTTTTTACAGTTACAGTTAATTACATATATGTATATAGAAAGAAAAAAGTTACTTTTAGTATTTCGGCAAACCTATTTAACTATTTTATTTTAATTAAATTTTACTCTACTTTACTGATTAAATATTTAAATTTTACTTTACGTTACACTAAATACTAGTTATTATTTTTTGCTACAACAAATTTAAATTTTATTCAAATAAATCAAATAAACAAAAAGACGTCTGTTCTATTTCATAACAATTTTGAAAAGAATGACTTATATAAAAAATTAATTCAGCTTAGCTTGCCCTCCTAACATTTTCTTTGACGTTTAAGCTGAAGTTATGCGTGGCGCTAACGTTGACGTTGATGCGTGTCGCAACACTCTCCCCTGGTATGTTGATATCTTCTGTCGACTTACTAATATTCTGCTGCTTAACGTCAAGGATAGCTAACTTTACCGCTGGTATTTCATAAATTCCAGTTGTTGTTTGTACCATCGCTCTTCTTACATTACCGTCTTTACCTGGAAAGGTTTCTATGATTTTACCTTTTGGCTAGCTGCTTCTAGGACTGTTTTCATCTATGATTATTACGATATCACCCTTCTCTATTGGCCTTCCTGAATCATACCATTTGGTTCGTTGTGTTAAATTCGGCAAGTATTCCTTTATCCACCTTTTCCAAAACGAATTAGCATACTGTTGAGATTTCATCCAATTTTTATGCAATATTTTTAGCTCATCATTAAATTCACCAATTGGTTTGTTTCCGTTTGATGTGCCTAACAGGAAATGATTAGGAGTAATTGCTTCGTCATCTTCATTATCAATTGGAATTCGTGTCAATGGACGGGAGTTTATTATACTTTCTACCTCTAGTAGCATACTATACAGCAATTCGTCGGAAGGATTTCTGGTTGGCATAATTGAATATAATGTTGTCTTGACGGATCTAACAAGTCTCTCCCAGCAACCTCCCATGTGCGGCGAAGCCAGAGGAATAAAAATCCATTTCATGTTTGAATTCGAAAATTCTTCAATTAATTTATTTTTATTTATATTTTGAAAAGCCTTTTTTAACTCATTTTCAGCACCATAAAAATTAGTACCATTATCACTATATAACTCGTTCGGTTGTCCTCTTCTAGCAATAAATTTTCTTATTGCTAAAATGCAATAATCTGTTGTCAAACTATATGCTACCTCTATATGTACTGCTCGTGTAGTTAAGCATATAACTAATACCCCCCCCCCCCCTCTTCTCTAAACTTCGGCCATGGGTTATTAGCATTGGACCAAAATAATCAATACCAGCATAACTAAACGGTCGAGTAAAGGTTTGTAATCTAGCTGATGGTAAATCTGACATCACATGAGGTTTGGTGACGCATTTTTATTTTTACAATGTTGACACAATTTTTGAACTTTTTTTTACTGCTGATCTAAGTTTCGAAATATTATACTTCTGTCTTATTTCATTAACTACAATTTCTGAATTATGATGATGATATTTTCGATGATAATGATCGATTATTAATTTTGTTATGTGATGCTCATGAGGTAAAATGATAGGTCGTTTGGTATCAAATTCAACGTCAACTGACGAATCAATTCTTCCACGTACTCGTAATACTTGATCATCATCTAAATAAGGTGACATTTTATAAATTCTGCTCTTTTTATCAATTATATTTTCTAATTTTAATTTTTTTATTTCAGGTGAATATGTGTCTAATTGTACTTGTCGATATAACTGATTAGCTGCTTGAATATATTCCTTTTGAGTAAATGGTCCAGAAATTTTATCTTTTAATGTTCGCTTCAAACTAATATTATTAATAAATCTGAATACATATACTTGCGTTCTTAATAAAAAATTCCACTTCGAAAATCTTGTTGAATCAATTAAATTATTGTTTAATATTATTTCATAAATATTGATTCTTATTTCTTCAGTTGTGGTTTTTAGTGATTTAACTAAAATATTTTCTGGCCAATTATTTTCATTTAATGTTAAAAATTTTGGACCTTGAAACCATCGATTTTCATACGTTAAATTTGGTATAACATTCCATTTCGTCGCTTCGTCAGCTACGTTTTCTTTTGATGGTATCCAACGCCATTCTTTTAAAGCAGCGTTTTCTAAAATGTCACCAATTCTAAAAGCTACAAACTGTTTATATCGTCTCTGGTCAGAGTGTAACCAGCACATTACAGTTTTAGAATCGGTCCAAAATACTTTTTTAGAAATTTTAATTGAATGTCCATTACATATAGCTTTGCTGCCCAGAACAGCTGCTTCCAATTCTAGTCGAGGTATCGACATTCGTTTTAAAGGTGTCACGCGAGTTTTTGCTCCAACTATTGTACACTCAATACGTGTTTTCGTGACAACTCTCAGATACACTACTGTTGCATAAGCTTTCTCACTAGCATCAACAAATACATGCAGTTGAACCTCTACATCACTCAAATTATATTGCTGTAGATAGCACCTTGGAATGTTTAAGTTTTCGACTTCTGGCAGCACTTTTAACCAATTTAACCATACATGATATTGCTTGTCTGTTATTTGGTCATCCCACAAGATGTATGGTACTGATCGCCATACATCTCTCTGTTATGTCTCTTATTTGGTCATTGTTACAAGATGTATGGTGCTGATCGCCATACATCTTGTAACAAAATTTTCAAATAAACCATAAAATGTGCTATTAAACCAAGCGGGTCAAACACAGACATCAGAGTTCTTAAGACTTCTCGTTTTGTTGGCCTACATTTCTCAAATAAAAATTTTTTATTAGTTTTATTATACCTTAACGAATAAGTGAACGTATCATTCTCCATGTTCCACCACATACCAAGTACTTTTTCAGATAATTCTTCTGGACTTTTTTTAAAATTTTTTACTTAGACTTAATTTTTTCGCCAAGACTATTCTTAACTATTAAAGAATTGGATAACCACTTTCCAATTTCAAACCCAGCCTTTTCATGAATAATTTTTACTTCTTTTGCTAACTGAAGAGCTTCATCCTCACTTTCTACGCTATATAAAAAATCATCCACATAATGATTGTTTTTAATAACATCACTTGCTTTGGGATATTGTTCTTCAAATTCGGCAGCATTTTTATTTTTAATAAATTGAGCACAACTAGGTGAACAAGTAGCTCCAAATGTCATTACTTGCATCACATAGGTATCCAGCTCTAATGTTTTTTCATCTCTCCAAAGAAATCTTTGTACCTGCTGATCCTCCAATCTGATTTTAACTTGGTGAAACATTTGTTTTATATCACCACAGATAGCCACTTTTCGTTCTCGAAATTGAAAAAGGACATTTATTAACGAGCTCAATCCATCGGGACCTTTTAAAAGCATCGAATTTAATGATATACCATTAGAGGTAGCTGCAGCATCCCAAACCATTCTAACTTTTCCTGGTTTGCTTTTGTTTATTACTGGAAAAACTGGCAAATACCAAATTCTATCATAATGTTTTTTCAGTTCTTCTTCAGATAATTTTCTAATATAATCTTTAGATTTATATTCGCTGATTTGTTCTCTCAAATTTCTGGCTATATCTGGGTCACGTTCCATTTTCTTTTCTAAGCACAGAAATCTATGTTTTGCCATTTCTCTACTTTTTGGTAGTGTAAATTTTTCGTACTTCCATAACAACCTAACTTCGAAACGATTTCCTATTCTTTTGGTTGTTTCTTCAAGAATACGTTTTGCTTTTTTAACTTCATTTGATTCTAATTGACTGTTTTTTACAACTCCCATATTTTCTAGTGCAAAATGTTCTTTTACTAATGTGTGTAACTTTCCATTTTGTTTTAAAACACATTCACATTGATGAACATTATGAGCATATGGCAAAGTATCATTTTTATCAAATTTCTTGCAATTACCATGCACTGTCCAACCTAAACGTGTTTTGGTAGCTACTGGTTTTTTCCAACCACCAACTCTGGTTTTAAGTGCACTTACAAGTTTTGAATGTTTTAAACCAATTAATCTTCTATTATTAGTTTTAATCTCATCTTTATATGAGTGACTGTTTATTTTGATAGGTAATGTTATTGAATTTATGGTACTAGCTACACTAGTTATCCATTCGTTAAATGTTGATAAATTAACATTATTTTTATATTGTTTGTAAAATGCCCAATCGCATTTTAATCTTGTTGGTAATTTTTCGATTAACTCTTGTAGTAATGTAGGATTATTTAAATATGCTGTCATGTTAGATGCTAGAATTATAGAACATAAATTATCAACTGCTATTGAATATGCTATCACCGATTCGAACTTATCTTCTTTTGGATTTGTAATATTTCGAAGTTGTCTCAATAATTCATTTATTACAATTTCTGATCGTCCATATAATTCTCTCAAGGTTTTTATTACACTAGGAACGTTTGATGGCAAAAGTAATTTACTTCGAACAGCTTGCAAAGCTTCACCTTTCAAACTTTTTGTTAGCCTGGTCAAATTTTCATCATTGGTAAATTTACATATATTAGTTGTTCTTTCAAAGGTACTGATAAATAATGGCCAGGCTAACAAAAAGTTTGAAAGTTTGATCACTTGGTTGTCCACTAAAATATGGTAAATCCTTTCCCATAACTTGCCTTGCAGCCATGTTTTCTTTTGATAAAAAATAACCACTTGACATATTTTTATTTTGTGATGTTGGATTATAGTTTTGCATATTTTCATTATTTATATTATTTTCCTTATCATCATTTTGTTCAACAAATAAATCAGTCTTTAATTATGGATTTACAGCGTCAAATTTAAATTGATTTTAGGCTGATTCATTTTTTACATTAATTTTTGTTTGATTTTTAACATTATCAACCCAATTTTCTATAAATTTATGACTAACCTTAGATATTTGACTGTTTTTAATTGACTGGCCAATAGTTTGTTCATCTTCATCCATTACTTTTGTACCTGCTGATCCTCCAATCTGATTTTAACTTGGTGAAACATTTGTTTTATATCACCACAGATAGCCACTTTTCGTTCTCGAAATTGAAAAAGGACATTTATTAACGAGCTCAATCCATCGGGACCTTTTAAAAGCATGGAATTTAATGATATACCATTAGAGGTAGCTGCAGCATCCCAAACCATTCTAACTTTTCCTGGTTTGCTTTTGTTTATTACTGGAAAAACTGGCAAATACCAAATTTTATCATAATGTTTTTTCAGTTCTTCTTCAGATAATTTTCTAATATAATCTTTAGATTTATATTCGCTGATTTGTTCTCTCAAATTTCTGGCTATATCTGGGTCACGTTCCATTTTCTTTTCTAAGCACAGAAATCTATGTTTTGCCATTTCTCTACTTTTTGGTAGTGTAAATTTTTCGTACTTCCATAACAACCCAACTTCGAAACGATTTCCTATTGTTTTGGTTGTTTCTTCAAGAATACGTTTTGCTTTTTTAACTTCATTTGATTCTAATTGACTATTTTTTACAACTCCCATATTTTCTAGTGCAAAATGTTCTTTTACTAATGTGTGTAACTTTCCATTTTGTTTTAAAACACATTCACATTGATGAACATTATGAGCATATGACAAATTATCATTTTTATCAAATTTCTTTCAATTACCATGCACTGTCCAACCTAAACGTGTTTTGGTAGCTACTGGTTCTTTCCAACCACCAACTCTGGTTTTAAGTGCACTTCAAGTTTTGAATGTTTTAAACCAATTAAAATTCTTGGTATTTGCTTCTCATATGAATTTATTGGTATATTTTTTAAATGCGAATAATTATTTGTTAATATGTTCAGATTAAGTGTTTGTGTTGGTAAATCCAATATTTGGACAATATGAACACTATTTAAATTATATTTTTTATTTAAATTATCAACACTCGAAATTTTTATATTACATCGATGTGATGTTTCTTCTTCCCTTCTGGTACGATCTGACCATTTCAAACACATTGGTTCAAGTGTTTTATTAACATCTAAATATTCACCAAGTTTTTCATCTATAAGTGTAGCGGATGACCCATCATCCAAGTAAGCATACACTTTTATATTTTTATTATTTCCATATAATATTACTGGAATTATTTTATATATAACAACTTGATTATCAGTTTGATGAATACTTACAATTTGTTTATTTACTATGTCATTTAAAATTTCTGTGTTGGTACTAGTAGATGGCATATTCTTACGAGTTTCATTAATATTATTATTGTGTACTTTATTGTGGTTGCTGTTATTATCCCAATGTAAACATGCATGGTGCAAAAGCTTACAATCATATTTTCCACAAACTTTGTTTGATTTACAAGTATTTAATTTATGTGCAACTAAACTTATTTTACATAAGTTAAATTTTTTAACTATATGCCATTTTTTACCTACATTATATGTTTTAAATGTACCACATTGTAAGACTGATGAACATTTTCCTTTACAAACACAACATTTCTTATCAATTTTATCAGAAGTAACTAAAGAAGTTTTTTCTTCAATATGTATATTGTTAAAATATTTTTCATTGACACGTCTTCTATTATTAGTTTTAATCTCATCTTTATATGAGTGACTGTTTATTTTGATAGGTAATGTTATTGAATTTATGGTACTAGCTACTCTAGTTATCCATTCGTTAAATGTTGATAAATTAACATTATTTTTATATTGTTTGTAAAATGCCCAATCGTATTTTAATCTTGTTGGTAATTTTTCGATTAACTCTTGTAGTAATGTAGGATTATTTAAATATGCTGTCATGTTAGATGCTAGAATTATAGAACATAAATTATCAACTGCTATTGAATATGCTATCACCGATTCGAACTTATCTTCTTTTGGATTTGTAATATTTCGAAGTTGTCTGAATAATTCATTTATTACAATTTCTGATCGTCCATATAATTCTCTCAAGGTTTTTATTACGCTAGGAACGTTTGATGGCAAAAGTAATTTACTTCGAACAGCTTGCAAAGCTTCACCTTTCAAACTTTTTGTTAGCCTGGTCAAATTTTCATCATTGGTAAATTTACATATATTAGTTGTTCTTTCAAAGGTACTGATAAATAATGTCCAATCACTTGGTTGTCCATTAAAATATGGTAAATCCTTTCCCATAACTTGCCTTGCAGCCATGTTTTCTTTTGATAAAAAATAACCACTTGACATATTTTTATTTTGTGATGTTGGATTATAGTTTTGCATATTTTCATTATTTATATTATTTTCCTTATCATCACTTTGTTCAACAAATAAATCAGTATTTAATTGTGGATTTACAGCGTCAAATTTAAATTGATTTTAGGCTGATTCATTTTTTACATTAATTTTTGTTTGATTTTTAACATTATCAACCCACTTTTCTATAAATTTATGACTAACCTTAGATATTTGACTGTTTTTAATTGACTGGCCAATAGTTTGTTCATCTTCATCCATTACTTTCATCAATCTGTATTTTTCTTCTAAATTGGCTTTTTTAATTAGTATTAATTGTTTTTCCAATTCTTCAGATTCTTTCATTTTTTCCAATTCAATGGCGGCATTTCTTTTCCTGGCAGATGAGTGTGACGTCACTGATAAATTAAAACCACTTTTATTTGTATACGATGATGCTTTAGTTCCAACCGGTATATTTTTTATACATTCCATACACAACCATTTTTTCGATTCTATTTCTTGTGTAACATTTACACAAAGAAAATGATACCATTTATCGCATTTGTCACATTGCACCATTTGTTCGTCATCATCCAAATTACATAATTTACAGCTCTGTTGGTTCATCTTGAATTTTTAAATATACGCTTTTTTAGAATAAAAAAGATTGTATTCCAGATAAAGAAATCAACAAGTACAAAGAGTTCGAAGTATTTTATATTTTAGAATAAAGAAAATTTTATTCTAAATAAAATTATAGAATGTTGTATTTAATTATAGGTTGCAAAAATAATTTTCAGAAATCTAGTTATTACAAGAAAACATTTATCCTTAAGTTCAAATTTCATTTCTTTTTATTTCAATGTTTCTTATAATTTCGCACTATAATTTTCCTGGAAAATTACAATTTTTTTACAGTTACAGTTAATTGTATATAAAAAGAAAAAACTTACTTTTAGTATTTCGGCAAACCTATTTAACTATTTTATTTTAATTAAATTTTACTCTACTTTACTGATTAAATATTTAAATTTTACTTTACTTTACACTAAATACTAGTTATTATTTTTTGCTACAACAAATTTAAATTTTATTCAAATAAATCAAATAAACAAAAAGACGTCTGTTCTATTTCATAACAATTTTGAAAAGAATGACTTATATAAAAAATTAATTCAGCTTAGCTTGACCTCCTAATATTTTCTTTGACGTTTAAGCTGAAATTATGCGTGGCGCTAAACGTTGACGTTGATGCGTGTCGCAACACATGCTTATATTTAACAAAAAAAATGTTATTATATTTTCGATACATATTTGTAATTATTTGACATCTCAAAAAAATGTTTGTCGTTGGGATTTAGTTTGTAGGGGCAAAATTATACTATAACATCTAATGGTATTATATACTCTAAGATTTAAATAATTTAGAATTAAAATTTCAGAATTTCAACTATCATCTCTGTATTTTGATATATATTTTGACAATTCGGGGAGTAAATGAGAGACAAATATAGAACGAAACTTGGACAATCTTATTTCCATAGCGGCGCTTCCATGGTTTCCTATTCTATGGAACCGAGTGACAAATTGAGATTGAGAATGATTTTGTGTATCCTAAAAAAATTATTAACACAAAATTTGTTTATTCTTTTTTATGTTTGAATTAGTACGTGACAACTGAGCCTCACTTAAAATTTCTGTTTCTCGATGCAAGACAAATATCCCCTCCAATAAAATAACTTTTTTGACGAGAAATTTTCCAAATCTTAACATCTTCCCACTGGCCGATAGTGAAGCCTATTGTGAAAAATCGTTCAAAAGTTGTGAAAAAGTATCGTGGAGAAAAAAAACATTAAGTAGTAGCTGTAGCAAGCACACTACTTAAATTGCTTTCATGTTTCAAGTCGTACATTTTTGCAGCTCAACTTTATCAGTTAAATTATTAATATTGTTCAGCACAATTTGCAAAGAAAATTTGAAAATTAGTAGTTCAAAAAACTCTTAAAATAATTTATGCAACACTAATTAAATAAATATCTTCTAAAATCTTAAAAGTTTATAAAATAACCGAAATTTTAATGATATGATATGTGGTCATGTTGTTTTAAAGGCACGAAGAAAATACTTGAAAATTATGATGGCGATTCTTTTATAAGGGTTTACCTTTTAATATATATATATAGCTTACCAAGTATTTTTACCACTATATAAAATAAATTAATATTCTATTTAATCAAAAATTCGAAAAAGTTCTTCAATAATTTATTGCTGTTTAATAATTTATACAAAAAGTTCCAGTTCATATTATACCGGGAGATGCTACATAATACCAGGGGATGCTATAGTATAATTTTGCCCCTACAAACTCAATACAAACGTCAAACATTTTTTTGAGCTGTCAGACATTCGTTTGAAATGTCAAAGATTTTTTTGAGATGTCAAAGGTTTTTTCAGATGTCAAACAATTAAAATACCGAAAATAAAACAAATTTTTTTTTTAAATCGAAGATTTAGTTAAATTTATTAATAAAGTATTCAAAAATAAATATTAAAAATAGTTAGTGTTAAAGTGTTCAAAAAGTAAAAAAGGTATTACTGGTGTTTGCAAGGGTTTAAATAGCTATGTCCAACCCGCGGGCCGCAAGTGGCCCATTCCATAATTTTATGCGGCTCTCTTTAAGTTTAAACTTTAACTTTTTTGTATAAATTTTTATTACAATAAAATATCACATGTGTATTTAAGCGCTCAGAATTTTTTTTTCATGTATTACTTCACTTTTGTTATGCAAAAAAAATAGTAATTAGTAAAATAGTAATAGTAAAATACTAATAGTCTGGTCTGAGGTTAGCCAATTTAATTTGGCTCACCACTGATGCTGCAGCTTCAATGATCGGTAAAAATATTTGAGCCATTAAATTAATTCTCGATCATAGAGACGTTGTGGAAAAAAGCTTAAAATCTTCGGAGTTATTTGTCATGGTTTTTCACACCTTGAAAATTTATGTACACAAGTATTGGATATGAACCATGTGATGTCAGTCGTTATTAAAACATTTAACGCAATAAAAAATCGTCAGATTATATTCAAGAACTGGAATTTGAGTACTGTGTACAGCGATTTGCTTTTTTATGCCAAAATTCGATGGTTAAGTCTTGAAAAATGCTTAGAAAGATTTTGGAACTTGAGAGAAGAAATTAGCGTATTTATGAATGAAAATGCCGAAGCCATCGTTCATCATATAATTCAGGAAATGTGTTCCTGAATTATATGATGAACGATGGCTTTGGTATTTCTGTTTTCTTACAGATCTCACTATAAAATTAAACGAACTTAATAAACAGCTTGCTTCAAGGTGAAAACAAATTGATCACAGACTATTATCAAAATATAAAAGCATTCATAATGAAACTCAAATTTTATGAAAGTCAATTAATATGAAAATATTCGGCCCACTTTCCATCATTACATAAATTTAATAGTGACAAAAACGATTTTTCTAAATATGCACAAGAAATTAGTAATTTACTACGAGAATTTCAGGAGGGATTTTCATATTTAAAGAATTATGAAATTATATTTAATATATTCTTAAGTCCATTTGATGTTGTAGAATCAATACATTTGCAGATGGAGTTAATAGATCTCCAGTCATCTTCTGAATTGAAATATATGTTTGAAGCCAATGATAAAGTTCAGTTTTATAAAAAAAAATAGGTCTGTAATCAACCACCTAGCTTTGCGAATCTTTCTTTTCAACATTGAAGATTGTTAAATGTCAAAGTCGTAATAGATTAACTGATGAAAATTTTAAAAAAACCAACTACTCTGTACAACGTCGAAAGTACCTGTGGACATAAAAATATTAAAAATTGAAAAACATAATGTATTTTATAATACAGTTTTATAATAAATATTTTGATTATGAGGCCCACAGTATATTTTTATTTTTTGTTTTGGCGCAATGACCAACCACTGGTGTCGGCTGAACACCACTGGTTTAAAACTTATTAAATATTGAAATTACCGGAAAATTCAAATGGTAGTTTGCGGGTAAATATCGAAAATGTAATAAGTTAAATATTAAAGTAAGAATTATTTTTAATATTATAAACCTATTAAATATTAAATTTAAGTTTAAGAATATTACCTTTAATTCAAGGAAATATATAAAATTATAAAATTAAAATAATAACTAAATGCGTCTAAATATTTAAGAAATGTCAAGTGTTTACAATTTGTATATTCTGAATAGATAGTGTTGTAGTCAGGATATTTTATAATGAGGCTTAGTAATTATATTTTATGGAATTATTTTTAATAATATATGTATTTTAGATTTCGTGGAGACATGAGACTGAAAATAAAATTATTCTCTGCTGTAAAATTATGCAAGTAAAAAATTATGCGGATATGCAGGTAAATACCAGAAGCTTTTCGTTAAGCTTACAATCTGACAAAGTTTATGCGGTGTATTTTAAATGGGAAGATTTTAGTGTATTTTAAATGTGAAGATTTCTAAACATAATCCACATAGTTTGGTACAAAAAAGAACAATTTAAACAAATATTTCAGAATATCTGGTTATTTGTATCCTTTTATTTTTTTTCTCATATGTATTTTGATTTTGCAAAAATATTTTTGAAATGAAATGTAAATTGATATTAGTTTGTATAAAAATAATAATAATAAATATATAATATATTACTCTTTGGCGCTACAGCTCGTGAAGAGCCTGGGCCTCCCTTAAAGGGTCCTCTAACATTTTATTGCAATTTGGACCTACTAATTTTATATGGATTCCGAACCATAAATTTCTTTATAGTGAAGAAACTATAAATTGCAAACAAGCTAAAGATTTGATTAGTGAGGCATTTGTTGTTAGCAACATTTTATTATAATTTTATTACTGGTACTCATTTAAAGCTGAGTAAACTTAGACCAACATCGATGTCTCTATATAATATATTAATTTAATATATAATTATATATATATATATATATATATATATATATATATATATATATATATATATATATATATATATATATATATATATATATATATATATATATATATATATATATATATATATATATATTTTCTATATTTACGAAATGAATTTAAATATGCTATCAACGTCGAAAGATCAGTTAAATAGCAATACCATTCAAATTATATTTTAAATGGGAATTTAAATTCAAATACCATAAAATTACAATTTTAGTTTTTATTTATATTATTTATGAAAACATAAAAATATAAATTAACTATTATGTATTAAAAAATAAATATCTGCTTCATATTTTAGTTATTTATAGTTGAATCTTTAATGACGTTTTTTTAATTTAAAAATGCTTTTGGGTTTGTTCTCATAAGCCGTCACGTTCAAAAACATCTGTTTTCCCAACGCTCTAAGCATAGGATTGTTTTTAGTCACTATAGCATATCCTAATATTATATTCTCATCGAATAATTTATATATCTCTTTTGACAATGTCGGTTCCCACAATTTCCGCCAGACTGAATGTCTTTGGAAAACAGAACAAATTGGCCAGTTGATTGACATATTTTAAGTTTCAAAATTTTTGTAACCGTAACAACAGCTACTAAAACTGAAAATTATTTTTCAGTTTTAGTAGCTGTTGTTTGTTTGTAGAATGATCAAAAATGAATGTCTAGTCTAGATAATGGCATTTTTTAAGAAATTTTTTTTCTTAACTCTTATCTTTGCAAAGTAAATTATTTCATGATAGAACTGCGTACAGCGTAATTTTTCAGTTGGCGTAAATTTGTATGAGAATTCCGTCTACTGCATACTAAGCTTTATTTAAGCAATAATTTATAAATCTGCAAATAGAAAAAAATTATTAATCGAATGATAATTTAATTGTTAAGGGAATTTCTGAAATAAGCAAAGAACCAATACTATCATATGAGTGCAAGCAATGAATACAATTTCATTTATTGTAAAAAAAACAGAAAAATGCAAAGTGCTTTTTTATCGGTACTTTTCATATAAAAAACAAATAAATGTTCGAATATCTGCAAATATATCTGTGGGGAATCGAAAGAAATTCCGAACTTTTTTAGAAATCTGCACTAATTTGGTACTAATCGACACGAAATTAAATTTCCGGTGCATTCTTAATATTTTTTTAGTAATACTAAAGTGAACTATTTTACGTACTAATCCGTTCAAAAGAAACATAGTTTAGTAATTGATATGTTCACTCATTTGGAATTATGTTATTTAATAGTATTACTACTCAATGATAATTTAAATGTATTTACTTACGTTTTACATATTTAAAACTATGTATTAATTTTTCTTACATAAAATATTGAATTTATACTTAATATTTTTTTCTTGTTTTAAAACCAATAAATTTGGACTGCTTTACAGATCTGAATGTATTTTCAGACTGACAAGAAAACTACTATAATATTTAATTTACCAGATTGATTCCAAATGTAAAAAAGTCGTGGGCCTAAATTAAGCTTTAACAGGATTGATTTACTAAATAAAATGTTAATTTAAATTCCGTTTATTTGTAATGAGTTGTTTTTGGATTTTGTTGTTTTCATATAAAATTCAATATTGTTTATTTTTATTTCTAAAAAAAAAAAACTTATACATTTATAATAATTTGCTTTGGTAGTGGAAGGTGGATATAAGTGGGGTTTTTTTTTATTAAAATATCTTTGATTCTTATGGTAACTAAGGTAAGAGCGTGGACACCTTGAGTAAATTTGAATCAGTGCATTGGTAACTTGTGAATAGTAATGTTTGTGAGACTTAAAAAGAAGAGTTGTATATAATGGAAAAATAAAAGTGCATTTCTTAAATTCAAATTGATATAAATTTAATTTAATATAATTTTCTATTTTAAATTAAATTTTTATTTCTATACTGTCTTTATTATAATATACTTATTAAAAAAAATTAAAGAAATTAAAGAAATAATTATTATTAATTTTAAAAAAATAAAGCAAAATAAATTAATGTACCGTGGCAATTTAATTATATTAAACGTTATATTTTAGCCAAGTGATTATTAGTCGCGTAATTTATAAGTTTGGAAATAACTCTTTATTTTAATAAATAAATAAATCAAAATATATTAATCATCTTACATAGTGAAATCGTTTTGTGTTTTTTTGGATTACGTTTTTGTATAACGAAAATTGCCGTAATTCATAAATATGCTTCCGGTAAGTTTTAATTTAATTTTTCACAGATACTTTCATTTTCATTCAAATGAAATCTTTAGTCTGCTTTATATGTTACAACAAAATTTTATTTGAATGATCATCAAAAACTTATAATTGTAAAATACCATATTTATATTTTTTTTTTTAATAGAGAATATGAGTATGACCTTTAGGTTATAATAAAACGAGTTTTTGCCTTGAACATTAAAATTAACTTAAACACAAGTCTATAAAATAAAAGAATATATAATAAATAAACTTAATAAAAAAAATTTAATTTCCCTATAACAAATTTAAATTCCTTTTGGTGTATCTTGTATAAAAAAACTTTGCAGAAATATTTTCAAACATGAAGTCTTATAACGTATACTATATATGCATATAGAAAATGCTCTGGCTTTTTTGTTAGTCAGCATATATTAACAGTTATCGTTATGTAACTCTTCTGTTTAAAAAAAAACTTATAAACTATGATATAACATCTATTAAGAAATATAAGATTTTGATCTGCAAATATGATTGGCTAATATATAGATATTTTTAAGTTATTTCAAAACAAGGTAGATTTAGCATAAAGAATTACATACTTATAAACTTTACACACTACTTGTATATTAAATGCTTAAATATAGGGTATAGTCTGAGAGAGTTTAATACTCTATTTTATAATTATTAACAATAAAAAATTACTATAAATAGTTTAGAAATACATACAAATTTTACTATAATGCCAACAAAAACTTATCTCACCTATATTCTTCCCTTAAATTATATATAATAAAATATACATATTTTTACACATTAATGTAGAAATATGTATATTTTATTATATGTATATAATATAACTGTGGAGACAAGTCGACCTTCGCATTTCAAAAAAGTGAAACCAAACAGTTATTAAAGAATGCTCAGTGTTTTATATCCAGTTTCTTATTTTTATTTCAGTTTTATTATTTTGATGATGCTATGGTACAGGGGGCATATTTCTTATATGAAATTATAAATTTTAAAGTATAGAGACACCCATTCTGTATTATTACATCGGTTATAATGCTTAATGGAAATGGTTAGATAATGTAATAAAAATATGAATATTGAATAGCATAGTTTATATAAATCGCAAATATATTAAAATTTTAATTTAAAAATTAAATAAAATAATAATTGATGAAATTTCAAAAAGCCGCAAATATTTTTTGTGCTAACATTTTTTCCGTCTTTTTTTTTTTACAAAAAGTAATGAGTATAAGGAATAACATTTAATTAATTAAATTAAAATGAAAAAGAGTTAATCTGAACTTGTTGTATAATATTAAGTTTTATATGAATTCAGAAATAATGGTTGACGTGCAATAATCCCATAAATATATCGGTATTAAAATATTAAAACGTTAAATTCTTGCAAAGTTTTTTGATATAAAATATTGAAATAATGCTTTCAATTTTTGACAGTAAGAATGAATAATTCCAAAATATTATTAACTATACGATATGTAGCACTCAAGTGCACAAGGAAATAATATTGTCCTTCTATAGTTGTCTCGTTTACTCCCCGCTTTGCCAAAAAAAAAATATTATATAGATAATGATTAAAATTATGAAATTGTTGTAATTAAGCAAATGACATTCATATTTCGGGTAGTACTAGAAAAATTACTACTAGTTTTGGTTGGACATTTTGTTTGTCGAATTTGTATGGAAACAGTATTTAATGCGCTTCTATGGTTACTTATTCTATGTATGGTAAAACAGCAATTTTAATCTTAAATTCACTTTTTATTTTTTTGTTCTAATGGAATTTGGTTTTTAAAGTCATAAATTGAAATTGAAGAAATATGCCAAATGAATAAATATTTTCTACAACTAAAAATATTGAGTCGAAAATAATATTTTTAGTTGTAGAAAATATTTTTAAAATTATTTTACTGTATTTCATTAATCAGTTTAAGTCAAACATAATTGCATTTACGTAAACGTAAGGAATACAAATTGAAAATACAAATTCCTAATTTAAAGAATTTTTAATGATTTTAATTTTGTAAGAATTGAAACAAAAAATATAATAAGTTATGTTCTTGAAAATTATGTTGACTTACTTAAAAAATATTTTACCCAACTCTTTTTTTACACGGTAGATACGTTCGAACTAAAATCGTGTAAAAAAAGACATGCTAACCATACTAAAATTGAGGATGTGTTCAACAATTGTAAAAAACCGTGTAAAATAGAAAAATTACCCATTAGTTGTTTTAAAAACCGTGCAAAAAAAGAATAAATATTTAAAACATATTATATAAATTTTTGCAAATATAATTCATACATATTTTTATTAAAAATAGATAATAATAGTAATTTTAGTCCATAAGTAAAAAAAAAAAAATTTAAAACATAATTTTTCCACGAACTGAACACAACAATAAAATTTAAATAGAAAAATAGAAAATGCGACTTCAGTTTTTTGATTATACATCATATAATAAAATTTGGGTATTCCCCAAGTAGTACATAAAAAAAATTAATAAGAATTTTTTTTTTTGGAAATCGTGTTAAACCAAATATTTCGTATAGAAGATTTGTTCTTTTTTTGTGGATCGTGTTATTTCAAAATCGTGTAAAAAAAGACCGTGTAAAAAAAGAGTTGGGTGTATATCTATCTAATCTACCGTAATATAAATGCAATATCTATTCTTTTGAAATACATATATATATACTAGAAAAAAAATTAATTTTATAGCTCAATTTCACTAGTATTCAAAAAAAAAAGTAATTTTTCAATTTTCAAATATCTTTTCTATATGTTATTTTATTATAGTAATAAAATAACATATAGAAAAAGGAATGCACAAAAATTACTTGTTATGCAGTAAATAAAAAGGAAAGTTGGTTCCTTTTAGTTTACTTATATCAGATGATAATTTACGGACATTCGCAATATTTATATAATTAGATAAATACTAAATCGTATTTTAAAAGTAAAAATTCAGTCCATTTTTAAATAGAAATATTCATGACTAAATTTAAACCGTTTGCATATGTTTCATTCATAATAAATCGGTTTTGAAGATAAAATTATAGTTTATTCTTTATAATTATTAATGCACAGCATGAACAAGAAACATTGACAAAGGCAAAAAACAAAACAGAAATAGGTATATTATTGAATGCGCGAGAATAAACCAAAACTATAAATGAATATTTAAATTTTAGAAGAAAAATACATTCTTTTATTTACAAATTATACCATAAAAAAAACGAATACAACATTATTTTCTGACAGTCTTTATAATAATTTGTTTATTTTATAATAACTTAAAATTAAAGCGTTAAACCAATAACTTTAATTTTTTAGATGAAAGAGAGAATATTTTGTGTTTCTTAAAAAAAAAATATTTTACATATTTTTTTATAATTATAGAAGTGACAATCTTTTTTCTAGATAATTCTTCGTTCAAATCCAAAATATGTAAATTTTAACATTTTTTCTAAATAAATGTCTGATTTTATTGTACCTCCCCAAAAATGTGTGATGAAAATTAATTATAAGGTCCATTGATTATTAATATATTATTACTCATTATGTAAACTAAAATTTAAAAATTTTTGTTAATTCTTAAAATTATAAAAATCTTTTCAAATTTATATATACAATTGTTGAAATAATCATAATAAAATAATACATATTTCACATATAACTTCTTTATGATCATTCAACAAAAACAAAATAAAAACGTTCAGAGATATGCGTGAATATCCATATAAGTTTTGAAAAGAAATCCAGTCTTACCAGCTTTCCAATCTGCACGTAAATGATTTGCGAAATATTAATAAAAAAAAAAAAAGAAAATTATAATCTCGTTGGCATAGTTATTACAAGTGCATTTCAATTAAAAAATTACTATGTGTATCTATTAAGTATTTATATTTGTATATTTCTGTAGTAATGATTGAAGATGCAAGTGAAGAAAATGCAAGTAATTCAATGTAAGAAGGTCTGTGCAAATATCATTTATTATTAATTCTACTTAAAAATAAATGTACATTTTATAGTTTTTGTGGAAAATATTTTTTTTTGTGGTAAAAACTTGCATAAAGTTAATACATATCATAAAATGAAAACAATTTATATTTTTTTTTAAAAAGAGTATTCTTTTTTCATGAATCTGGTAAGTTAATTAATATATTTGCGAATAATTCCATTGCTTCAAATTTTTGCCTACAAACTAAACTGTGATTATATTTGAAATTTTTGACTTATTTGAAATAACAAATATTTGAAATAAAACTTTTGCAATTGGTTCAAATAGGATTATTATCGTAAATATACTCACTCATTCATTATCATAATTGACTCTTTATACATACTAATATTTTATTTTATTTCAACCAAATTCTCCAAATAAAACAAATTCCAATTTTTACTGAAATTTATTTGATTTAAATATACACGTAAATAGTATTATACCAAAAGCCGGTTTTCAAAAAACCAAGCCGGCTTATCGAAAATCGAAAATGACCATAAACCTACTTTAGATCCATATATGTAAATAAATTTAATCAATTAATTCAAATGCGACATTTGAATGAATTATCGTTAACGCATATTTGATTTTGAAAAAAAGTATTCCTATAAATATAAATCCATTCAACTTAATTCAATCTTTTCTGTGATTTTAATTTTAAAAATGTCAAAAAACAATGTGGTGCTGAAAGAAGGGTAAAGAAATCTTGGCTGTTTCTTGACAATAGAGAGCAGTGGTGTCAATATTATTATTTGTTTGTTTAAAAACTAGCTAAAGGTGTGATTTATTAATAATTTATGACATTCTTGTATAAGAAACACTCTCTAGCAATGCGGTACCATGTGAATAGCGCAATACGACACGATAAAATATTAAATTAATCCGAACTTGTAACATCCCTAAACCCCTCTAATGTATTAGATATTATCAAAAAATTTCTTATCATTTATAATTGATGATTTTCTATCTGTATTTATAAAGTATTTTGCCACAATATCGGATGTGTCAAATGATTACCAAATCTACTTGCTTACAACTTTTGACTTTTCAAATTAACAGGAAGTAATCTCAATTAAATTTATAGATATATTTTAAATTTTTGCACTTTATAACCTTAATTATTAAGTTGGATTGCCTTGTTTCCTGAAAAGAAAACCATAATTGGTAATTGTAAAAAATTAAATTAAAAAAAATTAATCTTTTACACTTTTTAATTAGTTTTACATTGAAAATATATTTTTGGTACGATTTTCTTTTATTAATAAAAAATTGTTAATCTTGAATTATATTTAATTAAATTTAAATTATAATTCACAACTATAAGAAGCTGTTTCATTATCGACTATATTTTTATTCAATAAACCAATGTATACGCTGCTATACCTAAATATTTTTGTAGGATAATATTCAAATAAACAGTATTTTCTATGTTAAGTTTCATCGTAACCAATATATGGCTAAAGTGAAAGTTTTATATATAACATTTACCCCCCAAGACAGGTTTATGCCATATTTAATGAATACAGACATAAAGTGATGACTATGCCTTATCTATTTATTAGTACAAACGACAAAAAAAATGGTTTTAATATGAGTAAACTAAAACATTCAATTACATAAAATTTAATTTATTTGTTGATAAATCATATTTTTGATGTTTAGAAATCAAAATTTAAAAAGAAAATATTTCCAATAAACGTTTTGAATTATAAATAGTTTGTTATTGAATTTTTAAAATTTATTTATTTTTCAATATTCATTAATTCACATATTCAGCATAATTTTGAAATCTTTAACTACAACAGTACTTGAAGATAATTAATATTATTATTTTAAAATTCCAAATACATATAAATACATTTTACCGCAACTATCACTTAATATGAAAATATATTGGAGATATACATATCTCTAATATATTTTCATATTCAAAAGAATTAATTTTGTAAAGCATCTGAAAATCAGGTTTTCGTTAATTCTTATACATATACAAATGCTTTAGTTTCTCTAAATTCTAATAAAATCGTTGTTAATTCGTTTAGCGTTGTTAATTCGTTAATTCGGTTAGAAATGAAACTTAGTCTCTGCATATAACCTTTGATATAAGAACATTCTCTTATATGTATATGATATTATTAAAGTAACCCTCAAATCCATATTCCGAAAATTACCTCACCACTTGCAGAACAAATAAATTCTTTTAAATTACACAATTATAATAATTAGATTAATTATTAAGTAGATTAATTATTAAGTGTGTTTGAAAATCTTAATCTTTAAAAATGTCAAATAGAACTACAATTTAAAAAAAAAATTCTTCAGTTTTTCATATTGTCTGGCCAACTTTTAGAAATTGAGAGTATATTTTGAAATTATTTTATTTTTGCTACAAAGTACATACACTTTCGTTTTCATTTTCTTTTAATAAAAAATAAATGTCTCATATTTTTTATAAAGATTACGTTATTTGGGAAGCATAAAAAATGTATACAATTATGAAAAAATCCAAAAAAACAAGCTATTCGAATCTATTAATTAATTTATTTACTGGTACGACCGCATCTATAAAAAGTTAATTTTACCTTGCGGAATTGTTTTTTTTTTTTTTGAAAATTAATACCTTGGGTTATGTAAGTTTTTGTACAGTGATTGAAATCAAATTTTGCTAATATTTTAGTTATACCAGATTTAATTTCTTATAGCATATAGTTTTTTTTTATTTTTTTTTATTACGTCTATAATTTATTTCTATTTAAGGAGTTATAAAAATGATACAAGTATAGCAAGTATCTTATATTCTAAAATATCTTATTACCATTTTTTATAATTCCTACTAATAAATTCTTTCAATTTATTAGCATTCCAAAATCATATCGGAATTTTTAATTATATAATATAAACAAAATGATTTCTGCAGCAGATTTCTTAATATAATTTAATAAATTTTGAATATTTATTTCATGGTTTATTCATTAATATTTTGGTAAATATTTCTAATATTTGGAATAATTAAAATCTCTGTTTTATAGAGTGACAATTAGATTAACAAATAAAAAAGATAAATATATATTTGTCGGAATCATCTCAAATTACACAAAAATATATACGGTATAATTTTAAATTTATTTGTGAAAATAAATATATTTATTTAGAGAATTTTAATTTTAATAATGGATATTCTGATTTAACTGATAAATTCTTAAAACTCTGAACGAACTTGTTACGAACGAAGATAAATAGCAAACAAAATTATTTATGTTTCATATCTTTTATTGATATTGTACTAAGCAATATCAAAGAAATATTATTGTTTTAAAATATGTTTGTTCATAAACGCTTTACAATGTTTCTCATGCGCTCAAGTTATTATAGTTATCGACTAAAGAATAGATAATAAAATCATTATTTTATAAAGGTTTTAAAAATATTAATTTTATTTAAAATCAACAATCTGGTTAGATGAGTGTTATAAAAATGTTATAAAAATCAACAATCTGGTTAGATGAGTTGTTATAAAAATGTTATAAAATCTTTAACAACAATTAGTTATTCTAAATAAAGTTTATCCAAAAATGTAAATTTAAATCAAATCTTAATCAGTTAAACAGCTTTAATAAGATTTTTTGTTTATTATTTCTAGATTTCTCAAGGAACCGTATGCCAAATATTTTTTTTAATATGTGTGATTCTCTTAATAGATGGTAAATACAAATTAAAAATATTTCAAATTATTAAAAATATTCATTCCTTTATTTTTTTTTTTCATTATAGAATCAAAATCAGAAGCAAGAGTAGTATGTTATTATACTAATTGGAGTGTATATCGTCCAGGAACAGCAAAATTTAATCCACAAAACATTAATCCATATCTTTGTACACATTTAATTTATGCATTTGGTGGATTTACAAAAGATAATACACTAAAACCATTTGATAAGTACCAGGATATTGAGCAAGGTTAAACAAACATATTATAAAAATACTATAAATACTATAAACTTCATATTTCAATTTACTTGAAATCTTGTGTATTTTGTATTCTAATTATTATTAAAAATAATAATTTTCACCATTAAAAATATTTCATTAAAGGAGGATATGCTAAATTCACTGGATTAAAATCTTACAATAAGAACCTGAAAACACTTTTAGCAATTGGTGGTTGGAATGAGGCATCTTCTAGGTTTTCACCATTGGTAGCAAATCCAGATAGACGTCAACAATTTATTAAAAATATTTTGAAATTTTTGAGACAAAATCATTTTGATGGTCTTGATTTAGATTGGGAGTACCCAGCTCACAGAGATGGTGGTAAAGCAAGGGACAAAGACAACTATGCTCAGTTTGTTCAAGAGTTACGAGCAGAATTTGACCGAGAGTCTTCTAAAACAGGACGACCAAGGTAATATTGTTGTAAATAAATCTAAATGTTATTATTAATTTGTTAATTATTGGTACATCAATACAGGCTTTTAGTTACCATGGCTGTACCTGCTGGTATTGAATATATTGAAAAGGGATACGATATTCCAAAATTAAATAAATATCTCGATTGGTTCAATATTCTTAGTTATGATTATCATAGCGCTTACGAGCCATCTGTAAATCATCATGCACCTTTATACTCTTTAGAAGATGATTCGGAATACAATTACGATGGGGAATTAAATATTGTAAATTTTTTGTATTCTATCTATTATGCAATGTTTTTAAATATTTATTATCTAGGATTATACAGTTAAATTTTATTTAAACGCGGGAGCAGAGAAGGATAAACTTGTTCTTGGTATTCCAACTTATGGACGATCATATACATTAATAAACGAAGAGAGTACTGAAATTGGATCTCCGTCTGATGGTCCTGGAGAACAAGGTGATGCTACTAGAGAAAAAGGCTACCTAGCATATTACGAAGTAATTATTTCATATAATCGATTAAATTTCTATTAAGTGTAATTAATATTATATAAAAAAAAATAGATATGTCAAAATATACGAGACGATGCTGATTGGCAAGTTACCCAACCGAACCCTAAGGCAATGGGTCCATATGCATATAAAGACAATCAATGGGTCGGCTATGATGACGAAGCAATGGTAAGAAAAAAAGGCGAATATGTTGCTGAGAATGGCCTTGGTGGTATTATGTTTTGGTCAATCGACAATGATGACTTTAGAGGTTTATGTACAGGAAAACCATACCCTCTTATTGAAGCAGCTAAAGAAGCGTTACTAGATCATTTAAGGTAAGCTAAATACTTAAAATTGGTGTGAGTAACTTGTATATACTTATGTTTTTACAGAATCGATACAAATGAGGTTTCTAAACCAAGTAATACTAAAAAACAATCACGTTCAAAAAGTAGAAAAAATTCTACAAACCGAAATAGAATATCATCAACTGTATCTATAGACAAAGATATTCACAGAGTATCTACAAAAAATCCCACTAGACGACCAGCAATTAGTAGAAAACGAACAACAACAACAAGTACAAGTCCAACAACAACATCATCTTTGTATATCGGACGGAGGACAACAACTCCAGAACCTCCAACAACTCCAGACCCAGGATCAGGTAAAATTTCCGAAGTCATAATTCAAAAATCAATATTTCATATACTTTGTACTTATATATTATGCTATTGAAATGTCAAATTTTAGAAATTTTAGATATATTTTTTCAATTGAACAGCTTTCGTTTACCTATTAAGCAATAAATAAGAAAATAAGAAATTCCTAAAGATTTTTTTTTTCTTTCACATTCAATAGATTTTAAATGCGAAGAAGAGGGATTCTTCCAACATCCACGTGATTGCAAAAAATATTTCTGGTGTTTGGATAGTGGACCATCAAATTTAGGCATAGTTGCACATCAATTTACTTGTCCATCAGGCCTTTATTTTAATCCAGCTGCTGATTCTTGTGATTTTTCTAGAAATGTACTATGTAATCAAAAATCTACTAAAAATAATCCAACAACAACCACGACTTCAAAATTGTAAGTCGGTTAAAAGATAATTTTATTTAAAATTTACTTAAACCTTGTATATATATATATATATATATATATATATATATATATATATATATATATATATATATATATATATATATATATATATATATATATATATATATATATATATATATATATATATATATATATATATATATATATATATATATATATATATATATATATATCTATATAAATACCACAATATCGTGTGTTTAAAGTCATAATTAAAATTTACAATTTTGGGCAAATATATTTATGTCGTAAATATGATTAATAATTTTAGACCCACAACAACTACAGTAACAACTAATAGACCTAAAATAACTGCTGCGACTAGTAGGAATTCTTTTAGATATTCTTCGCCAACAACTACTACAACGGAATATGTATATGATTATGATGATGATGTAGTAGAAGATGATGACGAAGAAGAAGTACAACACGGCAAAGTTCATGACGACATTGACTCAGAAGAAGATCCAAAGGTTATCAAAGAGTTAATTGATTTATTAAAAAAAGTAGGTGGAATAGAAGAATTAGAAAAACTTTTACAGCAAGACGGTGAAGTCATGTCATTGAAAACTGAAAAAAAGGCCAATACATCAACAACCGAAACACCAATTAGTAAATCGTTATATGATAAAGTACTTCGCCGCCCTAGTAGTCTTAAGTCATTTAAAAATCAATTTAATACTCTTAAACTGCAAACAAATCTTCATAACTATGACAGTGAAGAAGAAAAAACTGATATGAAAACACGGGTAGACAAGATAGATAACAAATATTCCTCTATAGTTCGGAATGGTAGACCCAGTCCTCAAAATGATGGTATAGATAAATTATCTGAGTTTTCCGGTTTTCGTAAAGAAAAACCTAAATATGTAACTATAACCCGAACAACACCATCGAAAAGTAATGCAGAAAGTGTACTTGAAGATGGTATAGATTATGAAATAGCTAACGAAGACGATGTAATCACAAAAGCAGATGATGAAATTCGTACGAAACATAAAACGGTAGCTACTACACCAGCTTACAAAAGCATTCTTAGAGTACGACCAATTACTACTCAAAATACAACTTCAATTAAGGTTGTTACAGCAGGGGATACAATTAGAACAGAAAATAGTCCAAATAAAAATAAAAGCCATCATTTATTTAAAAACAGGTATATTGAAATACTTTAGTTTAGAAATTGATTATAATGAAATAACTTTTAGGTATAATGATAACCAAACTATTGAACCAAATTATGAAGAAAATAAAAATTTACTTTCATCTCATCCAGCCAGGTAAACATTTAATTAAATACAAAATATTATTTTATAATTTGCCATATTGTTTTAGAGTCAATATTATTCAACAAAATAAAAAAACAATTAATGAATATATGTCAATGGCGAATTATGAAAACAATGATGAACCGATATCTACAGTGACGGTACATAATGTGGATCACATCGAGAACACAACATTATTACCAACAAAACATAATATTTTTACAACAACTCGTGTATACTCAAATTTTTCACGAAAAACAACAGAATCACATCCAATAAAACTATCTGTAGAAAATTTAAAAGCTAAACAAGAATCACAATCAAATTCCTTAAATGCTTCTGTCATAACACCAACAACTCAATTTCCACTAACAATTGAACCAATTACAACAACTATAAATGATATTCCTACAATAAATATTACTCCTATTAACATAACAAATCCTTTACAGAATAAATTTGTATCTAATACGACATTTATGTCAATTTTACAAAATAGTACAGAGTTTTATGGAAACACACCTGTTAGTGAAACTAAAGAAACTGAAAATAACTTTGACGAAACAGAAACTAAGCAAAACACGACAGACGAGGTATTGTTTAAAAACCGCACTAAAGATAATAATGTTAAAATAAAATTGAAATCTGGTAGTTTTAACACAACAGTAGAAAATAGTCGTACTAATAATATTAACATAAATCATTCCAGTAGTGATATCTTAGAAACAAGTACAATTAAATTATATAAAACTGAAACAGAAAAAACAAATTTAGACAATAACAAAACTAGAGAATTCCATAATACTAGATCTAAATCGAAACCGTTTGATTTTGTTAAAGGGCGCGTTCGCCCGACAACCCATAAATCTTTAATAATTTCCAAGTCTGACATTTCTGATTCTTTGTCCAGCACTGAAAATGAAATATCAACTAAAGAGGTGAGTTTTCTTTCACCATTTAATCATACAAATAAAAATATTAGTATGAACACAAATGTAGATTTGAATTTACGTAGTATTGTAGATAGCACAAAGGTTAAAGGCGAAATTAAAAACTTAGATGATAGTCTAAAATCTGCACATATTTCACATAGAAAAATGTTATTTAATAATAAATTAATCGAAAGTATAGAAACGCCTAGTATAGTTTCAAAGACATATTCTTGGAAAGATGCTAGAATTGGGAACTTTCGTCCATGGCATAATAAATTAAAAACAATTACTAACAGTTCAATTGAACATACAACTAATAGAAAACATCAAGGTTTTACTTATGCATCGGAGGAAACTCACAATTCTGGTCATCTTAACTTAACAAAAGTCAATATGCAACAATATATGAATCACTCAAACATAAATAACTCATTTAGAAAATATAGACCAAAAACTAATCAATCAATAATAAATAAAAATATAACAGAACAAAATGCGGCAAATAAACAAGAAACGAAAATGCAATCAAAAATATTAAAACAATATTCATTCCTTAATGAAAGTGATAATTTAAATAGTAGTGTGCATACCTCTAAAAATAATAGCGGACAGTCTACAGCAAAACTTTTAGATTATAATAAAAGAAACCAAACATCTGAAACAAGAAATTATATAAAAAATTTAAATAATAGTTTAATTAATAAAACGAGTTTAAATTTAAATTTTAATAAAGATAAATATTCAACACATATTACGAATAATTTAAACAAACAGAATAATAATAATAATATGGTAGAAAATAGTACTATAAATAATTCTAATATATTTATTAATAACCGTGAAACAAATCTTCGAGGGGACGGTCGCAATAATAAATCTACTACTAGTTCTACACAAATATATAATCAAGAATCAAAAATGTATAATTCCGAAAACACGTATGTAGAAGATAAATTTCCGTCTAATTCTAATACAGAAAAAAACGATGGCGCTTCATTAAGGCCTCTCACATTAAATCAATTTGAAACGAATACAGTAACCATAAATCAAAAGTCCATAGGTAATAAAAATTATGATTATAACAAAATAATGATGAATATTTCCGCGAGTGGTTTTCCAATCAAATTTGATAACGGAGCTATTATTTCAACAGCTAATAACACGACACATACACATAGGAACGATTATAATGAAACCACAAATAATACGAATTATGCAGAAACTGTAGGCGCAGATTTTCTAATTATTCAAAATAAAAACACTTTTGCTATCGGTTCCGATATAGTCCTTAATTCTGAACTTAATAGGAATGATTCATTAAATAAAATGCGACTCAACACAACTAAGGCAACCTTAGATGATAATCTTATACCAATTCAACCGTACATTCAGGATAAACCAGGTTATAAAAGTAGCTATAAAAATGAGTCTCATAAAATACCTAGTAGCGGAATAGCTAAAAATGACAAATCTACAATTAAGTACTCACCTACAAATAGACTTCTATTAAAAACTACTACAGAATCTACACATGATGATTTACAAGTTATTCGAGATCAAACTACTAGTAATACTAAAATTAAGAACAATTCAACTCTGGATTTGGTATTAAATACACGACCGTTCAAAACTACAAAATCACCAGATGATCTTTCAAGAACTGCGCACTACATTCAGGATAAAGTAGTGTATAATAGCAGCAGTAATGGTAGCAATGATGGACAGTCCTTGAAATATTCTGAAAGAAGCAGACTTCGATTAAAAACTACCACAGATTCTGTAGGTGACTTACCACTTATGCAGGATCAAATACAACAAACTGTTGCCTCAAATTCAACTAAAATTAGTAAAACCAAAATCAACGACAATTCAACAGAGGATTTTACATTGAAAAGACTTCGGCTCAAAACAACTACAGAATCACCAGACGATGAACTTTCAGGAACTGAGCACAACATTCAGACGGAATCAGAGTATAACAGTAGCAGTAAAGGTAGCAGTAATAAATATAAGTACTCTGACGGAAATACCACAAACTCAGTAAGTGCGGATTTCACAATTAGTCAGGATCAAGCAAAAGAAACGTTTGATTCAAATAATGCTAAAACTAGTAAAACCCAAATTACCCATGATTCAATACAGGAATTCAAATTAAATAGACCTAGATTCAAAACAACTACGGAATCAGCAAATGATGATCTTTCAAGAACTGAACACTATATTATGGAGAAAGAAGTATATGATAGCAACAGCAAAGGTAGCAACAATAGATATTCCTTAAAGTACACTGAAAGGAATATACTTCGATTAAAAACTACCACAGAGCTAGTAGATGATAAATTCAGAATTATTCAGGATCAAACACAAGATACGTTTGATGCAAATACAGCAAAAATTAGGGACGATTCAATACAAGATTCCATATCAAATAGACAGCGGCTCAAACCAACTACAGAATCAGCAGATGTTGATATTTCAAGACCTAAGCACTACAATCATGGTAGAGAATTGTATAATAGTAGCAGTAACGGTAGTAATGATAGATATTCTTTGAAGTACACTGAAAGAAATAGACTTCGAATAAAAACTACTACAAACTCCTTAGATGGTAATTTAAAAAATATTCAGGATCAAAGGCAATTTGACTCCAATAGTGCAAAAATTAGTAAAACCAAAATCAACCAAGATTCAACAAAGGGTTTTACATTAAATAGAGGTAGATTCAAAACAACTACTGAATCTCCAAATGATGATCTTTCAAGAACTGAAGCGTATAGTCTGGATGAAGAAATGTATGATGGCAACAGTAACAGTGTTACAAACACATATTCGCTAAAATACTCTGCAGTAAATAGACTTCGATTAGAAACTACCACTGAGTCTTTAGGTGCAGATTTAACAATTATCCAAAATCAAGCAAAAGAAATATTTGGTTCAAATTCAGGTACAATTAGTAATACCACAATTAATAAAGATTCTATACAGGGTTTGTCATTAAACAAACATCTGTTAAAGGAAACTACAGAAACACCACATAGTAAGCTTGCAAGTACTGAAACCCTAGTTCAAGATAGAGATAGCAATGTAAAATATTCTTTAAAGTACTCTGAAATAAATAGACTTCGATTAAAAGCCCCCATTGAGTCTGAAGGTGCAGATTTAACTGCTAATCGATATCAAACACAAAAAACATTTAATTCCAATTCAACTTTAGTTAGTAATACCACAATTAAAGAAGGTTTAACACAGGATCTGACATTAAATAAACATCTCCTAAAGGCAACTACAGAAACACCAGAAGATAATCTTGAAAGAACTGAAACTCACGCTCAAGATAAAGATGTCTATGACAGAAGCAGTACAGATAGCAATGAGAAATATTCTTTGAGGTATTTTGAAAAAAATGGACTTCCATTAAAAACTACCACAGAGTCTATAGGTACAGATGTAACAATTAGTCAAATTCAAACTCCAGAAATATTTGATTCAAATTCAGGTGCAATTAGGAATACCACATTTAATGAAGATTCTACACAAAGTTTTACGTTAAATAAACAGCAGCTTAAAGCAAATATAGAAACACGAGACGATACTGTAAAACAAGTTCAAGATAAATATGCCTTTAATAGCAGCAGTACAGGCGCCAAAGATCAATATTCTTTAAAGTACACCGAAATAAATAGACTTCGATTAAAAGCTACCACTGAGTCTTTAGGTGCAGATTTAAAAAATAGTCAAAATCAAGCACAAAACACATTTAATTCTAATTCAACTTTAAAGACTAATACCACAATTAACGAAGATTCAGCACAGGATCTGATACTAAACAAACATCTGCTAAAGACAACTGCAGAAACACAAGGCGATAATTTAGCAAAAACTGAAATGTACGTTCGAAATGAAGATCTATTTAATAGCAGCAGTACAGGTAGCAATGATAAATATTCCTTGAAGTATTCTGAAATAAATAGACTTCGATTAAAAACTACCACAGAGCCTATAAATGAAGATTTAACAATTATTCAGGATCACACAAAGAAATCCTACAACACAAAATTTGCTACAGAATCACCAGATGTTTCAAGAACCGAGGAACACATTCACGACAAAGTAGTGTTTAATAGCAGTAGTAACGGTAGCAATGATAGATATTCCTTAAAATACTCTGAAAGAAATAGATTAAAAACTACCGCAGAGACTATAGGTGATGATTTCACAATTATCATTAACCAAACACAAGAAACGCTTGATACAAATACAGCAAAAAATAGTAAAACCAAATTTATCCACGATTCAACACTGGATGTCACATTAAAGGGACTTCCTCTCAAAACCACTACAGAATCACGAGATAATGATCCTTCAAGAACTGACTACTACATGCACAATGAAAACGAGAATAATAGCCACAGAACAGCGAGCATTGACAACTATTCCTTGAGGTACTCTACAGTAAATAGACTTCGATTAAAAACTACCACAGAGTCTATAGGTGCGGATTACATAATTAGTCAGGAAGAAATACAAGAAAGTGTTGAATCAAATAATGCTAAAGTTAGTAAAACAAAAATTACCAACGGTTCAACACAGGGTTTAAATAAATATCAAATCAAGACGCATACAGAAACACCAGTCGATGATATTACAAGAAGTGAATACCACATTCAACGCAAAGAAGGGTATGATAGCAGCAGTAAAGATAGCAATAATAGATATTCCTTAAAATACTCTGAAATAAATGGACTGAAAACTACAACAGAACCCGCAGATGGTGATTACACAATTATACAGGATCAAGTACAAAGAACACTAAACACAAATGAAGCAAAAATTAGTAAAACCAAAATTAATCACAGTTCAACACCGGAATCTATATTAAATAGACATCGAGTAATTAATACAAGAATTAACAACGAGCTTACAAAGAAATCAACATTAAATAGACTTAGGCTCAAGACAACTACAGAAAGTCCACACGATAGTCCTGCTAGCACTGAACGCAATAGTGTCTTCACGACTGCAAGTAGCAATTCTAGAAATTCCTTGAAGTACTTAACAAGAAACAGGCTTCAATTAAAAACAACCACACAATCTACAACCGATCATTTAACAATTATTGAAGATTACACACAAAACGGTTTTGATGATAACTCAGCGAAAGTACTTAATACTAAAATTAATGATTCAACGTTAAATAAACTTCGTCTCAAGACAACACCAAAAGACCTAGACGATACGCTTATTAGTAATGTAGACTACATTCCGAATAAAAAAGTTTATGATAGCCACCTTGCAAAAAACTCTAGCAGAATATTAGGCACCACAACTACAGAAATATCACGAGATTTTAAAAACAATAAGGACTTTCATCAGAATAAACTAGTGAATACAGGCAATATGACGATTGATTCTGTGAAAATATCTGGTAGTAATAACAATAATTTGACGATAAATAACCAAACGTTACAATCTACAGAAAAAACAGAAAAAAGTTTAGATTTTAATTCTGCTGAAGTGTTTTCTACAGCAAGTTACAAAAATGATTCAACAATGAGCTCAAATTTAAATACCATTAGTCTAAACAAAACTACAGTAATATCTGATGAACTTGTAAATTACATAGAGAATGAAGAAGGTATTGACAGTGGCGTTACCACAGAATCTGTTGAAGTTTTTATTAATAACAACAGTAGCAAAAGTAAATATTCTCTTAATAATGGCGGAACCAACTACTCAATATTCAATACTATCCAATTCAAACTAGCAACTGACCCAACTATTGGATATTCTGAAACCAGTTCAGATAACATTCAAGATGAAATTAATTATATGGATAAAGTTCGCATTAGTACATCAGGTATAAAAAATAACACAGGCTCTGCAACAAATAATACTTTATTTATTCAAAATATAACTGATTCATTTAACTCTAAAAATATTGATGCTTTTACATTAAATATTGGTAGCCAAATATCAATTGCAGATTCAACGATTGATAATACGACAAGTATTAATGGCTTAATCTTAGCTGAAAAAACAACAGATATTTATCCTTTAGTTGATTTTATTAATACAGAAAGAACAAATGAAGATAGTTACGAAACCTACCATTCTACAACTGAAAGTTCAAAAGAATATAATATACGAAAAAATTATTTTGTTTCACGAAAAGGTTCGGCAACAAATAAAGTTCGAGTACCAACAACTAATAAAGCAATATTTGGTGATTCCAGAATTGTAAAAAATGATAATCTTGAGCTGGAATCTTTATCGGGCTCACCAGTTAACTCTGATATAGTTGCAGAATATCCAAAGCCTCTATTCAGTAAAGATAGCAGTACATCTAGCAAAAGCGATCTACAAAGAGATTTAATAGAAGAAAAAACAATTAATTCGTATTCTTGGAGAGATGCACGAATTGGGAATTATCGTCCAAGGCATGAAACAGCATCAAAATATTCTGAAGATGAATTCGAAGAGAGAAAACCTAAAAGAATTCTACATAATATTAACGTGTACAAAGTACTACAATCAGGAGGAAGGGATCTAAAAAATAGTTATATTTCGGATAAAACTAAATCAGATGCCGCAAATAATGTACGATACTCTGACCGAAGGAAAATTTTCAGTAAGGAAGAAACTTTATTCACTGATGATTCTACAAAAAATTTAAATGGGAAGGTCAATCCCAATAAGTATCTAACATTAAGTAGATATCAACTAAAAACGACTACGGAAACGACACCTGATGAATCCAAAACTGAAATAAACTACGTTCATGAGCAAAAAGACAATAAATTACAGGAAACCAATACAGTAAATCAAATTAAAATTCCCACAACACTAAAGATGCCTGATGAAACGGTTTTTCCCAGCCAACTAACTAACAACACTCTATTTCAAAGCCAACGAACCTTATTGAAAAAGAAGACTTTTCCCGATTCAGTCGTTGATTTCGCAAATTCTACTTCTAATAATATTTCATTAACAAAGAAAACTGTCCTTGATAAGTCTATAAAAGGACAAAATAATTTAGAGAGCGATATTCATAAAGAATACCAAAATAGTACAAAGAAATTACAAATATTACAACTTTTCCAAGTTGCTTCTAATCAAAGCTTATATTTGAACGCTGAGAACTCTACAGATAGCTTGGGAACATCTAATACAAATGTATCTTCTTTTTTGACAACTCCTATTTATCCGATTTTTAATAGATATAGAAACAAAGATATTGACAATACAAAATATGATTTCAAAAACATTAATCCACAACTAAATAAGTCCCACATAGTGGATGTAGTTTTTAAAGTTATTAATTATACTTCTGATTCAAATCTGGAAAAAATTAAACCTACACAACTGCCTAATTTTACTGAATTAAAATATTCAGTAAATAATTCATTTGACAATGAACGAAATTCTGACAAGGCGAAATACTTAAGAAGTGGAAGATTACTCAACCATTCATCATACCACTCGTTTTTAAATAACAGTTTGACTCCTCAAGAATTTCAAAATTATGAAAACAATTCACTGCCTAATCGAAATTTTAGTACTAGTTCAAGGAAAAAAATAACCATATATAAAAAAAGAATTATTCTAGATCCAGCTAAAACAACAAATGACTTTAATGCAACAAAAATACTTCATAATGCAATTAGTCACAATTTAACAGAACACTCGCATTTAAATAGACATCAACTCAACGTACTTCCGAAAACGAAAGGCGGTGACGGAGAAAATACGGAAGATTACATTCAGGATAAACAAGTGTTTGATAGCAGCTTAACGACTCAGCCACTAGCAAAATCAGACAGTAAAGATAGTAATGATAGATATTCCTTGAAGTACGCAGCAATAAATAGAGTTCGATTAAAAACTACATCAGAATCTATAACAAATGATTTAACTATTGAAGATAGTACACAAAACAGTTTTGGTTTTAAAGCGGCAATAGGACTTAATACGAGAATTAACAACGATTACAGATTAAAAAAAATACGTTTCAGGACAACAACCGAAGCCTCAAATATAGAGCCCACAAGTACTGTAGACTACGTTCAGAGTAAAAAAATACACGACAACAGCCAAATGATGGAATCTGATGACCTACCTAGCAGTATAAGTAGTAATGACATATATTCAAGAAGATACTCAACAATTAATAGGCACCGATTTAAAACTAGCACAGAGTCTATAGATGATGGTGCTACAACTTTTGAAGATCAGACAGAAACAACTATTCCTTCCAATTCCTTGAAAAAACTTAATTCGAAAATTAGTCATGATTGGACAGAAAAGTCGACTGTAAAGAACTTTCGCTTCAAGACAACTACCAATTCTCCAGACGGTGTAAATACTGAAGACTACACCGAAAATAAAGAAGTGTATGATAGCAGATTCACGACTGAGTCCAGCAATTCACGTATTAATAACAAATATTTATTGAAATATACACCAATAAACAGAGTTGGACTGAAAGCTATTACACAATCTACTGGTGGTGATTTTATATTACAACAAGATCAAATACTTAATCCTTTACATATCAAGACAACTGCCGCGATATCAAATGAAGATCGTCACCTGAAGACAACCACAACTACACCAGATCAAGATCTTCCAACAACTGCAGACATTGAGGATAACGGAGTGGTTGTTAGCAATTTAACTGTTAAAATCGCCAATAAGACCCTTCGATTACAAACTACGACAGAAATTGAAGATAATTTAAAAACAATTCTAGATCAGACACAAGGCTCTTTTAACAACGGTTCAAAACAAAAATCATCATTAAATGCAAGTGAAGCAACTACAGAAATACAAGATGATCTTAAAAATACTGAAGTGTATAATAACTATAACGAAATGAATGATAGTAGTATTACAACTGAATATGTTAAAATATCTAACAGCAGTTCCGATAATAAAAACATATCTCAAGTAATCAACTATACACCGATACAAGAGCTGCAATTTAATACTACCAACAATTTTACAAATGAGAATATCAGACTTATTCCAGACAATAGGCAAAGAGATTTTTCTTTTAATGCATCAAAAGTTCTTAATAACACAACTAAGAATTATTCTATTTTGAGGAAACTTCAGGTCAAGACAGGAACAAAGGCAGTAAATGATGAACATGAAAGCCCAGTAGATTATATTCAGGATAAAGTGGTGTATGATAGCGGTAGCAGTTTGACGCTTGACTCTGACCAACTATTTAACAGCAACAGCAACACAGATGATAGTGTTAAATACTCATTAAAATACGTACCCAGTAATGGGCTTCAGTTAAAGACCACCACAGAGTCTACAGATGATGCTTTGACAGATATTTTAGACAAGGAAGAAAAACATATGGGTTATAATTCAGAAAAAGTGTTTAATAAAGCAGTTAATAAATATACAAGGTTAAATAGAATACATACTAAGGCAACCACAGAAGCATCCGATGACGATCATGAAACTACTGTGGACTATATTCAGGATAAAAATCCATATGAAAACAGCTTGACGACAGAGTCTGATATACTATCAAGCAGTAATACAGCTAATGGTGTCAAATATTCCTTAAAATATGGACCCACAAGGAGACTTCGATTAAAAACTACCACAGAGTCTGCAGGTGATAACGATTTGACAAATATTTTTGATAAGGAACAAAAAAATATCGATAATAATTCAGCAAAAGGAGTTAATAGTGCACTTCACAAATATGCCAAGTTAAATAGAATACATATTAAGACAACAATAGAAGCACACAATGGTGAGCCTGAAAGTGCCGCAGACTATGTTGAGGATAAAAATTTCTATAAGGATGATTTGACGACAGAGTCTGGAAAAACAGCAACAAGTAACACACGTAGTGGTCTCAAATATACGTTAAAATATGCACCAATAAACAGACTTCGATTAAAAACTACCACAGATTTTGCAGGTGATGCTTTGACAAATATTTTAGGGCATGAAGAACGGAATATAGTAACTAATACTAGAATTATCAAAGATAAAAAATTAAATAGTATTCATATCAAGCCAACTACAGAAACACCTGAGCCTGAAAGTAGTGCAGACTATATGCAGCATACCAATAACAATGACGGAAATATAGAATCTGGTAAACTGTCTAGCAATAGTGAACGTACTGGTATCAAACATTCGTTAAAATACACACCAATAAATAGACTTCGTTTCAAAACTACCACAGAGTTTTTAGGCGATGATTTAACAACTATTGAAAATCAAGCACCAGAAACTTTTGAGTCTAATTCAGGAAATCTTATTAATTTAAATATGAACCAGGAATCAAGAAAGGTGTCATTGCTAAATAGACTTCGGCTCAAACCAACTACTGAAACACCAGACGATGAACTTGCAACTACTCTACAAGAAAATCAACCTAATGAAGGGTATGACAACAGCTTTACAACAGAGTCTGTTAAAATATCAAGTGGAGCAGCTACTAAAAACAAATATTCACAAAAATATTCAACTGTAAATAGACTTCGATTAAAAACAAAAACAGACTTAACCAATCCCAATAAACAAGAAAAAAAAATTGATAAATTCCCTACTCAATCTTCTGGAACTTCTAATATAGATAGTAATAAAGTTGGTTTAAAAAAGTACTCAGTACTTAATAGGCAGCAACTTACATCTAAATTAAATACTACTGAAAACTATAATCATACTAGAAATTTATTGTATACTATTAATAATAATATTTCCTCTAACGATAATTCAAATATAGACCGTATTTTGGAAACTACACATACTGACAAAACTAATTATCCTTCGTCCAATGAACTTCTGTTGAAAAATAGTACAGAATCAACAAACAGTTTTGAAAACAATACTATGCGTTTATATAACTATTCTAATCGGTCTGAAAATAATGACAATCATTTTACTAACATAACTAACCCTAACACTCATTTAGAATTAAGTGAAATTACGAACTTTGAAAATGGTACTAATAATATAACTTCTGATAAACATAATGGTATAAATATTGAATATGTAGGAGGGTTTGAGAAAATTAATACGGAGAATATAATACAGAATATAAATAATGCTCGCCGTTTTCAGAAAGGAGACATCAACTCCCCCAGATTTAATGGCAAAGAAGTAAATATAACAAACGCTTTGAATTCAACGACTTCTAATGGTCGCCGCATCAGAGTGCTGAAATTTAAAAGACCAGCTCCCAACTCATTATCAAATAACTCAATTACACAAATTAATCGAACTTTGTTATCAAATGAATTTTCCAATATTGATTTCAAAACTCAAACAGAAAAAATATATACTAGAAAATTAATACGCAAAAGACCTGTGACTACTATTAGTAACCATACTGATTATTTTTCAACAGACAATATAACACAACCAATTACTTCGACAAAACATTTTCGAAAAGTAATTAAAAAAGTTATTAGACCACTTACCAATATTAGTGAAACTGAAGTAATTATTTCAACAACATCTAGTTATGGTAGAATTCAGACACAAGTAGATAATGGAACACTTTCTAAATCTGAAACTTTACTTCCCGAAAATTTACATAATAATAAAATTTTAAAAAAAAACACTTTTGTTCGTCGACGATTATATCAGCCTGGCACAACGGCCACCTCAAGGAACGATTTTGATATAAATATTTCAACAACAACGAGTACTAATGGAATTGTAACACAAGAAGGAAATGCAACAGTTACAACAAATGAAACAGTTTTTCCAAAAACAAATAAATCTAACACTGTTTCTCAAAATTTATATAATAATAATTCGTTAGAAACTTTCAAGGAAAACTCTTTTGTTCATCGACAACTATATCAGCCTGTCAAAAAGACTACCACGCCAAACGATTCAAATATAAATATTGCAACAACAACTAGGACTAATGAAGTTGTAACAAAAGAAGTAAATGTTACAGAAAATGAAACAGTTTTTTCAAAAACAAATAAATCTGAAACTGTTATTCCTCAAAATTTATATAATAATAATAAAAGTTCATCAGATACTTTCAAAGAAAACACTTTTGTTCGTCGACGACTATATCAGCCCGCCCTAACGGCTACAACAACGAACGATTCTGATATAAATATTTCAACAACTAGTCCTAATGAAATTGTAACGCAAGAAGAAAATGTGACGGAAAATGAAACAGTTTTTTCAAAAACAAATAAATCTGAAATTATTATTCCTCAAAACTCATATAATAATAATACAACTTCATCAGGGACTATCAAAGAAAACACTTTTGGTCGTCGACGACTATATCAGCCTGCTACAACAACTACTAAGACTGTATTTATTACTACTGAAGAGAGTACCGCAAATAGTCCTTCGCGGCAGCTTAATAAAACTTATTTCATTCCAAAAGTAAAAACAATAGATACAAAAAATAATATTTCAATAAATAGAAATATAACCTTTTCAAAAATTGAGCATGGACATCAGACAGTACAAACTTATGAAAATAAACAATCTAATGACGATGATATTCAAGATTATGAGGAATATGATGATGAAGAAAACGATGATGGTGAAGACGATGATGATGAAACTGATTATGACAAAAACGACGATGAAAAAAACATTAATGATGAACAACAAGAGAACAGAAAGTTAGATTCTCCGATCGTATCCATTTCAAAAATAAGGGACAAAATAAAATCGAATTATGTTGGTAAATTAAGAAATTCCAGCCAAGATAATTTAAGTAGAATTCAGAACAAAAGACCGAATTTTCCCACAAATTATAAAAAACCCAATTTTAATAAACAACCTTTTAATGTATTAGCTAGGCGTCCTACTAAAAGACCTAGAGTAATTAATCGTCCTGTTTTTACAACTCCTAATCCCACACTAAATCAAATTGAATTAACTAATTTTTCTCCACCAACAACTCCTTCTGTATTTAGGTCCAAAAACACAAGAACATACGAACGAAAATATTATCCTAGTTCAACAGAAAATAATTCACAAGAAACTCCACAAGATAATCCATTATTAGATGATTTAAATATAGATGCACTAAATGCAAGGAACAAAAAAATTTTCGAAATCACTAGTAAAAAACACACAACAGCTAAACCTAAACCTTTATTAGTAGAACAGTTATCAATTGAAAAGAACACTACAAACGAAAATGATACACAAAATAACACAACAACAAATCTAAATGAACATACTGAACTAAATAATTTAAATCAATTACAGGATGAGACGACTGAACACACCACATTGCAGTTATCTCCTAAGAACCTGAAAATTCCCATAAATGCAGAAATTACTACTTTAAAACATATTTTTGCAATTGACAAAGAGGAGCAACCTACAACAATAAGCACAGTATCTGATCAATCATATCATAGTGAAAATGAAGGAAAATTAGTGGAAATTAATAGAGTAATAGAAATATCATCACAGGAACAAAAACGAAAGCCAATATCTGGATTAAATAATGCCAATCAAAATACCAATTTAAAAATTGAAACGCCATCACATGTTGATAAATTAGGAGAAATAAGTCGTGTTAAATTCGTCCAATTGGTACAAAGTAACTTAACTCAATCAAATAATTCAGATAGGCAATATTTAGAAAATGATGAGAAAAATATTATTGCTAACGGTGAAACAGAATCTGATTACACAACAACTGAATCATTTTCAAACCAAATTGAATCAAAGAGGAATTCTATTTTATATGATAATCACAGTAAGCAAGCCTACATTAAAAAAGGTAGACAACTAGTATTACCTGAAGTAATAAGAGGCGTTGAAACGTCTACCATCCCACTCGAGGGTCTTTTTGATAGCGCAAGAAAATCAAAGAATTTGGAATTAATTAACGGACCAATATTTGCATCTTCTTTAGGTGAAATATATGCAACCAGTACTGAAAATGATTCTATTTTGAGCACAACTGAAGATACCATTATTGATATACCAACAACTCAACCTTTTCAAATGGTACCTAAAGAGTTACTTGAGGAAAATACTACAATTATCGTAGAAGGCACGACTACTCCTGAGAGGAATTATAATTATGTACGTCCAATAGTACCACTTTTAAGACCAGAATCAAATGAATCTTCTCCATTAGTTATATCTATTGCAAACCTTGATAAAGTTATACTAAGTAAAATTCCCAAAACTGATTCTAACATAGCATATTCTGCACCTATTAGTCAGGTTGTGGAAGCTCCGAAATCATTAAAAAAAGATATATCAGTTGAAAATGGTAATAATAGTAGTCATGCTCGTAATAATATTATTGAAGAAGTACTAACAAGTTTTAGTAGTGAAACTTCAATAGTACGTAAAAAAAAGTCGCGAAAGAACAAACCTTAAACAATTATAAAACGAAAGTAATATTCTGACTATCGTAATCGTTAGCGAAGAAAAACTAAATTTAATAATTTTGACTTGTTGTTATTCTAGTCCTCAATTGTAATTAACAAAAAAAAAAATAAGTATTTCTGAGGAAATATCCCTTATAGTTAACATACAATTGGTTTCATCTATTATAAATTATAAGTCTAATCATTCGTTACCGCAAATTTAATATGCATATATTTCGATTCTATAAACTATCTCGCATAAATCAAAATTCATGAATCAAATTTGTTATACACAATATTAATATTTTTAAATATGCTTTCATGTAGTTGCCAATAATAGATTTTACTTTTTTATTATTTTTTTTTTATTGGAATACTATATTTTATTATTATAATTTATCTTGTGACAAAATATAAGATCACAAATATGTTAAATAAGAAATCTATTTTGAATTTTACAAGTAGACTTCTTTATTATTGTACTTAAATAAAAATAAATTAAATTAATTGTATATAGAATTTATTATATTACTTGTATTAAACATAATTCAAATTCCAATATGGATAATAATTATTATAAAAGAAATAAGTTGTTGGTTCAATTTTATAGAAAGTAAAGTATGTACATAAAAATTTAACTAAATATTATAACTAAACATTTTAAATATACATAAGTTTCAAAAATTGATATCTTATAATTCTGTTCCATTTTTTTCCAAATAAATACTTTAATATTAATATACACACATTAATTTAAATTTGTAAATTTACTCCTAATATTGCTGTTAATTTATAAAAATAAATTAGAAGGATTCACGGAAAAAATAAAAAGACAAATTTAGGTATAATATATAAAATTTAATACATATAATTCAATAATATGATATAGTTATCAATTAAAATTAATATGAAATAAGTTTTAAATAAATAAATATCAGAAATAGAAATAGAACTTAAATGCGATTACGAGTATACTCACCATTTTCTTAATATGTTTACTGATAATTAATTTTAGTAGTACTGTAAAAATTTCTTCTCTATAGCTTGAACTATTAATTTTTACATACGTTTTAAGAAACACGTTTGAATGAAACACTTTTTAATGAGATCAGAAAAACGTTTTAATGAGATCAGTATATGTAGTTAATATATACCGCACAAAGTTCTTTTTGAGCCTCAATTGTCCAAAAATAATATCAAGTTATAGTCTCACATTTTTTTTTTCAAATATTTTCAAAAAAATATGAGTAAATTTTATGCGTACTTTTAAAGGTACTGGATATTAGTGTATGAAATGTATATAAAAGTACTTAAATTAAATAAAATAAAACTTGCAAAAGACTTTGCTATTTAGATATTAAATGTATAAATTCTTTTGTTATAACCAATAATTCAAATGCTAATATAATCATTTAAATTATTGTAGTTACGTAATAACCTTAATTATAGCAAAATTTTGGCATTTTTTTTAAGTCCAGGTAAATTTGGAATCGCGGGATATTTCTAAAATTTCTCTATCCATGTAATTCCAATTTGTTTTACTGTAAAGATTAAAAATTAAATTCGAGTATATGATTAATATTTAGGGCCATATTTCAACCATCGCCCAATAATTAAAGTTTACCATATATAATATAAATAATTATAAAATGTATTCAAAATTAAAGTTTTTCTGTGATCATTGTACCCAAGTGTAATTGTTTTTGTTTCTGGTTAAATAAATTTAATATATTGTTAAACATAATACAAATTTGTACAAAATATAATAATTAAAATAAAATTGTACAAAATATAATAATTTAAATGTTAATTTCCAGCAAACACTATGTCAATTGTCAATTGCATCATAAATTATTTCATAATTTTTTTGTTTTTTTTTAGATCTAACATGTGTTCTCTAAGAAATAAGTTAATGCACACAAAAATATAAAATAAAATACACAAAAATTAAGAAATATAATCTATTTAATTATTGTTATAAACTAATGGATTATTGAATGCATAATCTGTAATAAATCTGTAATAGGAAATAGGAAATTAGAAAATATATTTATAAAGTTTATACTTTATAAATTTGGGGGGGGGGGGGGGGGTCCTTTATAATTTAAAAATTAAATTTATATTATATTTATTTAATAGAAATCTATAAAATGTTTACCGACATTACAAATTTTAAATTTGAATAGCATATTTGTATGAAAATAATTAGTGTTAATATAATTCAAATTCAAGCATTATGCTACATTTATAATTGATTAATTATTCTATGAAAAGTAAAAATACAATCGTTTCGCTTTCTCTAATAACGATTTACTCTTCATTTAGTAATTTTTTATATAATTAATTGCTATCAATATAAAAAAAAAAAAAACAATTTACATATGGAATTTATAAACGAAAATTAAAAATACTTATGTGAAAACCAGTTTTTCATTTGTATGTATACCTATATATCTACCTAATTTATTAAATAAGAACTATGACAATATAAACACACCTTAATTAGAAATTTAAATAAAATAGAGGAGATATTGATATTATTTAATATTACATTTTAAAAATCTCGGATTATGTTAAAATAACATTTTATAACCTTGAATATGGTTATATTATTTAATTAAAATTTGAAATCAAACAAGTTTTTTTTTTTAAAAAAAAGTTTCAATATTAATTAGTCATGACGTAACTTCAGAAATTTAAAAAATAAACAAAATGGATAAATTTTTTAATCAATTATTTTTCTTTTATTTCCATAAAAGAATTATATTTTTACGGAAAATGTCATAACTACTAACTTTTGTAAATTACTACTAAATTCCATAATTTTGCAAAAAAAAATTATACTGAAACTGGCATAAATAAATTGAATTTTTGAAAAACTATATTTAATTTTATCTTAGTACAGTATACTAATTTCGCCACCCACTGATTTTTTTAATTAACTTATATTAATACAAATATAATTGAACCAACAGCTTAAAAATATCTAAAACAGCACAATCGCAGTTTAATTACACTTAATCAACAGTAATCTACCAAATATAATTATATTATTTAAAAATAAATATTTAAAGAAATGTAAAATGAATTATTATTTGTTTATTTATAGATAAAAGCAAAATTGAGACAGAGCTCACATCGTCCAGTGTTAAGTGTTCAACGTCGATTGGCAACAGTTACAAATCTACCTAAATATTCCAGCACAAATATAGTTGCGGAAAAAGTAACAACTATGTTACCGTTACTTGATGAAACAACTAATTTGAAATATAGTCGGCGAACAAGTTCTATATACCGTTCGACTACTCTTAGATCAAATACTGAATTGAAAACAACACCAACGCATACAAGAAATTATTCCAATAAACCTACACATCAATCTGTAAATAGAAGAGCATATGTTAGACCAGAAAAAAGAAGATCTACTACAATTAATTTGGATAACATAGACATAGGTAAATATTTAATATTTTAATTTATTTATAAAATTAAAAATAAAACTGTTTTTTTTTTTTTTTAATATTACGAAATCTGAACATTGTTTATTTTTCTTATTATTGTGCGACATGAAGTTATTAAAAAAATCTTTTTCGCTATAATAGGGAAATTCAATTAAAAGTGTAAATGTTAACAATTCATTTTATTTTATTTATTTATTCACAATTTTAAATATTGACCGGTTGCATAAATTATTTACAACATTTCCTCTTTAAGTCTTATTTAATATTTTATGATAATCTCATGACTTTTATTAAATTTGTGTATCTAATAATATTATTGGACCGACGGTGGCTTAAGTGGTAGTGTGCTAAGCTGTGGTGCATTAGGTACTGGGTTCGACGCCCGTCCGAGACATCGATGTTGGTCTAAGTTTACTCAGCTTTAAATCAGTACCAGTAATAAAATTATAATAAAATGTAATTTAAGACTGGGAAAAATGCTAACGGCAAAGACCATTTGCTAACAACAAATGTCTCACGAATAAAAACCATTAGCTTGTTGCAATTAATAGTTTCTTCACTATAAAGAAATTTATGGTTCGGAATCCATATAAAAAAGTAGTAGGTCCAAATTGCAATACAAAACTGTTACAGAAACTTCAAGTGCAGATAACTCAGTACTTGGAGCCCTATACTCCCTAGCGGAGTGAACAGGAAAATAAAAAAAAAAAAAAAATAATATTATAAGTTATTTTGTTCTTATGTTTTTAATTTTCAGAGTTATGTGGCTTTTTAATTTTCTTTTTTTTTCCTGTTTTCCTTTTTTCCAGGCGGAAAAACGTTGTTTCCGCCGAAGTCGCAATCTACATCTAACGATGATTTTTATTTAATTTGTGTATATAATAATATTATAAATTAACTGAATTATGTAATTGCAATATTTGTCATTTTGACCGGTTAGGAGAAATAGGTATATGGTAAATGTTCGTAGTTCTAGTGTTATTATAATCGTAAAACATAATTGTTGCTGGTTGTTAAGTAAATGTTGATTTTATTTAGATATTACATAGATTATATCAAATTATAAATATATAATATATTTTAAATTAGAGATTATTTTATTATCTAGAAACAACAACAGGGGAGTCTATTACATTACGTAATACAAACGCATTATTCCGGAGGCGATATACATTTTCAACGTCTACATACTCTCCAAATATATTAACAACTATACCAACATCAACAATTAATATAGACCAGGAAGCTGGATCAAGTATTCAAGATTCTAAGTTTATTAATAACAAATTGATTGGAAGAAATTTCAATGTAGAGGAAAATATTCCTAAAAGTATTAAAGAAATTTCAAGAGTATCTTTTCCTGACGCAATGCATACAACACCACTATATACAGAGCAGAATACATCTGTAGTTGATTTTGCAGAATTAGAAAATAAAGGATTGCCAAATCTCAAACCAAATGAAACTAATTTTCCAAGTACGATTATTTTTTGAAACTCAATATCGAAATAACTAAGAATTATTATTAAAGAAAACTTCACCAGACCGAGGACAGCAGAATCCCCAAAATCTTTGCAAACTTTTACTAGATCTAGAAGACCACAAAAGATTGAAAATAACAACTACCAATTTACGCAACGGACCTTCCGTCCAATAATAGATTACGACTATTATGACGAGGAAGATGTAAGAATAGTTAGTAAAAGTAATTCTCTGGTAAAATATAATATTTTATTTTACTTCAAAATACATTTAAGATTACATTTTCTCTAGGTTAAAGTAATCCTAAATGGTCAAGGAATTATTGAATGCTTGGATCAAGGCAATTTTCCACATCCATTATCATGCAGGAAATTTATATCATGTGCAAAAATGGGTAAGGATACCGAAGGGGCTATTGGATGGGAATATACATGCCCAAAGGGTTTAAGTTATGACCCAGTGGGAGGAATTTGTAATTGGGCATCCGGTTTAGGATGTAAAGAATAACACTATATGTTAATCTAGTTTTAATTTAATCTTAAAAATATATAGATATATTCGGTTAAGCTATATTTGTTAATTAACTTTATAAACTTATAGTGAAATATATACATTTTTATGACTGATTTAAATACACACAAATTTGGCCATATTTTTCCGGCTATATTTATTATTGAAGTAGATGAACAAATAAATGAAAGGTATAATATTGTTTTGGAATGTACTAATCAACACAAAAACAAAAGTTCAATCTATAATATATTATATTTCAAATGAGTTAACAATATTTATTTCTACATTTCCTATTGAAAAAACGTCAAGTCCAGTATTGTTATTATGAAATATATCTCCTTGCTTTTTATTAAGATTTATATCACTGTCCACAAGAGGCTTTCGAGACAGAATTTGTTTTGTTACTTCAAGACTCTCAATTCTCTTAGTTTGTAGTCTATAGATGCCATTCTCATCCATGCAATATGTGAAACGTTTGTGACCGGATGGTAATTGGAATGAATGAATTCTAATTAAATGTTTGGAAAGAGCTCTTCCAGAACTGTAGACCATATCACAGCAATGACAAGCATATATAATTTGTTGATTGTTGTGAACTTCGGCAAAGTGCTAATAAGTATTTAAAAAAACATGTTTTAATTTATATTTTTATATATGACTTTACAATATATTGTTCTTATCTTCAAGAAATACAATTGATTAACCTTCAAGAATTACAATTGATAAACTATCTAGTTACACAGCTCTATTATTGTTATAAGTTGTGTTAAGTGGTTCTGTGCATGGAGTACCTACCTTCTATTCGGGTTCGAAACCGGTCAGAGGCGCAAAAATTAATCTGTGGATTGTCAATTAGCTACCATTTGACTCAAAGTAATGACGAAGGTGTGTAACGCAGCCCGCTTCCTATGGAGCATTCGGGGTAACGTAAAATGGGTTACATAAATAGGATTTCAGAATAAATAGCTCAAGGATAAATGACTTAGGTCATTTCATTCTGTCCATTAGTTAACAACAACAGGTTAAGAAATTATATTATTATTTTTTCCAACTGCTTTCTCATTGCTTGATTCTTCTTTACGCAGAATCTTTTAAAAATATATATATAATATGTGTGAATGATTAGGAAAGTGGTCGAAGTCATATTTATTTCCAGATATTTAAAGATTTGTATTTGGATAAATTAAAAAATAGTTTTCTTCCATGAAATCAATTTTTTTTGCAAGATACTTGCTTGTGTTAAGTGAAGTTTTTATTTTTATTTTTTTCATATAAACAATTTTTTTATAATATTAAGTAAATACACTCACCTCCACTGATAACTGATGGTATAATAGCAAGTGGTATAATAGAAGTTTAATCTTCCTTTATAAATAACAACTGCTGATCTCTTTTAAAATAAACATTAACTGACGTAGGTCATTACATTCTGTTAAGCGAATCAATAACTAAGATTATGTTAAGCGAATCAATAACTAAGTCAAAACCTAACGGTTCATTTTCTACAAGATTAATGGTTCGCTTTCTACACATTTTCTCTGTAAAACAGTGTAAAGAATAAAAACAGTGTAAAATAAGTACAAAATAACTAATAATTAAAAGAGTGCAAAATAAGTAAAAAATAACTTTTTTAAGATTTTTGAAAAAGACCACTTTCCTAATCCCCGGCACATATAAGCATAAGATTTTTTTTACGAAAACAATATTCATATTAATATCTCTATTTTCGTTATCAAGCAAGCGTAAAACAGATCAAGAGCCAAAGAAAAGTAATAATTAATAATTTATGGAACTCTATGAGGAAAGCTACACATGTGGCTGTACCGCGCGAAAAATAAATTACTTTGTTGTATACATACAGGAATTTTAAAAAGCAATAAATGGTTTTTGTATATTCTTTAAAGGATATATTAACAACTTTCGCTTTTCGAATATAATATTTTAAAATTTAAACCAACTATTGTTGGTTTAAATTTACATGTTACATTCAAATTGTTTTGAATGTAACATGTAAATATTTTTTAATGTATGATTATTTTTTTATGTTAATGAATATTTAAAATTACCTTTCGCAGACTGAATGTACTTTTCACAGCAAAATTACACCCCATTTCAGGGCATGTATAATAATGCTTTTCATGCATTATTAAAATATGGCGTTTCAAATCATTTTTAGTAACATATTTTTGTTCGCAAAATGAACAATGAAATGGCCTATGTTTTAGATGTCTATACCGGATGTGACTAGCTAAAGTAAAACTTGATTTACATGTCATATCACACATTGAACATTTAAAACAATTGACATGAACTGTGATATGAAGACGTAAAAGTCTCTCAGATGAATAATACCTAAAACATTGACCACATTGAAATTCTTGTGCTAAAAAAAACTAATTATTTTAAATGTAATTTATTTTATTTATTAATAATAACTCACTATTGTTGGCTTCTTGGCGTTTTAAATGATCAATGAAAATAGTTTTACTTCTAAATACACCACCACAAATATGACAACCTATTAACTTTTCGTTTGTGTGCTTTAAAATATGTTCTTGAAGCCTATATTTAACAGAAAATTTCATAGAACAGTTATCCCAACCACATACAACAATTGGTTTCTTTTTATCTGGAAGTTTTGAGCATTCGAAATCAAAATCACAGTGTTTTCGAACATGTGAATAAAAAAGTAATACTGATTTAAAATTCTTATTACATCCAGTCCAACGACAAATAAAATCCACAACAAGTTCAGGTATATTATTCACATTTTTTAAATGATTTGAACAACTTGGATTATTTGAATTGTTCATAGCTTTTTTTCCTTCCAACATTAATGTTGTATAATATGCATGATAATGTACATGCCTGGCAATTTCATTATTGCAATTTGATGCAAAAGAACATTGATCCCATAAGCAAATATATTTGCCTAAAAAATTAAAAAATGTAGAATTAATATACGTTATAAGTTACAATTTTAACGATATGAAAATATTTTGCTATGAGAACTCTTCTATGGTATGACATTGTTAATCTTCAAGTTTACACTGATATCTACTTTATAAACCAGACGGAGTGTTGCCAGTTATTTTTATTCATCTACTTATTTCTGCAGATTGATGTTTCAGATATTTTAAAGCTCCTTCGAATTAACATACTATCATGTTTGTTGTTTATTTTCATTTATTTTTATTATTACTCATTTATTACCTTTTTTAATTACCTTTTGTTATTGAATTGAACTTATTTATTATGTTATATTTTGTTTTTGTTTGAAAAAAATGTCTGCATAATGTATTAAACTTTTTAATATACATAAATATAAGTAAATAAATAAGTGTACCACGATAGTATACACTAATTACTTGTAAATTACCTTGGATATGTTTTAATTCAACAATATGATCAGAAATATGACCGCATAACTGCAGTTTTGTCAAAAAATAATGTGAACAATTTTTCCATTCGCATTTAAGAATAAAATCATTCTCAGATATTTTATTCTCATCCTTTAGCTTTTAAAATAGATTTTACACAATTAGATTAAGAATTAAATTAAAATTATAAAAAACAATTACTGGTTCTGGTTCTGTGCTTGATTTAATAATTAATTCATCGTTGCATTCTTGTGTTATTTCCATATTTTCTAGTTTTAAATCAGTTGAAATGAAATCTTTATCTTTTTTTATAGAATTTCTTCTAATTCTAGGTTTTTTGATATTTTTGCTCTTCATGGTTTTTTTGGTATTATTAGTATTTTTTTTGTTTATTTTTGTGGCTGCTGCCATAATCATTTGATTGAATGTTGGTTGTATGCTTAGCGTATATACTACCAGGAGCTACTATAGTATAATTTTGCCTCTACAAACTCAATGCTAACGTCATTCGTTTGAAATGTCAAAGATTTTCTTAAGCTGTCAAACAATTAAAAATAGATAGTGTTGTAGTCAGGATATTTTATAATGAGGCTTAGTAATTATATTTTATGGAATTATCTTTAATATATTTTAGATTTCCTGTAGACATGGGAGTGAAAATAAAATTATTCTCTGTTGTAATACATATTATATTAAAAATATATTTCTTTAATATATCATTTATATATATTTTTTTCTGTTTAGGAAATGAATTTAAATATGCTATCAACGTCGAAAGATCAGTTAAATAGAAATATACCATTCAAATTATATTTTAAATACCATTCAAATACCATAAAATTACAATTTAAATATTTTATTTATATTATTTATGAAAATATAAAAATATAAATGAAAAAATAAATATCTCTTTCTTATTTTAGTTATTTAGACTTATAAATACTTTCAGAAGGTTTTTTTAATTAAAAAGAAACTTTCGGGCTTGTTCTCTTAAGCCGTCACTTTGAAAAACATCTCTTCCGCTCCCGCTCTAAACAATGATTGTTTTTAATCACTATAGCATCTCCTGATATTATATACTCTAAGGTTGTGTTAATTTTCACAGTTCTCACTCAATTGCCAAACAGCATTTTTTTTCAATTGGGATTTAAGAGCCAATCATAATACGCAAATGCAAGCATATGCAAATGTCATGACTAAACGAATGGTCTTCGTTATTCACTGTTTTTGCATACGCCCAAGGAGAATCTAATAGATGGAGATCGTGAAAATTTTATAGACTGTGCACAGTAGGGATATGCCTCGGTAGTTGTCGCACGTGAGTTTGTCTCCCTTTTTACGAATTGGGCAAACCCGGCAAACCTTGCATTCCTCTGAAAAAATCTCGGAAATCCATATTTGTTTTATTAGCCTCCAGATCTTTTGCAATATTTTTTCACCGCCGTTTATATACAACTCCGCTGGAATCTGGTCTGTTCCGGAAGCCTTGTTATTTTTTAGTGTTTTTACAGCTTTCCTTACTTCCTCGAATGTCGGTATCTCAGTGATCTCATCATTTTCAGATGAAACTTCCAGCCTTGGGTCAATATCTTGATCCGCATCTGTTGTGGGATTCAGCAGGTGTTGGAAGTGTTCTTGCCACCTGGTTTTTATAGCTCCAGGTGTTACTACTATTTGTCCACTCTTGTCCTTGACTAGGCTGCTTCTTGGCTTAAAACCACCTTTCATTGTGTTGACACTTTTGTAGGCGTTCCTTGTGTAGTTCCTTTTAAAATTATCTTCTATATTTCGGATTTTCCTGTTGTTTTCTTCCTAAATATTTTATCCTGGATCCTTCTAAGCCTCTCATATTCATTTCGTTTTCCTCTTGTTGGTCTTGCTATAAATTCTCTATACGCCCTATCCGTTATGATGCGTTTGAGTTGTTGCCACCTTGCATCTAATTAATTGAAAAAAACATATTTTTGTTGTTTAATTCTAAACCGCAGTTGCAATAACTAATTTTTTTTATTGCAAATTTTTATGAAGTAATTAGTTGTAAAAGTAAATTAAAATAATACATATAAATATTAAAATTATTGAAAATGTTAGATAATATTATATATGAAATTGTATATAAATTTTAATTTGACACTTTATTTTATTGGTTTTGTATTGTGTCGAAAGACATCAAGAAAATTGTGGATTACAAAATAGTAATTCGTGACGTGATAAATTAATCATAAAATTTGGTGACCTCGGCGTGATATAAAAATAAATAACTAAAACATTGTTACATTATAACTGTAAATTTCAAAAGTACTGTTAACTGTAAATTTCAAAAGTACTGTAAAAGGTTAACAAATATTTAAATTTTGAAAATGGATACGGTCAGCATTATAAACGTTGGCAAAGATCCAATTTCTCTCAGAACATTGGATTATTATACTAAACAATTCTGTATGATTCTTTGAATTTTCAAAAAATCATACAGAATTGTTCGTGCCAAATACAGAGAATGCACCGCATAAATATTTCGCAGTTGATTACTATGGTCAAGTATAAGAAGGAGTTGATATTTTAATTGAAAAAATCAAGAACGATATCATAAGCCTTCAAAAACTTTCAGAAGTTCAAATACAAGCGTAAGTTATTCAAATACAAGCGCAAGTTATTCCAGAAGTTCAAATACAAGCGCAAGTTATTAACAAAGGTTTAACTTCAGAAAGTCGTAGTGATGAACTAATTGAGAGCGAAGCTGCTGAAGCGGGATCGACTAACGTGACAACAAATGGAAACCACAATACATTTTGGTTTAACCCTTCTTTAAATCAAGACGCCAGTGAAGAAAGGCTTCAAGGTTTTTCAACTAGCTAAATTCAAACAGACGAGGGCTCAGTCCAAGAAATAAATAGCAGATCATCGGAACAGAATTCAAGACAGTATTATGAATTACGAATTAACATCACGTCAAACCCAATCGAGGAGTAAAATATCTGCCAGTCATCAAGTATCATCAAATAATACGCAACCTTCCAGCTTATACAACGCAATTGCTGGCTTTGGTGGTCAATCTATTTCCCATGTAGTTACGGCTATTATAGAAGCAATTGCGTTGACGAAAAATCTATTGAATGTCGTGTCTTATGGGACTCCACTCAGGACCTTAGATAAATTTAATAACAAAACGATTTAGTAAGAAATTTGGATTATGGTTATTCGCTACCGATTTGAAATTAACTGGTATTGGTAGGTCAAAGCAATTCGTTGAAAAACGTTAATATTAATCAAAATTTTCGGTGTATTGATGGAGCTTGGAAGTGGAAGTATTTATTCTAGACAGCATTGTGAAAGATCAGCCAAATTATAACATGAATCGCCAAACTTTTAATATCTTGCAAAACTGATCCTAAATTCAGAATTTTATAGTGAATTGATAAAGGTAGGCCAAGCATTGATTGCAACATTTACGGAAATGAAAAGCCGGAAATATTTTTTGGAGACAGCTGATTTGAAAGTCTGCGTTTTTAACAGATATTTACACGCCCTTTGCAAATGAGTCCGCATCGTCATTTCCGTCAATGCTGCAATGTCCCGGAATCCAGCATATTTTTACTAAGTGATAAACCAACCTATGTTGGCCGCGACTATATTAAGAAAAATGCGGTTTATTCTGTCCATGAACAGAACCAACTGCAGGAAACTAATTGGCCTTCTTACTGATATCTGCATGGTACCTGCCTCTGCATGGTATGCATGGTACCTAATGACCTATGTCTCAGTGAGGCGAAAATATAACTCACACTAGAGCATCTAATGTGTGATTGCGATAGACTAGCATGTGTCAGGTACCAATACCGGGGATCAATTTCGTGTCAGGTACCAATTTCTCAGCCCTTTCAAAGTTACTCTTGAGAACCTTTCTACTATGTTGGTGTAAAACTAAAACTATTTTTAGTTATAGCATTCATTAACAATAATACCAGATATGTTTTTTCTATATACTTTTTTTTGTACATTTTTTTTAGAAAAATTTAAATATTCTGGTTCGAGGTAGTTTTCGTAATCTCGGGTATTTATCAAAAGAAAAAATAAAGAAAATAGGAATTAAACATAGTATGTATTCACAAATACATAATATGTATATATGAATATGAATTGTATGATGAGACACAATACAACTAACTCGAACCAGAATATTTAAATTGTTCTAAAAAAAATATGCACAAAAAAAAGTATATAGAAAAAACACATCTGGTATTATTCTTAATCAATGGGTATAGTTATACGCCAGCTCAAATACTCACCCATTTTTTAATACTCACCAATGTTAGTGTCGGCAATACAAAAGGTTATACCCTAAAGGTTATAAAAACACAAATAGTATTGCCAACATTATAAAAGAACCTAAATATGCATGTGCATCTGGCAATTATGGCCACATTTTACTAAGAATAGCGACAAATTTTTCTTCTATAAAATAAAATTTAATAATTTATAATTAATCATATAATCAAAATATCTCATTTTGGTTGTTTAAATACATTTAATAACCAAATAACATAAATTTAATAAAAAAAAACGAAAAAAAAAATTACAATTTGCAGTTCCGTAACTAAAAGTATATTTTTAAACATTGCTGAACTTTTTTTAGCCATAGTTTTTAGTCAACGCTAGCATTAGAAATTTACTGTCGTAAAGCTGTCAGTACTGTTTACTGTCGTAAAGCTAAAACTATTTTTTAGATATGAGTTCAACTATCTAAAAAATAGACTATTTTGTATATATGTTTTTTAGGTATGTTTAATAGTTTAAAATAAAACTATTTTTTAGATATGTTCAACTCATGTTTAAAAAATAGTTTTAGTTTTACGACAACATTGTAGAAAGGCTCTAGGAGAATCGTTCTCTTCATTAGGGTAAGTAGAGTTTTTGACAGAGTTAGCGATTAGTTTTCGAACCATACATCACTCGTGACGCGCGGTGGCCCGTTATTTTCCAAGTTTGGAAATTATTGGTCCCAATTTGCATAGTATTTCCTGGAAAGTACTTGCTAATTAACAGATCAAGATTTCCTTGACTGTTTCCAATCGAAGTTCCGTCATCTTTCTAAAGATACCCTGGGACTTCAGGATCATTCGCCAAGAGTTTTTTCAACCTAGAGGCTTCATTTCTATTCTCAATATCCTCGCAGAGATTTTTCCAAGAGCTTTGCTTAGCGTGGTTAAGCGATGATTTGAATTATTTTTGACTGAGTGGATATTCATCCTAGTTCTTTTCGATATTGGCTCTTCGATTTCTTGAATACCCATCTTGTATTTGTTCTTAAATTCACGAGATCTCTGGATCAACACTTTGGGCCAGCTTCGCAGATTTATTTGAAATAGATTAATACCCCTTATGGCCAGAGAAAGATTCTGTGTCCAACACTGACCAGTTTTCTACTCTAAGTCTAGCTGAGAAAGATATTAGAGACTTCTATTATCTAATGTATATCCAAGTTAGATATTAGAGACTTCTAATTCTACTCTAAGTTTAGCCGAGTTAGATATTAGAGACTTCTTTCCTACCTCTTATGACAAAAGTGGGATCGTTAACTTTGTTGCAAAATTAGTAGGTTAGTAGTACAAAGAAATCAAAATAGAAACGCACCTCTTAGGTTTGTAGTCGTACTGGTTCATTGAGAGTGATGTGCATTAGCATCATATCCTACAACGTTTCCTGTTCCCACCATCATAATTAAATTGATAAACCCAATTGGTGGTGGCAATTTTGCAGAGTCAGATGCGAAGTAAGCGGACATGAGATTCAAATTGTTACTATCAGTCGCCTTGCTGTTGTCTGGTCCACATTGCTATAATTGCTCAATAGAAATATATTAATATTTTTTATTCTTATCCATATTCGAGTAAAATAAGTTGTATTCTGGTGTTTTCAAACCTAGGGTTTTTTTGTTGCTTATCCAAGGGTACAACTATCTGTTTATCCACCAACAAACCTAACAGATTAGTTGATGCGGCCTTGCAATGATGAATGTTAACCTGGGTAACCTTCATCATTCAGGATTTTTAATATATTCTATCATCTCTATCTGTGGTATCTTCAAGGTACTGAAACCACAACCAAGAGATAATCTACAATCACTTTCTTTGCTTAAGCTCTGCTCCCCTTGTTATGAGGATCTCTTTGAAGGATTCTCAATCATGTTTTCGTTACACCTGATTTCTTTTTCCTCTTACAAGAAGGGCACGTCGAGTATATTTTAGTCCAATTATACAGGTGGTATGAACACCCAAGTGTGTGGCTTCACTAGTAGACTGTGACTACCTTAAACTTGGCGCCCTTCCATACTTCTCCTAGGTGGGAGATGCAGCACTCAAACTTCTTCAGTGTCGACTCGTTTTTGCAGATCATTGTCCGCACCCTCTTGTACCATCTTGCTGCAAAGATGGTAAACGAGTCTACTTTCGTGAATCCTGTTGGGTCTGGTATTAGTTGGTCGGTTATCGCAGCTTCCACGAAAAACCAGCGTTCGGACGAGATCTGTCGATGTCAGTCGCTAAGATCCCTGATTATCACATGGAATGTGCCCAGAGTAGCTCTAGGTACCCTGAGCAAATTTCGTGAAATTTTCCGCTTCATTTTTCTCTTCGTAGGCTGAGCGAATGCTTTTCTTGTGAGTCCCTTTCACTTTGAATGTTGCCAGTGGTGAAGAGAATACCGCGACTGAACTTGCCAACCACTTTTAAAAACGGGGCATTAGTTGCTAACACCTTATTTGTAGAAGTGGTTTGTGCAGTCGCATCATTGCAAACAAATGATCGCAGTAGCGTTTACCAAAATAGGCTTCGGCAAGTTAATGTTTCTCAAATTCGTCCGAATCAAAGTGAACCCGACTGATATCTAGTAGAGAGTCTATGCTTCCAACTAAATGCGATAATTACAGCATGAGGTAGAGGGCAATGGTGAAGAAGGAACGAACAGGATGGTCCACAGAGAATAAAATGAGGATTTCTCCTACGCGGGTTTTTTTCTTGATATTGTTGCTAGTTTTTGAATCCACGAGTTTGGCGAGAAACTAAAGATCCACAATCCCAGCGGTCCCTTGCGGATGTAAGCCTGTGATGCTACGAAGATCTTTCGCGGGATGACTTTTATACACCTCATACCATGCAGTCCGTGGCACGATTCTTGCATAACTTGAGTTCAGCCCTCGGCACGATGTTTGCACATCTTGGTTCGTATCTCTTTAGTCAGGCGAATTTGGCATATATGGGCCTGTCCGTAAATCTTCATTCCAAGGCATGTACAAGCTGCTAACTCTCATTTTGATGATACACCTGAACGAGCCTTTGTAAATAGTTTTACATGGATTTCTTTTAATTTCAGAAATAAATTATTCGTTTACATTGATCATCAGATCTCTTCAAGCACTTACTTTCCAGGAGGTAATTAAAACTTTTAAGAACAATGGTAACATTGACAAGAAAGGTCAATTATCCTCCACTACTCCGTTTGTATATGCAAACGGTTTGTTGAGAATGGGTGGTCGCATAACGGCAACACATATATCTTTCCAATATTACTTCCCGGGAACGACGTATTTACTGAATTAATTATGACAGAACTTTATAATTAGCATCATATTGTACAACGATTTTGGCCAATAAATGGTAAACGCATCGCTAACAAATTGGTACATAAATGTGTGCAGTGTTTGAAAGTAAACCCTATGCCAATGACTCGATTAATTTGAAACTTGCCTAGTGCAAGAACTCTGGCCAGTCGATCATTTCTTAAGACTGGAGTTGATTTTGTAGACGCAATCTACAAAATCAACTTCGGTCTTAAGAAATGATCAACTGGCCAGAACTTGGGATTATTTAACAGATTGGATAGTTTTCCTTGTATTTTAAAGTGAGCAATCTGGGCACACTTCATCCATTTGGAAATCGATAAAAACGAATTTCGTGTGTTGATAAAACTATGATGAAAATAATAAAAAAAAAACAGAAAATACTGTGTTTTCTGAGTCAGTCCACGTAATTATCAATCAAAACTATTTTTGATTGATAATTACGTAATTATGAACACACGGAATTCATTTTTATCCATTTTTAAAAATTCACTGAGATTGATTTGTTTAAGAGACTGTTACACGTAAACTAAATAAGATATTGACTTGAAATTTTATATATAGCCTAGTAAATGATTTTAGAGGTAAAAAAAAAGGTAGTCCACGTAATTATCAATCAGCCCTCGTATTTACTCCACTTTCATCTGATGCTAATGAGATAGCAGTTTTTTCCTTCGCATTTTTTGAAAGGAGAGCCCCTTACAACGATCGTTGATCCGGTAATTGAAATTTCAAGCATAACCAATGTAACTAGCTGGAAATTGGTTAGTCGCATAAAAAACAAGTTCTGGCATCATTGGGAAAACGAGTACATAACTAGTCTCCAATATCTTTACAAATGAAAATGTAAAACTGGGATTGATGGTTCTGATAAAAGAAGATAATCTTCCTTCAACAGAATGGGGTTTAGGACGAATTCTGAAAACTTACAAAGGAAATAATGCTTAGAAGTGAGAATGGAGATAGTCGACATAAGAACAGCTCATGTAATGTCAAACGCCCAATTCACAAATTTTGTCCGTTGCCAATAGAAGATGACAACGTGTTAAAAAAAGGCACTGATTCCATCAACGATGAAGAACAAAGTTTTCATAGTGATCCCATGATAACAAGTTCTGACAACCAAAAACCAAGCAGATCCAAAAAATGGTCGACACTATCCAGAACGTTGACAGAAATGAAATATCACTATCTAAAACCAACCACTTCTCTAACTGTTACTCCAATGCAGCTGCTACAATTAATGAAAGCTATTTCGATTATTTGAATACTTATCCTAAGGCTTCCTTCCAAGAAATTAATTATATTTAAATGAACTTAATGATAACACGTCACCTTGTCCAGATGGAGTACCAGAATGTATTATCAACCTTGGCACTCCATATATTCTATTTAAACGCTTGTTATCTACATGTATATTTCCTGAGATATTAAAAAAAACAATTATGTTCATAAGAAAGGTGCAAAAAAAAAGAAATTATTAATTATCGTCCCATAGCCAAATTGTCAAGTGTACCAAAGTTATTTGAATCACTTGTTTTTGATAATATATAATATATGATTATTGTACTAACTTTCTGACTCCAAACCAACACGGTTTGATGAAACATCATTCCACAGAGACCAACCTAGGTGAATTTGTCTCAACTTTTATTAATAACAATGAAGGTGGGTATGAAACGGACGTTTTATTTAGTAACTTCAGTAAAGCACTTGGTGTTTTACTCCATAGTGTTATATTATTTAAGCTTAAAAAAATAATGGTTTCCCATTGTGTTCCAAAAAATGGATAAATCCAATTGCACCAACAGGAACTATAATGTGTTATTTAATGACGTTAATGTGTTATTTAATGACCTTAATGATGAAGTTGTAAACCGAGTACAATCTTTTAAAGACTTACGAGGTTATTTAGATGAAAAACTTAACTTTAAATTGCACTACAGTTACATCATCAACAAAGCTAGTTTGATCTTTGATGTAACTTTAGTGCAATTTAAAGTTAAGTTTTTCAACTAAATAAATTCCTAAGTCTGTAAAAGATTGAACATCGATGTTAGGTTTTATATAAAGATAGTCAAAAGAATTTTCTGATCCATATATATTAAAATGTCTCTATACTTTTCTTAGAATATACTAGTCAAGTCTAACTTCGAATTGTATATTCAAAGAATTGATCAATTTAAAAGAATTTGATTAAGTTCTCCTTTCGCCAATTTAATTGGCTTAATCCACTAATTCTTCCCCCATATGTACAATGATTAAAACTTATTAATATGGACAGTTTACGAAAAAGACGTGATATGACGCCTCGGATGTCATTTTTCTAACACAAGTTCTTAAGTCTAAGATTGACGGAATATTTATTTTCAATAAAATAACAATAAATCGAAACATCAGAACTAAATCAACGGTTTTATTAAATTTACCGTTCCATAGAACAACATATGGCAAATTTGAACCGATTAATAGGAAGTTGATGCTAGGTAACAAATATAAAAATTTTAGGGGCGATATCTAAAACGAACTTAAAAACAATAATTGTAAAATTATAAAATTTATAAGATTTTGCTTATTGCATAGCTATTACGCTAATCTTAAATGTAATTTAATAATTACTTTCTTTTAGGTATTTAATTAAGTCCTATATATTTTAAGCATTTTTTGTTATTTTGCATGTAATTTATGTACATCCGAAATAAAAAAATAAAGGAAATATCGTCATAACCTACGAATATGTAAACATAAAGATGTAATTTATGTTTATATATTCGTACGTTATGACGATATTTCCTTTACAAAAAAAGACCTACGAATATGTAAACATAAAGATGTAATGAAAACCTACGAATATGTAAACATAAAGATATAATTTATGTTTACATATTCGTATATGTAAACATAAATATATATTGGAAATATATTTTATTTTTGTCCATTTTAACATTTTATTAAGATAATCTTAGAATATCTGTTCTAACTTAAGAAAAAAAAAAAAAAATTATGAAAATAATGTTATATATAATATATGTTATATATAATATGTATATTGTGTTGTGTAAGAAATGTATCTTAAGTATTAATTATTATTTTGAATTGTTTGAACTAAACAGAAATAAATAACATAAATAAATAAATCTTAACAGTTTTATCAACTAAACCATGCTAAATGACATACATAAGTACACCCAACTCTTTTTTTACACGGTAGATACGTTCGAACTAAAATGGTGTAAAATAGAAAAATTAACCATAAGTTGTTCTAAAAAACCGTGCAAAAAAAGAATAAATATTTAAAACATAATTTTTCCACGAACTGAACACAACAATAAAATTTAAATAGAAAAATAGAAAATACGACTTCAGTTTCTTGATTATACATCATATAATAAAATTTGGGTATTCCCCGAGTAGGACATAAAAAAAATTAATAAAATTTTTTTTTTTTTGGAAATCGTGTTAAACCAAATATTTCGTATAAAAAAAGAAGATTTATTCTTTTTTTGTGGATCGTGTTATTTCAAAATCGTGTAAAAAAAGACCGTGTAAAAAAAAGAGTTGGGTGTATTCAAAGGAGGATGAGATTCCAATGATTCAAGTAGATGAAATAACTAAGGACCAGAGTCAAATTCGAGAAATCAAACTAAAGCAAACGGTTCCAGAACAACATGATGTACAACTTCTGTAGCACAATGAGCGGCGAGAGTATCTCTGGCATAAGTTTCAGTATGCATATTACGGTTGATCGAAGAATATTTATGCGTTACATTAGTTTATTTTTTACATTTTGAATAGGCTTGCATGTGCCTATTATGAGTGCTTATAATTTACATATAATTTGTAATTAGATGTCTAGACAACTTTGTCATTGCAAAAATTTGTTTGTTAGTTTGTTTGTGAAATATATTCAAAAAATATTTTTTGCCTTGAAAAAATTGTATAAGTTTTTCTAATTATTTATTTATAACATTTGGGTGAATATTTGAAAAGGCTGATTTTTTATTCATGAAAATGTCATATCGGTATATTTTTAAAAAAATTTATTTTTTGGTATATTGGTTTATTTGCGGTAAAAACAAGTTAATTAGCAAGCTACCACAAACGGCTTTACAATTTTCTCATTTTAAGGATTTTTCGTGCTTACGATTATGACCGATCACCATGGAAATGAAAAAAAGCCATTTTTTCGTTGTGGAAAAACAAAACACTACAACTTTATAGAAAAATAATTTTATTGAATAATTCTAATTAAAAATATTAAAAATAATTAAAATAAATTAATGTCTTGTTTTTATTAATTCGATATTTAAGTAATTTATCGGCTTTTAATCTGCGGTGCCTAATAAAACATTTATTGGTGCCTAATAAAACATATATGCAACTATAACTTTTAATAAGAAATTTTTTTTTCTGTCTATGTGAATGTTGTTTGGGCTCAAAAAATCAACCCATAAATATTTTTAATATTATTTTTGTAATATGTGAGTGAAATTGTGGTAGACAATTTGAGTAAAGAGCAAACAATAGTATCAACGGATTTCACATGTGTTAATGTCTGTATAATCAGGTCGATATTAGCTTCACTATGTTACTTTTAAACGAAGTGAGGTCTATTAAAAAACTCCAGTCATCCAGTCAGGCGAAAAAAAAAATTACGAAAAGAAAGGAATAACTTTTTTAATTTGGTTTTTTTGCATACTAATACCTAAATAACGAATACCTAAATAACAGGAAACAAAATTATAATCTTCGGAATTTGATTTGATTCTTTCATTAGATATGTGTATTGCCAATTTTTTTCTCGATTTTTTATATTCTTTAACTTAGCTTTTCCTTTTAGGGTATTTTTCCTCATCTTTTACAGCTGCAGCTACTGTATTAATCAAGGAGCAGCTGCTGTCACCAAAGCATCCACCAATTTCTCGTTTTCTTCCATGTCTGAACTTCAAACATTTTTGACAAAATAATACAAAAATAAAATGTTAAAAGTAAATTCTACTGTTTATTTCTCAATTCGAAATGAATTGAACATTTTACTCATATATAGAAAAGCGACAACGTTGAGAAATACTACTTAGTGTGAAAGGAAGGAAAGTGATGTCGTGTTCAGATCTACAGCATACAAATGTAAACCAGCCTATTGTGTCGAACTTTGAGTTTTTCGAAATCTTCACTTTTAGCAACGGAACTTTTCTCAAAATTTCAAAGAATTTAGATACCGCAGTTTTGAGAAATTGCCACAAATTTTACGCGTATAAGGTATATTTATTTTTTATCAAATATTGGACTGTGGAAAGTGGGCAAGATTTTTTCGCGAAACGAAAATTCAGTTTTACTATATCAACAATTTCCTTTACTTCCAAAAACATAATTAATTTTGTTTCATTTTCGGAATAGTCTGAAAATATTCCAAAGAGTTCTTCTATTCCTTCTGCCTATTCTATTGCTACTCACAGCGAATTTTTTGTCATGCCTGACAGAGCCTTACATGTAAGAAATGTTTTTTTTTCATACAAATCTTAAGATGCGATACCTGGTGAGATTTAAAATGTGATAAAAATATAAAATTAGGTGTACGCTATCTGAAGGGTTATGACCCATAATAAATTCATAATTGATATTATGATTTTAATTTTTGACATTCCATTATGTGTCATTGTTATTTTTATCTCGGAGAATGGCTGTCTATATTTGCTGGCGTATAACTTTAACTAAAAAAAGTTTTAGTTTTCCGACAATATTGTAGAAAGGCAATAGTTTAGTGTTGAATAGTTGTTTTGTGTGTGAATAAATTTATTTATTGGTGACATTTTTGTGTTTTGTTTCGTATTTTATAGAAATTCATTACTTGGAATTTTTAAAATTTTTATATTTTATATATATTATAGAAGCATGAAAAGGAAAATATCAGAATTGTTGAATATTCCGATGATCGTGGATTTAAATGTGCGCTATCAAAAAAAAACTAGTGTTACGCTTTTATAACCTTTATTAGACTGACAAAAGTCATAGGCAAATATTTTGTACAATATAAAATCTGAAATGGGGTGCGTTCAAAAACTACTATATAATATTAAGCTGTATTTACATGTTTGACAATTAAGATTACGTTAGGTTAACATAAGTGAAAAATTTAAATTAAGAAAAATTAATTTTACTAAATGTTGTAAAAAAAAACTAACAAGAATATACATCATAAGAAAGCAAATATCGAAACCGAATTACCAACAAAAAAATAGAAGAATCTAAACATTTTGAAAGAATACTAGAGGACAGCAATAATCCGTTCATACATAATGTGTTATAATATGTTTGTTGTTTAAATATTAATTTTAATAATATTAATATTACAATTATTTTTGTAAAGAATGTATTAAAATAAAATTTTTAATTTTTTAAAATTGTTTTTTTTAATGTGCAAAATAATATCTATATATGAATATGAACCAAAAGAAGAAAGAACTTACAACGGCATCTGTTTGATTTTCCGTTATCTGACATGTCCCTTACGTGATGCCTTATGCTAAGCACATAATGTATCTGTCATGCCTTACGCATAAGCGATATGTAAGGCTTATGTACGCTCTTCGTTGGGCTGCTCTGGGACCATGTATGTGTATTATATAGTCCAAGTTCGGAAAATTTTTTCAAAATATTCCGAACTTGGACTATATAATATATGCAGTGCTACCAATTTGTCAGTTTCATATAATTTTCTCAAAAATAATGTGCAGGCATGCGCCCCTAGAAAGTGTCGAATACGAGAACTTTTCAGGCCACATCTATTGAAAAGAGATAGTACTAAACTAAAACACATACTGACAACTATCATTCAACAAATAAGACAAAATAATTATATCAATTAACCCTTTGACTAAACCATTTTTAATTTAGCAACTTAATTTAGTAATTAATATGCTTGTAATAACGTACAACAGATGAAAGCAATGAATATTAATGAATTTTGCAAATAGTTCACACTTTTTTGTTACAAATTTATATATGAATTTTACCTAAATAACATTATTTTACCAACAAATTAATCACAATTAATTATTTTACCTGTTTTATTTTTTTACCTTAAATTTCATTTTTACCTTAAATTCCAATTTTATCTAATTTCATTTTTTTAATTTAAATTTAATTTTTACATAAATTAATTATTTCTCTAAATTTTTTTTTTTTCTATAAATTTTATTATAGCTAGATTTTATTGCTGCCCATATTATCTATTTTACCTAAATTACAATAGTTTAATATTAGCTCCTAGCATTGAAGAATTACACCCGAGATGCCAGTTGAGGAATACATAAAAACTAGGAAAGAAATTGACCACACACAACATAAAAAGCTCAAACCAAATTCCTTAAAATAAATATTTTTTTTAAGAACGGATAAAGATTATTTTAATTTGGTATTATCCCTGATAAGAGCTGATATTGAAAAGGAAATTAACAGAATACTAAATGCCAAGAGAAACTTACTTTGAGGGTTTCAGTTACAGTACATAGTTACTGGACTATAATTCAAAATTGTTAAAAAATTTCTGTCCGCAACTATTATAGATGTGTGTGAGGGTATTAGTAAAAACTTAAAGAACACTTTTAAAGTTAAATTTCAATATATATTTTTAAATTATATTGCTTTTTTTGTTACAATTGTCAAATTCTGCAATCCGCCTCAATTATGTAATCAAACAAATCGTCCATGGCGAATTCCAAAGTATCTTTTGATGTACATGATATTATTTTGTTTCCTAAATTATTTGTTTTGTAAATTTTTTATTTTCTACTCTTTTCACATTTTTTTTTAACTAGTCAAATTCCGCGATTGATAATGAAGATCATAATATGCATGAATGGTTATAGGTTTCTATATTAATAAATTGCTTCTCTATCAAATGTGTTTTGTATTGGTTGAGGTTGAAAATATTCTTCTGTCTATTTTTTCTATTAAAATTCAGCTTAATAATAAAAATATTTTTATTATTAATCTGAATTTTAATAGATTTACCATTAATAAATTATTATCATACCGCAAAAATTTTGTCAATAAATTTCAATTCATTGGTAACTGCCAAAAGTACCAAAAAAACCAAAATGTTATTTTCAACAACATAAGCTTAATTAAATTCCATTTCAAGAAATTGTATTTATATAATATTAATATTAACCCAAATTTCCAATTAAAAAGTAATGAAAACTTAATTTTTTAATGGCAATACTTCTACGAAATAGTAATAAAAATGTGCTGCTATGTTAACAAGTTTACTGCGATATTTTTTGTCCGGGGGGGTAAATGGTAGTAATGCGCAATTTAGGTGATGGGTTCCTGATACATCAACCAAGCCTCTTTCTACTGAACACCAAATCTCACCTTCACGAGGTCCCTCCTGTCAAGCTGAGTAACTCCGACGAAAGAACTGGTACTAAACCCAGTTGGTGTAGTCTGGGCCAGTGAGCAAACGAGATTGGTGGAACCAAAACCCAGAAGCGTCTGTTCCATATTGGGCGGCTTTCTGGTCTGCGTCTGTTCCCAGAGGGGCGGCAGTTACAACATACCTGGTAGTAGGTCAAAAGTACATTCAACAAACTCCAACATGAGTTCTAATATAGGGAAAAAATCGGCAAGGATATTTGCCAAAATGTCATCAGACTCCACGGCTGACGGCGAGGGCTTGGCTGAATTCACAATGAAAACAGCTAAGTCGCCATTGAACTTAACAACGAGGACCAATCCTCTGCACTCATGGTGAAGTCGCAGGCCATGGTGCATAATAAAGCTACTGTACTGAATCCTTTCAGAGGAAAAAAAATAATAGGTCATTCACCACCTACAAAAAGTAAATCTATGGCAGATTTATCAGATACTGATAAGGCAACTTCAACACCACAAAGCCAGAAAATGAATATTCACCAACGTTCAGTGATAAATCTCCTAAACAACAGTAATGCCGACGAAGAAGGTACACCGAAACGGCTAAAAAGTTGCTCAGAAGGTAATTTGTCTGAATTTCAAATAGTAAAAAGTTCTAACATTTTAAATTCTATCAATACAAGAAAAAGAGAAAATTTCATCATCCAAAGCAAATAATACTATTTGTTCTCAGCATACTCACGAAGATGCAAATATCAAGGTAGCAAAAGAAACCGAATGGATCCTACCAAAGACAAAAAAAACGAAAAACAGCATTCACTGATAATTACAATAGTGATAACACACCCACAGTAGGAAGCCAAAATAAAAATAATATAACTAAAAATATGACAAGTCAGGAACACACTTAAAGTGTTAAAAATCGGTTTCTTATGCTAACACCGACAGAACAACAAAATATTAACGTATCACCAACCAACAATATTGACTCACCTGTCTCAGCATTAGTTAATAAAGTAAAGAAACTCAATCAAGGCACGCTAACACCAACTACTTACAAACAAGCTAATAAATTTAGACCACCTCCTGTAGTCATCAGCAATGTAAAAAGCTACTCCGAACTTAATCAAGCATTAAAACTAAAACAACTAGATTTCACAGCCAACCTATTAAGTAATAATCAAATAAAAATAAACGTAAATACTGACACAGAATATAGAAATTTAACGAAATATGCAAACGAGGTTAACATATGAGTGAATGGCATGAGTGAATGGTTCTCATATGAGTGAATGGCACTCATATGAGAATAAACAGACAAGGCCTATCAGAGTAATGACTAGACACTTACATCCATCATGTGACCCTGAATATATTAAAAATGAACTAATATATAATAACTTTAAAATTTTAAACGTAGAAAACAAAATCATTAAAAAAGAAGTGAATGGCAAAGAATATATCACCAAGCTTCCATTGTTCCAACTTACTTTCGATAACTCGGAAAGTATACAAAAAATATTTGACATAAAAGTTTTAAACCACATGAAGGTAAAAATAGAAGCCATAAAAACAAATAAAATAATACCACAATGTAAACGCTGTCAGAGGTATGGTCATACTTATAAATACTGCCAACGTCCGCCAAGTTGTGTAAAATGTGCAGGTGATCATCTCACAATCAATTGCACCAAGAGTAGAGAATTATCAGCCAGATGCTTGAACTGCGGAGAGGAACATCTAGCAAATTATAGAGGATGCGTCGTTGCCAAGGAGCTCCAGAAAAGGAGAAACTTTCAAACAAGCCATAGAAAAATGATTGAAAACATACCTAGCACAACACCAAGAATGAATAATATATCTTATGCACAAATAGTCAAACGCAATACCCCAGTTGTCAACAATAGCACACAACAAAATATAAATCAAATGACGTTACTTACAAATATACATGATCTATTAAACAATTTAACTATAAGAATCGATAAACTGGAACAAAAAGTCACTCCAAACATTATATGACATCACATGACATAAAAATTGCAACGTGGAATGCTAATGGTGTAAAAAATAAAATACACTCATTGGAGATATTTCTTACTATGCACAAAATTGACGTATGCCTGTTAACGGAAACACACTTGACCAATCAAATGCAAATATCGATTAAAGGCTTTAAATCTTATCTCACTAACCATCCAAACAATCAAGCCAAAGGATGCAGTGCGATTCTAATAAAAGACAACATCAAGCATCACTTAGAAAATAACCTGCAAAAAGATGAAATTCAACTTACTGCTATAGTTGTAGAATCTACTAGACAAAAGCTAGCTGTTGGCGCAGTTTACTGTCCGCCAAAATATAACTTTAAAAAAAATCACTACATAGAAATTTATTGACACTCTGGGGGAGAGATTCATCGTAGGCGGAGATTTCAACGCTAAGCACGTAGCATGAGGATCACGATTATGTACTACCAAAGGCAGAGAATTAAAAGCAGCAATAACGGAACGCGGTTGCAATTTTCATTCAACAGGAAATCCTACATACTGGCCAGCTGATGCGAATAAAATCCCTGATTTGCTAGACTTTTTTATCACCAAAAAAATATCGACCAATTTCATCGATTTGGAAGATAATCTTGACTTAAATTCAGACCACTCTGCAGTCATTCTGACTCTGAGAGAAAAAATTATGACAATAAATCCAAAACCAATGCTGACGAATAGTTCAACAGACTGGGAAAGCTTCAAATTAGAATTAGAAAACGAAATTAATCTAAAAGTTGACTTGAGCACTAAATACAAACTTGACGAAGAGGTAGAAAAGTTCACGAAAGCAATACAGAAGGCAGCTTGGAACATCACCAAAAAACTCACACCGAAGGCAGTTGCAATTAAGTATCCTAGTTTTATAAGGACATTAGTTGAAGAAAAGAGAAGAGCAAGAAGAAAGTGGCAACTCTCCAGAGACCCTTCTGACAAAACAATCCTAAACAGAAAAGAACAAGAGCTAAAAAGAAAAATACAAGATTATAAAAATGCAACAATGACTACATATTTAGAAAACCTGAAAGCGGAAAAAAACACTGACTATTCATTATGGAAACCAATAAAGAAGCGAAAGAATCCAATAACGCATATTCCCCCGATCAGGAAAAAAGATGAAACATGGGCGAAGAACAAACAACAAAAAGCAGATGCTTTTGCTGACTACTTAGAAGATGTCTTCAAACCACACGAAACTAACATGCAGTTAATTCACGAAAGCCCAAATGCAGATATACAAAATATAAAAAGAGTAACACCACGTGAAGTTGCAAACGAAATTAAAAAAAACGTTAAAAATAAAAAATCACCGGGTTATGACCTAATAACCCAAGAAATTATGACGCACTTACCAAGAAAGAGTATTATAATGCTTACTTTATTAACTAATGCATTATTTAGACTCAAACATTTTCCTGACCCATGGAAAGTTGCAGAAATTATAATGTTACCAAAACCTGGTAAACCGCCAAACGACACAAAATCATATAGACCAATATCATTTCTACCTACTATTTCCAAACTGGTTGAAAAAATGTATCTGAAAAACCTAAAACAAATAATAGTGACCAAAAAACTAATGTACCTGACTTTCAATTTGGATTCAGAGAAAAACACTTCACGATAGACCAGATCCATAGAATCACGGACGCCATTGAGAAAGCTCTTGAAGATAAAAAAATATGTTCCGCAATCTTCATTGACGTAGCATAAGCATTCGACAAAGTTTGGCACGCCAGACTAATACAAAAACTGAACAACATACTACCATCACCACATGTAGAATTCCTAAGATCTTACCTAACAAATAGATTATTTCGTGTCAGATATGAAGAGGAATATTCTGAACTTAGAGAAGCTAAAGCTGGTGTCCCGCAAGGAAATATCCTTGGACCAATATTGTACGTCTTGTTTACATGTGACCTAAAAGTACCAAATAATGTGTTGGTAGGAACATTTGCTGATGACACAGCCATACTGGCAGTTGACACAAAATTAAACGAAGCAACAAGAAAATTGCAAAGTGCCAACAATACTATTCAAAATTGGACCAAAATAAATAATATTAAGCTCAACGAGACTAAATCGACTCATATAAACTTCACATATAAAATTATAAATCAACATCTCCCAGTCTATCTAAATGATTACACGGTTCCATATGCATCCACAGCCAAATATCTAGGAATGACGCTTGACATCAAACTAAAATGGAAGGAACATGTTAAAATAAAATTAATCGAACTAAATATAAAATACAAAAAAATATATTGGCTCATAGGACGTAACTCAATTCTTACAATCCACAACAAATTATTAATTTATAACCAAGTATTAAAACCTATCTGGCTCTATGGTATACAGTTATGGGGATGCGCCAATAAGTACCTTATCCAGAAAATATAGACTTTTCAAAATAAAATTTTACGCAACATTGTTAATGCCCCGTGGTTTGTTAGAAATAATTACCTGCACAGAGACCTAAAAGTATATACGGTGGAAGACGAAATCAAAAGATTCGCTGCAAAACACCAAATAAGACTCTCAACACATGTAAACCCTGAAGCATTTAAATTATTAGATACCGTCAATAATACAAGAAGATTGAAACGTAGAAAACCACTAGATCTACTACAGTAAACAAAGATAATACCTAGTAAAATATTGATTGACTAAGTACTACAACATAATCTAGATTAAGACTTCAAACTAAAACTTATAGTTGGCCTGCCTTATAGACCAGTTTAAGTAAAATAGAACAGAAAAAAAAAAAAATTTTTTGTCCGAAGTATTAAAATAAATTATCACAGATAAAATTTACAAAATTTGCCGTTCAAAAAGAGTTATTTAGCTAATTTCTTTTTCTTGTTTAATTTACTGAGTTAATTTAATTTTTCGTTTTTGCGCAATTTTAAATTTTTATCAATGGATGAATTTTCTGATGTTGATAAAAATCTTATTGGGCAAACTTGCTGATTGGCAACCAAATGGTGCTGGTTAGGAAAAATACATGTACAAAAGAAAATGAACAAAATATCGCTTACAAAATGAATTATCGACGATAAATGATATATGTATTGCTGTTTTTTTCTGACATATTAAAATTGCCACAAGGATATGTAAAAATAAAACTATATCTTTCGGGCTTCACTTCATAGACATAAACAACATTTTTTGCCAATGAAACACATCTTAATATATTATCTTCTTGGGATGGTATTATTGGGTTTACCTCTAGCAAATTTACTTTATTTTATTTTATTTTATTAAAACACTTTGTTTCAATTTACTATGTATAATTTATATTTACTTAATATTTAGAATTATATTAATTTAATTATTTAATCATCGATATCTTATTTTATATTATTACATTTAGTTTTAATTTTTTTTTTTATTGATTTTAGCTAAGGCAACTTACGGTCTGAGAAACTATAATTGACTGTGTGGTGTATTACGATGCATCATCATTATATATTATTTTAATTGCTCTTCGGATAACAGAAATTCATTTTTTGATATCAGGGAATCGTTCTCTTATATTTCTTTATATTGGTACATTTATTTAATTGAGTACATTTTGAGTTATAATTTTATTTGGTCCAATTATACCGGGTGCACTTGATAATTAAATAAATTGTACCCTACAATACTCCCCCTCTGGATGGGAAACTAGTTTTCGAAATTAATGGATGTCGTTTCAAACGCCGGTTTGATTCTATCTATATATATATTTTTTAGTTTTCCGTTTATTTCAATTATAAAAACTTTTCGCATTTTTCGAATTACCTTGAGGGTCCTTCATATGGATTCGTATGGGGTCCTCTAACTCTATCTACTCGGACGAACACATGTGTACAGGATTCTAAGGATTTTGGCACGAATATATTTTTTTGTTTGTGTTCGCGTGGTAGAGTTATGATTATTTCTCGCATGTTTTTACGTAAATTAGTAATGAATTGTGGGTCATCGGGATTTATTTGGCCTTTTGACGAGAAAAATTTGCCAGGAACCACATTTGATTGACCGTATACTAACTCGGCCGGGGTGCATCCCAAATCCTCTTTTACGGAGCTTCTGATTCCGAAAAGTACGTTGGGAAGTTCAGATGGAATTCTGAACTTCCAACCGTAATGGCGGTGAAAATGTTCTACCATGCCGTTTGCCTTCGGGTTGTATGGTGTAGTATGAATTCTGTTCATGCCGATCAGTTTACCTAATTCTTTGAATAATCTGGATTCAAACTGGGTGCCTTGGTCAGTAGTAATATCTGAAGGGATACCAAATTTAGTCACATAGTTTTCGTAAAACGCTTTTGCTATGGTAAGCGCAGTGATATCTTTTACAAGGATGCCCTCTGGCCAGCGTGTGTACCGATATATTATCGTTAGTATATACATAAAACCCTTTGAAATAGGTAGTGGTCCGACGATATGGACGTGTATGTGTTACAATCTCCCACTAAGGGGTTCCACTTCTCCGAGTGGTGATATTGTGTAGCGACTTATTTTTGACCGTTGACAACCTTAACATGACTTTGCCCAGTATCCTACATCTGCATTCATTTGGGGCCAAAAGTACTTTGCACTAACGAGCTTTCGCGATGCTAGCACGTCGGGTTGAGACAGATTGTGAAGACTTTCAAAGAAAGTTTGTCTCAGGTTTTTCAGAATGAATGGGCGATTTACCCCTGTGGAAATGTCGCTCCAAATTTTGTGGTCTGAGTCAGGTATTGGGATTAGTTTCATTTGGACTTTCGAACTTGTTTTTAGATTTTTAATTAAAATTTTAAGTTCTTCGTCTTGTTCTTGAACATGAGGCAAGTTATTTAAATCAAATGTTGATATTTCGTACTCTTGTTCATTGTATCTAGAGAGGCAATCGCTAACCACGTTATGCTAATGGCATACCTTTGATATGTTGTATATCACTTGTTAATATAGTTCAGGTGATGTAATTGTCTTTGGCTACGTTCAGATTTTGAAACGATTGCGGTGCATAACGGTTTGTGGTCCGTAAATATAGAAAATTGTCTAAAATGTTTTATGGCCATATATATCGCTAGTAGCGATACAAAATATCTAAAATGTTTTATGGCCATATATATCGCTAGTAGCTCTCTATCAAACGTTGAATATTTGGCTTCGCTTGAAGTAAGTTTTTTTGAGAAAAAACCTAGAGGTTCCCAAACATTATTGTTAAACTGTTGAAGTACCGCTCCTACAGCTGTATTCGATGCGTCAGTGGTGACGTTATATTTTTGTTTTCGATTGGGTGTGCCAGTAAAGTAGACTTAACGAGAAACTTTTTAACATTCTTCAGGCCAAGAAATTTTTTTTTTACTTTTTCCCTTTTTTACCAATATGGCTAAATGAGCGTGGATTGGGGCTAAAGATTCTGCTAGTCACGGAATAAATCTGTGGTAGTAGTTAACCATTCCGACGAATCTTTGGATTTGTCGAACCGTCGTTGGTTCTGGGAAATACTTAATCGTGATAACTTTTTCTTCTGCGGGTAAGATACCCTTTTGCGATGTTTTATGACTTAAGAAATCTAGTGATTTTACGCCGAAGACACATTTAGATGGTTTTATATTTATACCATATTTGATGAGGCGTGTAAATAAAAGTTTTAAATGATTTTTGTGTCCCTTTTTTGATTTACTGGCGATTAGAATATCATCTATATAACAAAATAGAAAATCTAGACCTTTCTAGGTCACCTCATTAAAAAAAATTTGGAATGTCTGAGCCGAATTTCGCAACCCATATGGCATACGAGTAAATTCGTATAAACCAAACGGAGTTGTGATGGCGGTTTTATCTATATCTTCCTCGGCCATAGGAATCTGGTGGTAAGCTCGCACTAAATCGTGCAACCCACTAGTTGGGACGAAAAACTTTGTATGTGCGGTATTGGGTATCTGTCGGGAATAGTGATTGCGTTTAGACGCCTATAGTCCCCACAAGGAGAATCATTATCCGTTTTCTTCATCATATGTAATGGTGATGAAAACCTGGTTTTTAATGGGCGGCAGATCCCTAAATCGACCATGTGCTGAAATTCTAGCTTAGCAGCTTTGAGTTTCTCGGAATCTAATCGTCGTGGTTTTTCGAATGGAGCTATGCCTTGTGTTTCTATATAATGACGGACATTATGTCGTACTTGCTGATTGTAATTTGGCGGTTCACTAAGAGCTGGAAATTCTTTTAAGACTAAACCATATTCATTATCAATGTTGAATATTTTTGTGTAGGTGTATCTACGTTAGCGATTATTGCATTAACTTGAAGTAAAGTAGAATTATCGAGTAATTTTCGTTTCTTCAAATCAATTAGTAGGTTATATTTTGTAAGGAAATCTGCACCGATAATTTTGTTCCGTAAGTTGGTATTTCAGTGGTATTTGCAGCTGACAATGTACAAAATTGATCTTTATTTCCATGGGGAAATAGATTTTATGGAACGACTGATATTTCAGCGCCAGAATCAATCAAGAATTGTAAGGAACTTTCATGATCTCTAATAAAAAGACGGTGAGATTTCATATTTCCACTGTTTGCCGTGCTAGCAGTGGAATGAACTAGTTTAAATTGTTGCTGTTGTAATGAGATAGTTGTAGTTTATCTTTGTAATCACATGGCTCTCTGCAATGTCTAGCGTTTGAACCGAATTTGTAGCCAAAATAGCATAATTTAGAATTATTGCGGGATTCTGAAACAGATCTTGGTCTGGACCGATGTGGAGTTCTATTACGAGTTTTATTTCGTCCCCGATTATTGAAATAAGTATTGTTTCTCCCCGATTATTGAAATAAGTATTGTTCCTTCGTGTACGATTGTCAATATTAAGTTTTGTCATAAGTTTTTTTATTTCATGTAGTTCTTCCGAAAATTTTTGTTCGATTGGAGTTAATTTTGACGAGGTTTTATTTTCATAAGGATGATAATTTGAGGAACATGATGTTTCAGCAATTGAATTAAAAGGCTGAGCGACTTCTCATATTTTATCGGCTATCGGCAAGATTTCTTCGACTGATTTATCTGCCCAAGGTGCGATTGAGGTTCGTAGCGCTTGTGGTAGACGTTTCAACCAAGTTCTTGTTAGGAATTCTTTTTCGATTAAAGTAGATGTGCCTAGTGCCTGCTTGGTTACTCATCAATCTAAAACATTCGGAAGGACTTAGATCGCCGATATCGTTGAAATTAGATAATAAATGATCTAATCTTTTTTCATTTGAAAGGCTGTGCCTTTCTATCAGTGCTTTTTTTAAGCTTTCGTATTTTGGAATTGTATCGTCGGGATTTTTTAATATATCGAAAACTGATAATGCCACTTCCTGCGGAACTTGTCGTCGTCTTTTATCGACTTATGCAAGTTAAACTGACTTTCAGTTATTATAAAACATAGCTCAGGATTTTTATCAAAAAATGGAGTCAGTTTAATTCGCGTAACTGTATTAATGTCGGTTATGGTTTTTGTTGTGTCATCATTGTAATTTGACATTTTTTATTTTATATATATTTATGTATATATATATATATAAAGATCGTTTAAAATTGTAAATGGTCAATTCTTTATTACTATTGATACACCCGGTTGCAAGTTTTTTTATGAAATTTTTCGTAAAATGAATTTTTGGGATACACCAAAAATATAATTATTATCTGGAATTGTTAGTATAAATGGTGATACCAAATGGAGATCCCCAAGATAATTCGAAAAATTATTTAATTTAAAGATTCGACGAATAAAGTTTTATTATGTTTTTTTAAAAGAAATATTCGTATAAAGATCAAATTTAGAAGGCAATGAAGCTAAAATATATTATGAGGCACCCTGTAGGTTTCAAAAAGAATTATTCGGATAAAGATTTTTGTTCAAATCTAGAAGGCAATGAAAATAAAATATATTATGGAGCCCCTGAAGGTTTCTTTTTTTTTGCTACCTCTGTACAATTTTATCTTGTGTCAATTATAATATACTCATTACGTGAACATTGTTGCATTTATCAATTGTTATAAAGGGTTTTTCAATAGGGAAATAACAATTTTGTATTTTAATACGAACGCACTCTTAAATTTTTTTTATAGCTGTCAATGTCAAAACATTAGACAAAGTTTACATTTTTATCATGAAGTTCACGAACGAGCAACGTTTGCAAATTATTGAAAAATACTACCAAAATTCTCAATTGGTGGTCGCAACTCTAAGAGCGCTTACGCCAATTTTCGGTCGTAATAGTCGTCCCACCAGACGGACTGTGCATGCTATAGTGGATAAAGTCGAGTCAACATATTCACTATTGAAAGTTCCTGTGCCAGTAAGACAACGCACGGGTCGAAGTACCGAAAATATCGCAGCTGTAAGAGCTTCAGTTGAAAATGAGTCAAATCCACGCCGTTCACAGGAATTGGGAATCCCTCAAACCACATTGTGTAGAATTTTACGTAAAGATCTTGGCCTACACCCTTACAGGATCAAATTAACTCAAGAACTGAAGCCTCTTGATCATTTGAAGCGCCGAAACTTCTCCGATTGGGCTCAGCAAAACTTCAAAGAAAATAATTAATTTCATCGAAAAAACATCTTCAGCAATGAAGCTAACTAAATCTGGCTAAATGGCTTTGTCAACAAGCAAAATATGCGTTTTTGGTCAGCAACAAACCAACATGTGCTTCAAGAGACTACATTTCATCCATAAAATGTGACCGTGTGGTGTGGATTTCATGGTGGGGATGTGATTGGACCATATTTTTACCGTAACATGGCGATGAAAATGATCGCCATGTTACGGTCAGTGGAAATCGCTATCGTGGCATGTTCGAAGACTATTTTTGGCCAAAATTGGATGGACTTTACATCAGTGATATGTGGTTTCAACAAGATGGTGTCACATGCCACACAGCTAATCAAACAATTGATCTATTGAAGAGGATAATCTCGAGAATTGGTCCGGTCGAATGGCCACCTCGTTCGTGCGATTTAACGCCGTTGGATTTTTCTTATGGGGTTATGTGAAGTCGTTGGTTTATGCCAACAAGCCAGCAACGTTAGAGGAGCTTAGGCACAATATCGTACTCGAAATTGCCAACGTTTCGGCCGATTTGTGTGAAAGAGTGGTGAAAAATTGGCTTCAAAGAATCGATCACTGCAAACGTGCTCGCGGTGGTCATATGGCCGAGATCGAATTCCATTCTTAAATGTAACATGTGTATGGTATATGAAATAATTTTCAGCTCGATATCTCAATTATTCTGTATTTTATTTTAAAAAAAAAACAAAATTCTTATGTTCTTATTGAAAAACCCTTTATTATTCAAAAAAAAAAAAAATATATACAAGACAAGGAACTATATTCTCATGAGAAAAATTTTTAATTTATGTATGAATTGAGATTGTTTTTTTTTTTTTTTATTTTTTTAAGAAAATATAATATGATCATGTCATAAGGTGATAATTATAATATATTTTTTTAAATTTTTAATTATGTTTAAATATTTTTTTATTTTAATTCTGTTTAACTTTTAAATTCAAATAATTTTTAATTTTGTTATTTATAATAATATTTTTATTTATAATAGTTGTATTTGTGTTTTTTTTACATAAAATTTTTCAACAATATATTTAGAGTTAATCGGCTTTTTCAGTTGTAACATATTCTTTTATATGTACCATAAATTATTGGCACGTTGAATATAATTCAAGAATAAATAATATTTCGATTAATTTATTGATTTTTTTTTCCTTTTCCAGATTTTAAATTTTGAAAAACTACTGTTTTTACACGTTAAATATAATGTTTGGAAAAATTTTAGGTTATATATGCTATACGAATATTTTATTTTATAGGATTTTATTTTATATGATTTTATTTCCAAAGAATTTAGAATATTACAATTTTTTTTTTTAAATATTACTTTTATATATCGACATAGAACAAGGTTATATAATATAGAAATACAATTAAATTTAATGTAATAAAATATTTTAAATACGATATACTTGGTGTTGTTTTCACGAATTATCTTCAAACACGTGGTTTTGAGCACGCGGTTTTTTTTATATATATATATGTGTGCTGTTCTTTGTCCGGTGCTTTTGTTTAAGATATTCCGTTATGATTTCTTGTAACACGTGGTGATTCCTTTTATGATGATGGCTATTGTGGATGATGATAATTTTATCTGTTTTATTGTTTTTAACAGATTTGTAATTCTATTTCTTTATTGTACAAAGTTCTCATAATTTTTATATTTTTTTTTTTTTAACCATCTATCTAACGTCTTCGAAACAAAAACTATATTCATATATTTTAATTAAATTAAAAAGTATATAAAATATATATATATATTTTAAATAATTTTATTCACGTGTTGTGTTTCTCCTTCTTAATTTTGGAATTCTCCAGCGTTCTTACTTTGGCCTCGGTGATCGACTAGGGTGTTAATTATATAAATAAAACAACTGTTCTTGTTGCGATACCTCTTGCCTTGAGGTATCAAGTCGAATCCCCAGAACCACCAAATTACTAAGTCTTTTATACGCTAAAAATCCTCCTTTAGCATTTTTAGCCATCCGGCACGTGTTGTGTAATTACCAAATTTAACAGTGAACGAACTCAATGAACTCTAAAAGTTTTCATAACAATATCATATGTTTATTATTATTATAATATTGTATATGCAATTTGTTGTCATACATAATTGCATATGACGATTTACTAATTGTTGTTGTTGCATATTTTCATACAAGTCATAATGTAACTTGTTATGAAATTTAATACATATGAATTTATTGTTAAAATTAAAATATAGAACAAATAATTAAAAATGCCGATAATGCATATTCAGCATTCGAAAATATTTGGTTCAAATAAAATGAACATATTTGAGTTCAATGTAATTCATTACACAACACCTCCCTTTCCCAAGTTAAAAAATGGACTTATTTTTTACAAATTGGTGTTTCGAAACATTTAACCTAATACCTGTAATGCAAATATCTTTATTTTACCCAAAAAAAACGTTATAAAACTTACAATTTTCTTAATTCTAATATATAAGATTTACATTTTTCTTACAACAATAACAAAAAAATTACTTACATCTATGTATAGTATTATTTAATAGATTATTTAAGACATGATCGTAAACCCAAAACTTAATCTAATTATTTTCAAAAAAAGTAAAAAAATCTTTATAATTCTTCCATTTCTTAACATATAGTATTTAAAATCATTAAAATAATTATCTTTTAATAATTTCTTATTGAAATTCTATTTAATATAAAATAGATCTATTTGATCTTATTTAGTTTTTAACATAATATTAAACATAATTTAAACTTTGTTTTAGATTTTAAAATCTTTTTGTTTCTTATTATTTTATAATATTATTTATTTTATTCTTTTAACATTTCAAATAATTAATTGTTCTTTTTCTTCATTTTTTAAATATATATTTTAAATACAGATCTTGTTGATCTTATTTATTTTTTTAATAATAGAGATTTACTTTTAGATTTAATGAATTGTTTATTACATATGTTATAAAATATAATTAAAGAATCTATAGACTTTCTATAGATCCCCTTCCATTCTCATTTCTTTTTCTTTATTGTCTTTATTTTTTATACTGTTTCAATATAAAAAAAACTTTATAATAACAATTTTACAAAAAAAACTTCATATTAAGTTTTAACAATCTTAACAAAAATTGTCCTCTCCTTTTCTAAACAAAATAATAATTATATAATTTTATATGATATAATTTTAATTTATTATGATATAATCTTTATTTTTCCTAAAATATATATTTCATATAAATTGCAAATTAAAAAAAAAAAATTCGGTATATTCTTATATATTTTTTGTGTTGCTTGTATAGCAATAAAAAAAACTACATATTTTGTATGCTTCTAAACCCTACAATTTTATTATTTATTAAAATATAGCTCTAATTAGAAATTCCGCAAGTGACATATCATATAGTATAAAAATAGTAATGACAAAACTAAAGCTAACTTAATAAATTTGGTCACAATTACGTGGTTTTAAATTTCTCGAAAAGTTAATGCGGGTAGTTTCCTATGCTCATTTTTCATTTTTTTCTGTTTCATAGCATCTTGGGGTGAAAATGTGGTGATCATGTGTGGTCGCGACCGGTCATTAGATTGGTTTTCTTCGAGATTATGGATGGTTAATTCCGTTGGTTTTGCCAAACTTGTTTTCAAACTCTTGCTTTTCCTACTCGGTCAGATTGAATATTTTTTGTGACTGCTCGTTTCCTTTTATGTTTGAGTACCTTGCGGATTACTAATATGCAAACTAACAGTATACGTATTGACGATGTTAAACCTAAAATGCTCATGTGCCATTTTTCCTAACTTTTCTTCAATCTTTCTAGTTCCGTTCGCTTTTGTTCGTTCTTCAAAACGGTTTTTAACTCCTCTATTCCCCGACCCCTTTTGCTAAACTCCTCAGTTAATGTTTTTACGTCTGTTAATTTAATATCCGTGGTAACATTAGTCTTAGTTGTTAAGTTTAAAACTATTGGATTTAATTCCCCCAATAAAGAAAATGGTGGTGATATCCAAATATCAACGTTAGTGTCGTTGAGCGTCCGTTCAAAAGTATTTTTATATGGAAGCTCTAAATTCCCAATTATATAATTGCAATGATCGTTTAATGCTACAATTCCCACGTGTGCCAGAGTGGTTTTAACTGTGGTTGGCTTACAGTAACTCACTAGCTGTTGTTCGTGCGTAAACATATATAACCAAGTGTTATCCGCTTGTAGTGGAACTAAATGGTTTTCTAAATCGGATGTTATTCTGAATTTGCAATTTTTGTATTTTACCTCCGGGTCCAACCTTTGGTGTTGAAAGATTTCCATTACACAATTGTTGGATGGAGCTTGAATCATTTTTGGTTGTGTTTGCTTACACATGATGAATTTGTCGTTTGCCTGATTCCCTACCGTGACACATAATGCATTAACGTCCTGATTTGAGAAGTGTAAAAAATGTCCCCAGTCGCTACTAGCTAACGCGTCATGAGACAATCCTGCCGTTATATTATGCACTAATTGCGATAATATTATTGAATCTAGTATTGACGGATGTAACTTATGATTTTGTAATGCATTAATCGCTTCCCCCTGTTCCTTGATTAAATTTTGCACTTGACTAAGTTTCAGCTGGGCTAAGGCTATTACCTGATCCATCTCTAGCTGATAAGTGTTGATTTTAATTGCTAACTTTGCTGCGCTATAGTCTGACAACAAGCTGGCTTCTACTTGTTGTATTTTCAATTTCAACTCATTAATATTCCCTGTTAAATTCAACACCGTATTCCTAACAAAGTCTAAATTTGACGTGACTATTGCGGCGTGTTTATTCATGACCTCTAACCGTCTATCCCCTTCCTTTTCTAATACTTCCAGTCGTTCGTATATTTTGTCCGCATCGTCGCTGTCCATTGTTCCAAATAACATTTTTGATAAACTACCTACTCCATTTATATAGCCCCGCTTCACCCTACGCGAAAAGAAATGGTTCGTCTTATCCATCTCGTTCCTTAAAGTCTCCGCATATGTATTTAATCCTTTTAACCACCAATTACAATTAACTTCTTCTGTTTTCTTAAGTTTACGTAATAACGAGCAAGACTGCGTTAGCAAGCTGGTTATTAATTTCGCAAAATTCTCTATTTTCTTTGTCGGTGTTAGCTGAAATTTAGTGTATACCTCAATTTGGCTTTGATATACAAGCATTTCACCTTCTTTTTCGAATAATGCTGCTGCCGAATCCAATTTCCGATTTACTATAGAAGCGCCGGCTGCAGAGCCGCTACACAATATAAACCACGTAATAATTAACATAGTACTCCCCTGCACCCTAGATTACAAATAAAAACAAAATAGTTTATTAACGAATATATAGCCTAAACTAAAAAAAAAAAAAAAATTAATCCTAAAACGTTATTTTACTCGCATTTTCCAAACAAAATATTTTTGTATTACTTCTCAATTTTAAAATTTCTTTTATAAACTTGCTCCTACTAGGCGTGCCATAATTTCAACCTATTATTATGGACTCTTTCAGTTTTCCTAACTATTTGCACTATTACGTTTACTGTATCTACTACTTCAGTAATTACATAAGGCCCTACCCAACCAGTACTTAATTTATGAGGCTTCGCAGGATTGTTTAATAAAACCTTGTCTCCTACCTTAAATGTTACGATTTTTTTACTTTTAGCTTTGACGGTTGAACAATAGTCATCAAAATTGTAAACTGGTTCTGTCTTTTGCTTTAGGCTTAGTGGTAATGGATCGCTAAACCCATATAAAGCATATAAAGGTGTGAATTTACTTCCCGTGTGTGGTGTGTGGTTATGGCAAAACGATGCTTCACCTAGCCATTCATCCCAACTTTGAATATTATTTTCGACGATCATTTTCAGATATTCCACTAATGGTCCACGACGGCGTTCTAGAGAACCATTAGATTGAGGATGGTATGCCGTAGTTTGGCATTTTCTTATCTTCAATATTTTGCTTAATTTCTTAAACAAATCACTTGTAAAATTCGTACCTTGGTCTGTTATCAATTTGTTAGGTATTACAGAATACTTCAATATAATTTGTCTGTAAAACGCATCTGCTACAGTAATGGCTTCTTGATTTGGCAAAGTTACGCAATCAAGAACTTTGGTTAAGTCATCCTGAAAAGACAGGATATACTTGTTTCCCTTGTGGGTCATTGGAAATGGTCCCACAATATCCAAGTACACCTTATCAAATGGTTTTGCCCCGGTATCAGTGATTACCATTGGCATTTTTGTTTTTTGTCCTTTTTTTAATTTTTTGGCATTTAGTACACTTTTTAATGTAATTACTTATGTCTTTTACCATACCCTTCCAGTGATAAAACTGACGAATTCTCTTATACGTTTTGTGAAAACCCATATGACCGCCCATAGGTGAGTCATGATATTTTTTAAGTATGATTTCTATATCCTCCTTGTTGGTTAAAATTTCAATTGGTTTTCTGTTTTCTGATAAATCATTCACTGATACTTCGGATTTGTGGTCTAAATCGCTCTCTATATCTGTTTCCTTTACCTGTTTTTTTGCTGTTTCTGTTTCTTTTGTTTTACTACGCGTTATTACGAAAATTTCTCCATTTTTGTCTTCATTTTCTCCTACCCCGTCCTTTTCAGAATTGGTATGCGACTTAAAGCGTCAGCATTTGTATTATTCCTACCTGCCTTATATTTGATTTCAAAATCATATTCAGATAACCGAATCTTCCATCTATTTAGCCTTCCTTCTGGATTTCTTTTATTATATTCACTTATAAGTGGCTTATGGTCAGTAAAAATAAAAAAAAAATTTCGTATTAAGTAGCATCTGAAATTTTTTACTGCCCAATATATTGCTAACATTTCTTTTTCTATAGTCGCGTAATTCCTTTCTGATTTGTTTAGTACTCTACTGGCGTAAGCTATTGGTCTGTCCATACCTACGTCACCTTGTGATAGTACTGCACCTAGAGCATAGTTACACGCGTCGGTAGTTAAATTAAATGGCGTTGTAAAATCCGGGTAAGCAAGAAGTGGTGGTTTCACCAACAATTCTTTGACTTGCTCAAATGCCTTCTGGTGTTCCTGGGTCCAATTATAAGATTGTGCCTTGGTGGCCATCTTATATAAAATTGCCCCAGTCTTAGCTAGTTGTGGCATACATGGACGGTAATAATTTACTAAACCTAAAAACGACTGCAATTCCTTAGTCGTACGAGGTACGGGGTGGTTTTTCACACAACTTGTTTTTTCAGGGTCGGGCAATACTCCTTCCGAGGTAATTTTATGCCCTAAATATACAACTTGTTTCTTGAGAAATTTACATTTCTCTGGCTGCAATCTTACCTTATTTTCTCTCAGCGTCTGAAAAACTGCCCTTAGTTTTTCATTATGATCTTTTAAATCTCGTCCATAAATTACAATATCATCTAGATAGACGAAACATTTTATGCCCTGTAACCCAGATAATACATAATTCATTAAACGCTGGAAAGTAGCTGGTGCTTCTGTTAATCCAAAAGGCATTCGTTTAAATTCAAAATGGCCATATGCTGTACTAAATGCAGTTTTTTCCCTATCACTAGATTCTAGGTGCACTTGATGATAACCACTGGCCAAATCCAACGTGGTAAAATATCTTGAACGTCCTAATTGGTCTAAAATTTCCTCAATTCTAGGAAGAGGGAATGCGTCCCCAATGGTAACTTCATTTAACTTCCTAAAATCAATCACTACGCGATGTCTTTTTTCTCCATTTGGTCCTGCTTTTTTAGGTACTACCAACGAAGGTGCATTCCACGGACTTTTGCTTTGTTGGATTATGTCCTCATCTAATAATTTTGTCACTTCCTCATTTATGACTTTTTTATGACACTCAGCCAACCTGTATTGTCGGCTGTTAATGGGGCTGGTGTTTTGCTTAGTCAGAATTTTATGTGTTACTGTACCAGTACCTGGTAGTAGGGTTTCTGAAAACTCGGGTTTTTAAGACTCGACGAGTCCGAGTCCAAAATTAAAAAAACTCGTCGAGTCCGAGTCGAGTCCGAGTCCGGTGTCTTTAACAAAAAATATTACAAGAATCTGATAAAATAATATTATATGTTAAAAAGAAATGTACTCAAATTTATCAATTAATTAATTTATTTTCAAAACTTAATAAGCTTTCAAACTATATAATTGTTTTTAATTAATTTTTCAATTTTTGGTTTAACGTACAAATATTTCAAAAAAACTAATGAATTGAGAGATTTGTCAGCAAGTCTTGATCTGATTTTAGTGCAGAAGTTGCCACCAATTGAAAACGTTCTTTCATTTCAAAATCAAAACACATTAGTATACCTCACCAAGGGTTTTTCCAAATGTGTTTTGATTTTTAATTTCATTCATTATTGAGTTTTACAGTCTTCTGATCGTTTTTTTTTTACGTTGAAAAATAAAAGTGCCATTGTTCTGCGAATTTGTACAAAGAAATTTCTCGCTAAACCAACATTGTAGAATGAATATTAATATAGCCCTGGGTTTCTACCTTGGTGAGGTATACTAATGTGTTAGGGGAGGTATGAGATTTTGTTTATTTTTATTATGTTTTTTTTAAAATTAACAATTAAAAATAATTTACAAAACAAAAATAAAATTTAAAAAAAATTCTTCTGAATTAATTATGCTGGAGGTAGGCGTAAGCGACAATGAAATTTAATAAATCGATTGACCGTTTTTTTTTTTCGATTTTAAAAATTTGGACTCGGGACTCGTCGAGTATTAGAGTCGAGTCCCGAGTCCGCGAAACTACCCAAATACTCGACGAGTCCGAGTCGAGTCGAGTCGAGTCCAGAAACCCTACCTGGTAGTAAATCTCCCGGTAGATGAAAAATGTCACTATATTCCTCACATATTTGTTCCAAAATTTGTTTTTCTTGCCAATTCAATTCTTCGTTATCGCATACACTTTCTTTTAAGTTTCTAATTCTATTTTTGTCAATTATAACGTCTTCCAACTCATCTTGATACATCTCTCTTATAAACTTTAGTATTTCATCCTTTTCCTCTTCTATAATTTCCATTTCTTCGACTTGTTTAACTTCATAGTTATTCAACAGGTCCATTTCTGGTTCAACTCTTTCCACTAATTCATCTTCATAATTTTCATTCATTATGGCAACTATTGATTCTTCTTTTTCAACTTTACTATTACTATTCCCCATAAATACCCCTGGCGCTACTTGTTTTGAAAAACAAATTACTTCTCCTGTGAAATTAGTTGGTAACGCAACTACCTTCTCCGTACGTTCCGGAACGCATAGCTGCGGTACTATCTTACTGACCTTTTCTTGTGGTCCAACTTTATTGACACTTCCTTTTTCTACTTTTTCAGTTACTTCTACTAATCTTTTATTTGTTAACAAGTGATCCTTTTTAATGATTTTTTTCTGTAATTGCCTGGGCAAGCTATATTCTGGTGGTTGACAACTTTCGAACAAATGCAAGATTAGCTCAGCACCAGTTTTGGTTAATAAGTTTACAAATGGAACTAGAATTTCGGTTTTATTTTCCATCGTCTCTGGGAATTGCAGGAGTTTCTGTGGACCAAAAACATTACAGTTTTTTACTATAAAATCGTAACCCAGAATACCATCACCTGGCATTCGTTCGTCTTTAGTCATCACTTGAAACTCACAGTTGAATCCTCCATTAAGTAGGAATTTACCATCACATCTACCAAGTGTCTCATTTTGTCCATGTAAAGTCTTAATGCGTATTTTTATTTGCATCAATTTGTACATTTTTCAAAAGTGAAGTATTTTTTATTATACTCACTTGAGCCCCTGTATCTATTAAAAGTGTTACTGTTCCATTAACTGAAATACCCAGTGGCAATTTAATTAATGGATCTATTCTTAAACTTTCCCCCTCCTCTCTATTTGTGGTTTTGAATGAACCGGGGTTTTTTGGTTCATCCTCTACTCGTTTCCCGACCGAATTACCTTTCTCGCCTCATATTTTTGTCGTGCAGGGCAATACAATATGTCGTGACCAACTATATCACACCACTCGCAATTTATAATTGTAGTTTGCTTAGAATCTATCTCTGTTATTTTGGCTGATGGCGAGATCCTACTTTGCATAACATTGATTTTAGCTGTTGCTGCGGCTCGCGTACATCGTTCTCTGCTATGTCCCGATGTTCTACAATTTGTACAATAAACTGAATTTTTGTTATTACAAAAACGACTAATGTGGCCTGGTTCACCACAAGCGAAACATTTAATATTATTATTACTAACCCTTCTTGAATCATTGCCGTTTGCTCTATCCGCCCTGTAGTTATTGTTATTTTCCGTATTTGAATTAGGCTGACGCGGCAGAGGACGTGGTGCAGGTTGATAGTTTTCTCTGTTTCTGCTTTGTATATAATTTGTTTCCCTTATGTCTTTATTTCCAATTTGGGTCAATAACTCCTTTAACAAACTCGTTATTTCAGCTTCATTACCTCCTCGTTTTCTTTCTGATGCATTCCCCATTGCGTAGTCTTCTCTTGCGTAGTCTCTAGCTTTCTGTACAGCCACCCTTAAACTTGAACAATTTTGTGATCTGACATAATGTTTTAAAGGTTCTGAACGTAAACCTCTAACGAAAGTGCGTTTTGCTACTTTCATAATTTCTTCTTTCAATACTCTACCCTCATCTTGATATATATTATCCACCATCATTGTGTATGCCTCAAGTTTTTGTAAAAGTCTGCTTCCAAAATTTTCAACGCCTTCATCAGGACCTTGATAACACTCCTCTAGCTCTCTTGCTAATTGAGGTAGATCTTTATATGGCAAAAAGTGGTTACTTAGGATTGACTTAAATTCATCAAAATCTGATATTTGCTTGTTTTGGAACAAAGCATTCGCCTTTCCCCTTAACTTACTTCTTACCAGATTTGTTAAAATAAACATTCTTCCTGACTCCTCCGTAATATAATACGCCTCCTCAGCTAAAGCCAAAAAATTTTGCAAGTCTAGAGCAGGGTTGTCTCCTGATCCTGAAAATGGTGGCACGTGTACCAAAAAAGTTTTAAAAGTTTCCGTAACAGATAACAGACCATCACTAAAAGATATTTGATGCTGCTGTAAATTTTCACTGCCCTGCCCTAATAACATTGTATTATTCCGACGTTGTGACGGAGGTGTTTGTTGTCTTGAAAAAACGTCATAATTAGATTCGGGGAATTTATACATTTCCGGTTTCTTAAAAAGGTTCGTAGGCACTGGTGGTGCTTTTCGTAAAGGCAATTTACCAAAAATAACCTGGTCATTTACGTTTGACCGTCTTAGTTCCAAATTGTCTATTGTTAAGTCATTAAAATCATTCATGTCTTCTCCTAATGCATCTACTTCGCGATCAACTTCGTTATTTGAAACAGTACGTGGATAAGTTTTTTTAGATCTAAGAACTCTCAAATTTGGATCCTTAGGAATAGCACCATTTTCAGTTTCTGGTGGCAGCCCTACAGCGCCTAATAGTGGTGTAGACATTGCCAATAATTTTGGTTTCGGATTCGTAACGGGAGAATTTGATTTATTGAATTGAGGACTAATGTTATCGAAATCGAAACTATCTATTCTTTCTCTAAATTTTCTAATACTATGTTCCATAAAATAATTTACTTCATATATAAACTTTATGTTTTTTTTTGTACTAATAACTGATCCTAATTTTAGCACAAAACAAAAAGTAAAATACCAAAACCAAAATTCAAACCCGAATTGAATTAATTAAGAAGTATTACCAAGTTTATCATAAAATAATTAAAACTCCAATTTATTATTTTCTAAACTACTATTTTGATAACAATTGACAAACCCCTAAAAAGAAAAAGAAAAATCTACTATATCAAAAATATTAATACAAAAAAAAAAATATCTTCTAAAAGAAAATTATTAACCCCTTAAAAAAAATTAATCATAATGTATTTTATGTTGCACACAAAGTTTTTTTTTTAAATGTGTGTAAGAAGCTTTCTATTTGACATAAGAAATAATTTACACACAAAAAATATATAAAAAATTGAGAATGAGCATAACAAACCCAAAGACAAAAATTTTCATACACAAAAAAAAAAAAAAAATAATTTCGATACCAATATTGTGTATAACAAAATAATTTCGATACACTGTAAAAAAAATTTTAATTCCAAATTTTACACTAAATGAAAAGAATAAAAATTATATCATTATTATATATATATTTTACTGTACACTGTTAAAAACATTTTTTTTAATTTTAAATTAAATTCAATTAACCAAAACATTTAAAAACTACTAATTTTAGACATTTTATACGGGAGAGGAAAATATAAAATAATTTTAATTTTAATTTTAATTGTTTCTGCTAGTTTAGATTACTATTTTTGTGTTGGTTTTTAAACCGGAACTCATGCTGGCTAAATTTGATTGGTTGGTTTTGGAACGACGTCCTATCATTTTTATTGAGCCGACATTCTAAGTCATATGATGACTAAGGTAAATTTCACAAATCAATCCAAAGCTAGGCTAAATGCCCTTTACTATACCTCCTAGCAAATGCCTGAAGGTTTGGATAGATTGGTCACCCAAAACAAATTTGGAGTATTCTTCTTACCCAGAGTTTTAGATTAGAGAACGTAGTTCTAATCCTCGTCACGGCACCAATGTTGTGTTTCTCCTTCTTAATTTTGGAATTCTCCAGCGTTCTTCCTTTGGCCTCGGTGATCGACTAGGGTGTTAATTATATAAATAAAACAACTTTTCTTGTTGCGATACCTCTTGCCTTGAGGTATCAAGTCGAATCCCCAGAACCACCAAATTACTAAGTCTTTTATACGCTAAAAATCCTCCTTTAGCATTTTTAGCCATCCGGCACGTGTTGTGTAATTACCAAATTTAACAGTGAACGAACTCAATGAACTCTAAAAGTTTTCATAACAATATCATATGTTTATTATTATTATAATATTGTATATGCAATTTGTTGTCATACATAATTGCAAATGACGATTTACTAATTGTTGTTGTTGCATATTTTCATACAAGTCATAATGTAACTTGTTATGAAATTTAATACATATGAATTTATTGTTAAAATTAAAATATAGAACAAATAATTAAAAATGCCGATAATGCATATTCAGCATTCGAAAATATTTGGTTCAAATAAAATAAACATATTTGAGTTCAATGTAATTCATTACAAAACACACGGTAAAAAAAATTTTTTATCCACGATATAAAATTACAAATGTTTTATTTCTTTTTTTACAAAAGTAAATTGTTCTATTTTTGTATTGGGGTCACCAATTATTGGGTTTACCTCCACCCAATTTATTTTATTTTATTTTATTAAAACACTTTGTTTCAATTTACTATGTATAATTTATATTTACTTAATATTTAGAATTATATTAATTTAATTATTTAATCATCGATATCTTATTTTATATTATTACATTTAGTTTTTATTATTTTTTTATCGCTTTTAACTATAATTGACTGTGTGGTGTATTACGATGCATCATCATTATATATTATTTTAATTGCTCTTCGGATAACGGAAATTCATGTTTTGATATCAGAGAATCGTTCTCTTATATTTCTTTATATTGTTACATTTATTTAATTGAGAACATTTTGCGTTATAATTTTATTTGGTCTAATTATACCGGGTGCACTTGATAATTAAATAAATTGTACCCTACAGTATTGATGTTGGGGAATATATTTCAGCACGACAAATAAGCTATACGGAGCGGCTATTTCCCTTCAGCAGAATATGTGCACAACCCGACATTTTCGTAATTTTGCACGTCAATTTCCCGCAGCAGAATATGTGCACAACCCGACGGATTCGTAATTTTGCTTGCTAATTTTTGTTCCTTTTTAAATTTTTATAATTTTAATTTAGAATTGTAACTTTGCAAATAATAAAAAATAAAGTATGGAAAAAAAATCATGTATTATTTTATATAATGAAAAATTAACAAAAAGGAACGATTTATTCAAACCTAAATACTCTTCGTAATATAACAAAAAAAAAATAAAAATATAAACAAAAATAAACATATTAAATTCAAAAAAATAACAATATTAAAGTTATTGCTGAATAATTAGTGCTTTTTTGGCTTTAAAAGGTCTTCCTCCTCTACGCTTTTCTCCTAAGCAGATATATTTACTTGAGGTATTTCAACTTTGTTTATTCTAATTTCTAAATCCAACGCATTTTTGCATTTGTAATTTTTTAAATACGCTGGACAAGAACATACAAATTTGCTGTTTTTATATTCCATAGTCCAAATACTAAAATATATTTCTTTAAATTCTTCATATGTTGTCCATTCATTTTTAGTATATTGAGAAAACATTGCTGGAGTAATATTTTGATATATGGATTTTGTAGAAGATGTGAAAATTTATTAGCACCTACTTGCAGAATTTTTTTATTTAATTACTTCGGTCCAGTCTTTCTTGCTTTGAGGTAAAAAATTTTAAATTATGTGATAATGTGTTTCGATCGTCAATTTCCCGCAGCAGAATATGTGCACAACCCGACGGATTCGTAATTTTGCTTGCTAATTTTTGTTCCTTTTTAAATTTTTATAATTTTAATTTAGAATTGTAACTTTGCAAATAATAAAAAATAAAGTATGGAAAAAAAATCATGTATTATTTTATATAATGAAAAATGAACAAAAAGGAACGATTTATTCAAACCTAAATACTCTTCGTAATATAACAAAAAAAAAAAAAAATATAAACAAAAATAAACATATTAAATTCAAAAAAATAACAATATTAAAGTTATTGCTGAATAATTAGTGCTTTTTTGGCTTTAAAAGGTCTTCCTCCTCTACGCTTTTCTCCTAAGCAGATATATTTACTTGAGGTATTTCAACTTTGTTTATTCTAATTTCTAAATCCAACGCATTTTTGCATTTGTAATTTTTTAAATACGCTGGACAAGAACATACAAATTTGCTGTTTTTATATTCCATAGTCCAAATACTAAAATATATTTCTTTAAATTCTTCATATGTTGTCCATTCATTTTTAGTATATTGAGAAAACATTGCTGGAGTAATATTTTGATATATGGATTTTGTAGAAGATGTGAAAATTTATTAGCACCTACTTGCAGAATTTTTTTATTTAATTACTTCGGTCCAGTCTTTCTTGCTTTGAGGTAAAAAATTTTAAATTATGTGATAATGTGTTTCGATGCTTTGACCATTTCAATAAAAGATTACCTACTAAATGATTTAAGAATTGCCCTATTGGCATTTGCTCTCTAAGTCTATGTTTATTGTTAATTATTCCATTTATTGCTTCAAGCCAGTTATTTGTACTAGGATATCCTAAAGCAGCACCTTCAAACAAATTTCTGTTCTTTTTGAACTATTCTTCTTTAAAATAATTCAAAAAATCTATAATGAATGGATTCCCTATTAAATACCATTTTTCTAAAAACAATTTTGAAGCCTCATTAAAAATATTAACACCATTACAAATTTGTAACAAGCTGCTGTCATTTTTTATATTTGTAACAAGCTGCTGTCAATGTGGTTCCCAATCCACGTTGCATTTTTTTAAAGCTGCACTATTACAAATTTGTAACAAGGCGCTGTCATTTTTTAGATTAAGTTCCCAATCCACATTGTATTTTTTTAAAGCTGCAAATATAAATGCAAAGTCATTTTCGTTTTCTTTTTGACATACCAATATAGCAATGGGATGGAACACTTTTTATCACTGGTTCCAGCAATTATTACCGGATATCCCTGCCAAATTAGTTTATAAGTTGCATCTATTTGTATCATTTTAGATTAGGTTTGTTTAAATTTTCCAGAAGTGTTTTGGTAGAAAGCACTATTTTAACATCTTGATCGTCTATGTTAGGAGAGATACATTAATTACGAACATTATTTTCTGGAATTTTCCTTGCAATACACCAATTAATTAACTCACAATCTGTAATCATCGATTGACCGTATGCTTCAGTTCTTAATGTTCGCAAAAAATTAACAATTTTCTTTTTTGGTGGTTCTGGCAATTTTTTTCTTCTAAATGCAGCTATAATTGCATTTGGTTTCTGAATACGATTTTTAAATAAATGAGTAATAATACTTTTGCAATTATCATCTCGGCTTCGAAGAAGATAATTATGATTATGATGTTGATTTTCTGTTGAATACAGTGTTGCAGTCATGTCAGTAGAATGATATAGCGAATACATTGCGACTGGGCATTCATATTTCCGGCATTCTCCATGCTTACTTCGATATTCAACCCTTTCACCATCTAAGGTGTATTTTCTAGAAGTTCTTTTCCATACCGATTCTTTTTTAATATATAATTCAGCTTCCGAAGCTTCTTGAAAATGTTTTAATTTTACCCAGGTTCGCCCTTTCCCCCGAGTTTTATTTTTTAAATTTTCTTTTTCTGCATCTTCATAATCTTCCAGAAATTTTATTGCTTCCTCCATTATGCTATAAGAACAAGGGTAAATAGTGAAAATTTAATGTAGTATTTACATACTTATTCAATATTAGTATATTTACCAAACTAACAAAAACTATACACAACAAACTAAATAGTATATAGTATATTTACATAAAATTAGTACACTTATTCAATATTAGTATATTAATATCTACCAGACTAACAAAAATTAAATATAATCATTACAGTTGAGAGTTGACTGATCCTCTGACCATTTCTGAATGACATAACCACACTTTCAAATTTACCACCTCAATTAGTTTTTGTCGCTAAAATATATATAATGCTAATCATTTACAATTTTTGTCGCTAAACTACCCTTTTTGTCGTTTTTGGAATATTATGTTGTTCAATTACACAGATTGCAGTTGAAATAATTATTGACGCTGTGAATACATAATTTGTCGTCAAAACCCCGAAATTTTCCGAGCGGAAAAATGTAAGGTGTAAGCCATTTATGTTCTTTGGTTTTATTAAATATAATGTTTTCTATGCCGAAGCAGAACCATCGTTTACGGGGCAAAAGTATTTTGACTTTCTCTTGACTGCAAAAGTGAGAAAGGGATTAGGAAAAATTCTTTCTTATTCGAATGTCATTAGATTTGTCAATTCATACTCTTTAATTAAATTTGAAATTATTATCAAAGAAAGTGAATCATAAATATTGTAATTAAATTCTGCTTCACCATATCAGCTGAATATAATTTGAGATAAGGAAAATATTTCTATAAATTCATATCGTACAAATATATATATTTTGAGTAAAATTCAATAAAAAATGTCACGTATTGTAGACGATAATCCTTTTGGAGATCCAATAGAAATGGACAATCCATTTGCTGTATGTACAGGCAGTGTTAATATAGATAATGTCTAATTAATTGATATTTATTCAGGATCCAGCTGTGCAAAATATTACAAGAAATACATCAACTATTCAGAATACAATTGAAGACTATAATCCTTTTGAGGACCAATTTGTTCCACAACCTAAATCGCAGGCAAACACTTCTATTAGTCCTGTTGCAGTAGTTCAAACATCCTCACAAAACATTCCACAACGGCAAAGTACGTCCAATAAAAATACGCCACAAATATCCACAGAAGAACTGGAGGTAAATTTATTAAAAATAATATTTTCCTAAATTTAAATATATATATATATATCTCGCTAACAAAGAAATAAGTTTTATGAAATACAAATCAAATTTTGGAGATAAAAAACCAAAATTTTTTATTATAACAATACTGAATAAAATATAGAGATCAAACACTAACATTTTATGTGTTATAGCAATTAACCACTTATCCTTTCAGAATGTTATCTGATTAAATTCCTCAGATTTGAAATCGTGTTGTGATATTTTAAGCAACAATTAATTTTCAACTTTTTGTCACGAACTTTTTTTCACCAAATTACAAATATGTCTTTTATATGAATTGTCTGTTTGTTAATTAGTAAATGAAAACTAAAGATTTCACTATTTCTTTCTTTATTCAAATTATAGACTATTAAAATAGCATGCCAAAGAGGAATGCATATAAAATGAGTTTTTTAAGCTTGAATTATAAAGGAAATATTTCTAAAAACGAGTAGAATAATGATTAATTTAGAAAAATATATGAAAAATATTTACATCCTTAATTTTTATTAATAATACTGACATTGTGTGTTGTTTTAAATTAAATCTAAAAAATAAATGTTGTTTTAAATTAATCATCTTACCACTCGTGTTTAGACATTTATATTTCGATTTTTGTTGATACGTCAACCATTACGACTGGAAATCCGTATAACAGAAATTTATAAAGAAGCATTTTTATCATAATACACAACAAACTAACTAAATAATGCTCTGTTATGTGTAATAAAAGGATATTTTATTTTTAGCGCCGTCAAGAAGAATTGGATAGAAAGGCCGCCGAACTAGATCGCCGGGAAAGAGAATTACAGGGGAACGTGCCTAGGTTAAATAATTGGCCACCATTACCTGATAAATGTTGCTTCCAACCATGTTTTTACCAAGATATAAATGTCGACATACCGTCAGAATTTCAACGCATTGTGAAGAATTTATACTATGCCTGGATGTGTACGTGTATTATATTATGTCAAAATATTAAAACTTAGTATTTACTGTTTTTATAGCAAAATTTAACATGAGTGGAAGAACAATTTCTATTTTATTAATATTGAAAAGAAACTATATTTACTATGAAGACTCATGAACAAAACCAATTCTAAGAAATGTTCGTAATTAATTTAAAATATTTTAATCGAAACGAATTTGAATTATGCTCAAGGGTGTTATTGTATAATGAATAGGTGTTTTATTAATAGTGGTTCAATTTTTATTTTGTTTATTAATCAAGAGGGCGAAAATGCGACACTTTATAGACTTAATTTAAAATTTAAATGCTATGTATAACTTTAGAAGTGAAAATATAGGTGTTTGAATAGATTTTTACAGACATCTTTTTTAAACAGTTCTTTAATAGTTAATAATGGAATATTTTATATGTTTAAATTGCTCGAGGTATTTTGTTTCGCCAAAAAATAATTCGTTATGAATTGTACAGTAATTTATTGCTCGGTTAGATAAAGTTTTACTGGTTATTAACATAATATATTTTATTACTCTTTTTGGCAAATTATTTAGTAAAGAAAATAATTATTTTTGCAGTTTATACATTAACTATGAGCGCTAATATAATTGGAGGACTTGTACTATTGTTTCATAATGGCAGTTTTACAACGTTCGGTTTATCAATCTTTTATTGTTTTCTTTTTACTCCTGCATCTTATCTCTGCTGGTATATTTTGATTATTACTTTTAAGACTATTATACAACATTAAACGTTTAAATTAAATTTTAGGTTTCGACCTGCTTATAAAGCTTTTAGAAGTGATTCAAGTTTTAATTTTATGGTATTTTTCTTTGTTTACTTCTTTCAAACAATTATTACTATTTTCCAAACAATTGGAGTACCAGAGACAGGATATTGTGGTTTTATATTGGCTTTAAGTCAATTCAGCTCTGCTTCTGTTTCAAGTATATTTGTTGGAATATTATTAATACTAGTAGCTTTATGTTTTGCTACTTGTGCCGCGGCAAACGTGATGATGCTGACTAAGGTAGGTAGTCAAATTAGTTTGAAGATACTATACAATTTAAAAAAATATATATTTTAGGTCCATGCAATATATCGGAGTAGTGGAGCTAGTATGGCGAAGGCCCAAGCAGAATTTGCTAATGAATTTATGAGAAATCAGCATGTCCAACAAGCAGCTACATCAGCTATGAGTTCAGCAGTAAATTCACAATTGAACAACCGATACTAGAATTACTTGAAATTCAAATATCTAATGTATTACTCTTAAACTATTGTATCAAGTCAGTAAAACTGATTGCTTTATTAAGAAAATGTATTTTGTATAATTTGCTAAATGATTAACACCTATCTACAATATTAAAACTTTACTGTGCAAATAAATATTTACCGACTATAAAAAACCAATTAAAAAATTTAAATATAAAAATTGAATTCTTATTACATTTACAAAAGTTAAATAATTTACATATTTATTTATTCATTTACAAAAGTTAAATGATTTACATATTTATTTATTGTATCAAATATTCTCTCCAAAATACTTAAAGAAAACTTGTTTGCAATCTAAAATTACTTTAGTTGGTTCCCCATATATATTCTCCTCTTTTTTATAAAAAATATCATCAGTACTGAATTGATTCGGTTTTTTATTTTCTTCTAACTGAAAATTTATAATTTCTAAAAATACGGATCTGATAAAAGCCTTATCATGGAATTGATAATCATTTTTTAGTGAATTTGCAAGGTTTTCTATAAATACCAGTTGAGCATGAGCAGGAACAATATCTGTGACTAAAATCATATTTAAATTATTAGAAATGTATTTGAAAACAAAAAAAATTACTCATAGGAAGATGGTGAACTATATTAATACTAAGAACAATCTTAGATATATTGTTGCGAATTACAGGATCATCGTCATTTAGAAGAGTTAATAACACACATGAGAAAGTGATAGCAACTTTTTTGAATTTTCTTTCTATAAACGTATTAAAATATTTACTGACATGTGTTAAAATTCGTGATGATCTTGTCCTGAAAATTAATTATAAATACAGATTAATAAAGTAAATTAATTATTTACCTTAATAATGTAGGTGCCAATGGTTGCGAAATATCTATCAAATATTCAAATATGTCATTTAAATTATACTCATCATCGTAATTAGATTCCTTTATACGACTTTCTACGCACAGCGCTATTGTAGCCTTAGTATCTTCATGTTGTATTTTAGATGCTAAAATTAGTTCTCTTAAACTAAAAGGACATTTATGCAATTGGCTTAATATCGAATAAGCTTTTTTAATAGATTTAGGCCGATATTTACGATTGTTTATAATTCGTTTTAAAAATAGTTGTATATCTGAACTCGATATTAATGTCATATACATTTTTTCAACAGAATCAGCACTTAATGTTTTAATTAGTTTAATTTCATTATCGGGAATTTCAAGTTCATCGGCAATTTCATTTAACTGCAAGGATTTTTTGAAAGCAATTAAAACAATTATCCCCAGTGTAACATCCGTTTGTTCTAAAGATGATTCTTCTTCTGTTCTCAAGGAATTTAATAAATAGTTTACCAATATTGATTCCGATAGTTGTAATTTCAAAATGTGAAAATTATAAATAAAAACACTTTGCCTAAAAACTGGATAATAGAAACTTAACGATTCAGGACAATTTAAAGGTGAGCAAAATTTATCCAAACAACATGAAAAATTCTGTATTTCTGGGGCTCTAACAAAATATACAAACGTATTATATATATATATATATATATATATATATATATATATATATATATATATATATATATATATATATATATATATATATATATATATATATATATATATATATATATATATATATATATATATATATATATATATATATATATATATCTATATATATATATTAAATGGGTTTTACCTTTCTAAGATCTCTATCTTAATATCTAAGATAGTTTTTAAAACTACTATATTCCCGGATGTACTATTTTGGATATAATTTAGTTCATTTAATATATTTTCAACGAATCCGGAAGATAATGTTTGTACATTTATTACCAGATACTTGACCTAAAAAAATGTAATTAATTTAATTTAAAAACAATTATTTATTTAATTAATAACACAATAAAATGCGAAACTGCAATGCTATAAATTAAATGCAATGTAAGAAAATTATGTATTATCGATAGCTAAGCAAAAATTTCTACTCCAAACTAAATATTTTTTAATACTAATAATATATTTTTGAATACTATGTAACTATTTTTAGTTTAATTTTTTATTTTTATAGGTAAACAAGTGTCCAAAATGGGAGCAAGACTTCAATTTACATTATTAATTATAGTAAGTAAGGAATATTTCCATTTACTAAAATACGTTAGTTTTAAATTAAATTTATGAAAATTGTAAAATAATTTACAACATTTTATATTTATACAAGCATGTTATATTAATGTTTAATAATATAAATCTTTTTCATAACTTGAAATTTATTTCGATTTCTTTTTACTTTATTAGATTATATTAACTCTACGAATTAATGCTAAATCATTCAAAAAACAAAAAGAAGAAGGAACCGACACATTAATATCAGGAAATTTATACGAAATTAAATTAAATGAAGAAGAAAATGTTACCGATTCTTCACAAAATAATTTCGCTCATTTCCAAGGTATATTATCACCACAATATAAGTGAAAACATTTCGAAAACATGTGGTATTTTGCATTTACCTAAATATGATAGGATGCATTCATTTATTATTTTAGCTCATGACAGAAAATCTACAATTAAAATACGAAGTTCAACTATAAGAACTACAAAGAAAAAAAATAAAAGGAATAAACAATTACCAAAGAAATCTAGTCCAGATGTCACTGGAGTTAAATTAGAAAAACTTACACCTGAGATAAGAAATAAAAAAGTAGTTGATTTGCTAACAGAAAATCCTAGTATTAATGTTCCTCATTATTCCAAATCAGATGATGTATTAACAGAAACTTTGAAGTTATCTCCTCCAGAATTTGAAATTACTCCAAGCTGGAGACAACATATATACGACATTATTGAATTACCAATAGACTTAACTCAAATGTCTCTCAATACCGATATTAAAGTACAGCCTGATATATTTAAGAAACGGGAAATCGAATACTCCATGAAACCAACAGTATATAAAAGAAGTAAAGTACCTACGATATCCGAATTCAATTTGGAGAAAACTGAACAACAAACAAAGTTAAAGGAAACATTACACGCATTTCAAAAAGTAATGCACATAATTAGCAAAATGGATATGTATATTTCCGGAGTATTACAATCACACTATCAGAAATTTGCAAAACTTTACGATAATGCACATCCCACAATTTTGTAAAATGCAAATAATAATCACTAATTTTTCGTATGAAATATAATTGGTATTTTTTCCCTTATATCTATATCAGCTTACGTAAAGTATATGTTTCAAATAGTATAATCAACCAAAGCTTATTGAATAATGTTTCCATATTTGTTTTAACAATTTATTCTACTCTATAGCGATAAAAACGGGAAATCGAATACTATCTTAAACTTACTTGTAGCAAAAAACCATGAACATAATTGAAACTCGGTCTTGTTGCTAAAACTAAATATTATCTTAAACTTACTTGTAGCAAAAAACCATGAACATAATTGAAGCTCGGTCTTGTTTCTAAAACTGCTAACCTATACGAAGCTAAAATATACATTATTTGATTTGGAAGCATATCGTATGGTATAATGGATGCCACAGCTTTAGCTGCAAGTAGTCTTGTATGCATATCACGGCTCCCAGAACACATGCATAAAAATGGTATAAAAAAATTCAGCTACGAAAATTATTTATGAAGAATATAACAAAAAATAAAATATTATCACCTTTAAATTCGAATCAGTTCCTTCCAATGCTGAACCATATAGTCTACAAAAAATTAACAAAATTGGTTGCAAGTTTTTTACCGGCTTATTTTCTTGAATTAATTTATTTGCAATATTCATTTCTTCCACCAAAAAGTCATATAATTTAGAGTATCGTAAGAAAAATATTCTACCAGTCATTTTATTTTTAATATTTAAATTATCTGAATCTTTTGTTTCTTGAACACCAAATATACGTACAATCAAAGCAGAAAATAAAAGTGTCGCAGAATTTTTCTCAGACCATGTAGTAGCGTTATAACCACGGATAGCAAAAATTACACCATCAGCAATATATTCACCAATAACATTATTCAAATCTTTGCATCGGTAAAGCGCTCTCAATATATTAAAAGCATGGGTCCTTGAAACAAAATTGCACAGACTCTGTTCTGTACAAACTTTGAACAATTTCTGCATACAAAATTGAAGAGCACTTGTTGACTTTAGTGCCAATTCCGATGTTATTAAAGCTTGAACCATAAATGGAATTCCAGCCCCTCTACGAGTAGCACATATTTGATTATATTCTATACTATCTGTTACTATTATATTTAATAAATCTTCCAACCATTTCATTGGCAAAATATTGAGATCGGCATGATTTACTTTCCATAGCAAGGTACATAATTTGAAAAATCCGACATAAGCCAATTCGAAAGCTCCACGATGTTTTGTTTCTAAAAGAAGTTCTTTAAATTGTTCACCAATTTTAAAAATCTGATCAACTGTAAGTATGTAATGTGATTGCGTTGAATTCGTATTCAGTGGGGCCCACAAAACTATTTCACCTAAAATTGTACAAACTTCTTTCACAGTTCGCCAAGCGCATAATAAGATCATTTGAGAAGTTATTTTTCCATTTTTCTGACGATATTTTTCATCAACAATGTTGCAATCGTACCTCTTTTCACTTTGAAATTCTTCCTCAACATGTTGACTGAAATCATTTGGTAAATAACCTTCGGGTGAACAATTGTTAACTATAGGTTTCACAATATTGCAAGCAATTTTACATACATCAATTAATTCTGTCAAAAAGGACTTCCACAATATATCAGTTGATATTTTTTTAAAATCTAATTTTAATAATAAATGTTGTATTGCATTTAAAGACCCATATAATGGGTTGAGTTTCACTGCTAATAAAACCGACTTATTAGCAATACTTATCCCATTTCTTAAAATTTTCATGCACCACATCAGAGTACAGTAATATATGGACTGAATGCTGGGAACATCGTCTATATTGAATAATGCCTTAATTTCCTTTAAATTCAATATATTACAAATATGCTCAAGATGGTAAGATGCAATGGGCGAATCACTTGGACGGACACTAACAAGTAAGCTTTCAAGTACTGGTAAAGACTCATAAATAACTAATTCAGTTTGTGGTGTACATATTTGCAATATTTCAACCGCCAGAGATTTATTAGTATTATATGGATCACGTAATATTTCAAAAATAATATTCGTGAAGTGTATTGGTAAATAGCTACATATGTCCAAATTCCTTCTCATTAAAATTTCAATTATATGTTTTAGCAAATTCAAGGAAAAGGATTTTCTACTAAAATTTGCTCCTGGGAATAAATTACCACTTAAGATTACCAATAGGTCTCTTAAAAATTTAAATAAATATGCTTTTTCATTTGATTCTTTGAATTTTATTTCTAAATTCACTTCTAAGCGCACTAATAACTTTATTAATAATCCAAGCGCTTTACTTCTTGTTGAGGGATTTTGAAAATTTGAGTTATAAATTAAAAACAACAGAATATTTTCGCATTCTGCTTCTGATATAAGTTCTGTTGATTTATGTGTCTCTATAAGTAATCTTAAAGCCATAATTTTCGTGTTTTCACAATCTGACATAAATACAAGGTTAAAATTATTTCGAAATTCGCCCCATATATTTTTAGAATTTTCAAAACTCAATCCATTTTTTCTTACAGTCCATAACACGGAAAATTTACTACTTAAACGCACATTAGAATTTAATAATATGTTAACTATTTTTACATCACAGTAAACTGCCTTATTAAAAAGATTTTCAATACAAGTTATATTATCAGCACTCTTACTCTCAGCATAAAGATTCAATAAAAAATCTATCCATGTAGTTTTCCACGTTAGAAAGTCATTTTCTTTGTAACTTTTTACCATTAGCATTTCATACAAATTATTAACTTTGATGTCATTTAAATTAACTGTGAATAAATGTTTAAAAATATCGGGATATTTCTTAATAACTTCATTACAATCGACAATACTAGCGGCACAGCTTAACATAATGCATATCTTTGTAATTGAGTCCACAGAAAAAAAAATTTCGAAGTAACGATCCAACATATGAGTAAGTTCAAATTTTTTTAAATTCATCACAATATTGCGCAGCATGTCTTTACACATAAATCTTATACTGACCAGATCATGTTCTATATACAATAAAGAATAATCGACCAGAATTTCCAATATATTCGCTATATATACCTTATCTACATGTTCAAACAACAACAAAGATTTTGATAATTGTTTTAGTGTACGAGTTGCAGCTAAATACACATTAGTATCAGTAGAACATTTGTGAGCTACAGAGCATATTATTTGAGTTATTACAATTATTTCCTTTGGCTGCCTTCTAAAATCTTCAACTAAAAATGTGTTAATTATGCCAATACATTGACATAACTTTGTACAGTCTTCTTTAGCACTGCTAATCAATTTTGAAACATCAGTAATATGGTCATAATAACCTTCATTGAGCTTTGCAATATAAGCTATTAGTATTCCCAAATTAGTTTTTGTATCCATAAGTGTATCATTGGACTTTATCAATTTTATTGCACTAGTTTTTATAAATGCAATTTGCGTTGAACTTAATTCTATTACATTTAGAAATTCTTGTATGCAAGATATAATTACTCGGATAGCATTGTGAGTATACAAAAAAAGATCATTTCTTAGAGAAGGAGAATATTCGTAACTGAAATATAAAGATAGATACAACACTTTATTACACAAATAAATGAAAAAGTAATATAAAACTAACTCTAAATTTTCTAGATAATTTTCCAAAGATTCACATAAAAATACCAAAAATTTATCGCATTTCAACTTTAAAGCTTCTTTCCCTTGAGAAAAATTTTGCAAACAGCCTGACAACGAAACTACAATAAAATTTTTAGATGTACAATCTATTCCATTTGTGGAACTATGTATTAAACTTTCTATAGAGTTTGTAATATAAGTAGTTAACACTTCATTATGCTTGTCTAGCAATCTAAAAATATTCCACTATAGATAAATTTCATATACTATACTATTTTTACGCAATTACTTACTTTGCTATTTGATTACGAACAGGATGATTGATTGGAGAGTTGAAATATAAATCTGATAGAAATTGTAATACCTCTGCATTTTCAGGATCTTGTAAATACATCTGAAAATTCCGTAATACTTAATATGTAGGAATTTTTTTACTAAAATAAATATACATACTTACAGTTTTTGCTGATGTTATTTGGTCATTTAAACCTTTTGCGTCTATAAACCTATTAATGTATTTTCTATTCTTATCTAAATTAAATTTACAATATCGTGTATCTCATTAAAATCTAAACAATTTAAATTTAAATACCATAAGCCTCTATAAATGCATCTGAGATTTCTAGTAGAGATGAATGTGATTGCCTCTGTCCACTCATGTTTGATTTGGTTTTGTCATCATATTCATTAGACTCGATCTCCAGTGTGAGCTTCGGCATAGAACCTGAGCGTGGAAAAAAAACCAAGCGCCAGCAGAAAAACTAGACCAGCTCCAATGTGAGCGCTGGCGTCGATAAAAGTTCGGCGAAACTGTCAATATTTTGATTTGTTTACATATTACTTAATGAATATTATTAAATTTAATAATTTTATTTAATGAATGTTATTAAATTTTGAAAACTTGTAATTCATATTCTGTTTCTTCTTTCAGTTTTCAATTTTAAATTTTCTTCCTGTAAGGTCAAAATAAAATAGTATTTGTTGTAAAATTCAATGCAGCCATAATGTTAAATAAAAAAAAAATTAGCTTCATTATTGAACATTGGTCAATCCTGATGTCGGCATTTTTTTCAGCCAGACGCCAGCGCTTACATTGGAGATGCTTACACTGTTTCCCATATGTCGAACTTTTTTCCACGCTGAGATTCTAGGCCGGAGCTCACACTGGAGACCGACTCTTATTGTAACAATACAATAGGCCGATTTACACTTGTATGCAGTACATGACAATAGGACATCAGTTCTTGTTCACACTTGTAATTACGAACTGTAGTCACTTTGAATTCAAATTATTATCATTAAGAATTGTGTATTCCAAAAAATTATTTCAATGTTTTTGATCCTTTTTTATGTTTGGATTAGTGCGTAAAAACTCGTGCAACACTTAAAATTTGCCGATGCAAACAAATATTTCCACAATAAATTACCCAACGAATTTTTTGTCATGCCTATCGTATCGCCGTGAAATGAAATTTTCCACGCTCGTGAAAACTATCGTGAAAAGTTTTATGGAGAAAACAACATTAAGAAGTATTGAAAAAGTATAAAAAAGAAAATTGACGAATTTCTTAGAACCGAACAACCAAACCAAGCAAACAAAACGATCAAATGTCAAAATTCTGCCATGAAATAATGTTTTGAACATAATTTCAGAACCGAAAAATGTTTACACTGAAAATCTGGATGTATGGGATACAACTGTGGGGATGTGGAAAGCTGCATTAATAGTATCCAACGATTTCAAAAGTTATCAAAAATATGGTAAACGCATCCTACTACATTAGGAACAGAAGCTTACACAGGGATCTAAAAATTAACTACGTCGAAAGTGAAATTAAAAAAATAGCTAATAAACACCATTATAGATTACGGAATCACATTGATGAAGAATCGGGATCGCTCTTACTGGACGCAAACAGAAGTAGAAGGCTGAAAAGGAAAATACCGAATTACTTATTATAACTATTGACGATAAATATCATTTTGAATAACATACATAAAAATTTTTAATATTAGTGACCAATGGATGAACTAAATACTTCATAAAAATTACTTATTATAACTACCGACGATAAATAACAGCTTGAATAAGATAAATAACAGCTTGAATTTAATTTTTAGACCATTGGGTGAGCTAATCAATTCATAAAAATTTGCGAGATTAAGAATTCAAAAATAAAGTGATAGTTGGTAAAGGAGACCTGATGGTTGGTTTTAGTAAATAAAAAAAACAAAATTTCTCAATTTTTTTTCTCTGCAAAGTAAATTATTTCACGATAATTTTTGCTGAAATGAAATCGTCAACGTAAATTTTCACGAGATGTTAAATTTGTATCTGTATGAAAATTTAATTTCACGATGGATAGCATACTAAGCTTTAGTGTTGAATAGTTGTGTTTTCTGTGTGAAGAAATTTATTTTTTGGTAAATATTTTTGTATTTTATATTCTTTGTTTCATATTTTATAGAAATTATTTACTTGCGATTTTTAAAATATTTAGATTTTATATATCTTATAGATATAGAAGCATGGAATGAAAATGCAAGGATATACATCATTTAGTTAAAAAGCTAATATCAAATTCAGAAAAACTGAATTTACCAACAAAAAAATACTAGAAGCCAGCAGCAGTCTAAACATCTTGACACATAACCGATCATACATAATGTGTTATAATTAAAGTAATTTTATTACTTAAAGATTAATTTAAATAATTATTTTTAAGTTTAAAAACTATGTAAAGAAAGTATGTATTAAAATAATATGTATTATTTTAAAAATTGTTTTATAATGAGCAAAACAAAAATATCTATATACCAAAAGAAGAAAGCATTTGCAACGGCATTTGTTGGATATAACTAACACTGATCACGAATTTTCCATTAATTGACATGTCCCTTATGCATAAAGTATAATTTCATTGTGATGAAGTGTGAAGAAGTCGACTAGAACGAGATGCAGTTTTATGACTTGTGTGATACGCAAAATTTTGCAGACGCCAATTTACGCTAAATTCGACTGCTTTATCCAGCGGTACGCTGCACGAAGATGTCGATTTATGGTAAGTATATCGGTATACTTACTTCCTATAAAAAAGATGTGAATGTCAAAATTATTTTTTATGGCTTGAAATTTTTTTGTTTTTAATAACCGATAAAAAATTAAATTTGACAGTTTACAAATGAAATTTTTCAAATTACGAATATTGTATATTTATAATTTTATTGTTAAAATAAAAATTTTATAAATCAAAACATACAGAAAATATATTATTTAAAACTATACTTTCTTAATGTTACAAAATTCATATTTTGCACTAAAATATGATTTAAAATTGTTTTTTTTTAAAAAAAAATTTCTGAATTTAATAAGTTTTGTTATAAAAAAAAAATATTTTTTCAATTATTAATTTTTATGTGAAACATTTTACTATAAATTTGCTATAAAATGTATTGTATCTTTTTCGTGCTGTCTTACAATTTTTGTTCTAGTGCTATCTAGTGCTATTTTAGTTTACTGCAAAAGATGACACGTCATCATGAAAATACCCTTATTAGATGAAAATCATACGTAAGTTTGCAGAGATACTTACCATAAATCGGCGTCTTCATGCAGCATACCGATGGACGAACATGTCGTTTCAGCGTACAATCAACGCCTCCAAAAAATTTCCCTCTTTATCACACAAATCATAGATCTGTATTATAAATTTCGTCCTGTGGCAAGATGTTAATATTTCGAAAACTTCGAAGTTCGTCAAAATAGATAATGGCAGTATGTATTATTTAAAATAATTAATTTAATGTTATTTAAAATAATTGTTTTTTATTTATTTGTTTTTTACTTATATTTTAAAAATTACGAAAACAACAGTTAGAGAAAAATAAAACAGTCGGGGGTACAAACGCTGTAGTACTAACAAAAAGTGAAGAAAGAGTTGTAACCTTAACAACTGTTGTTTGTGATTTGCCTGGACATGATTTCCGGGCAGCAGAGGCGGAGAACCATATACATATATCAGGTAGATACGCCAAATGTAAAAACATTTGATTATGCTGCAGGACTTTCACAATTTGAAATTCCGCTAAATCGTCTACTAAATCCACAAGGTGCAATATATATCGTTCAGAAAAGTTTGCGTCCAACTAACTACACAGTCCAGAATATTAATGAAAAGCAGGAATAATTTTAAACCAAAATAAGACTGTTGTATAATGTATATATATATATAAAAATGAATGTATGGCTGTTTATCCCTTACGCATTACTATACCATTCATCGGATTGCCATGAAACTTTGGGAAGTTGTTGAGTGCACTGGAACCTGAAAAAGGTCTGGGACCGTCACTAGGACCGTCACTATATGTATATATATATATATATATATATATATACACAACTCTCGAGTTGCCAAATGATATATGTAGTTAAAAACGAAAAATTAAACGCCCTCCCTAGGCCTTAATTGTTTCATTCCATTGTCAATGACAACAAGAGCACTATCGTAAGAAGAATATACTGGTTAACATATCTGAAGCAGAGTAAAAACCGTACAACGATGCCGATGATCAAAGATTACATATACCCGAATTCTTAACATGTAGTAGTAAAATTTCTTCTGTTAACAGATTTTACAAGTTTGATTAACTTTGGTCCATCCAATGGTTAAGTTAGCATATCAACAATCTTATCATTTGTAGAACAATAAACAGCTGATACTTTCTTTTTCTCTATATGATCGTGTGCAAATTTATATTTAATTTCAATGTGTTTGACACGTCTGGTAAAAATCTTTTTAAACTATCCAACTAAGATCACGTACCGGTTCAGCAAAAGCGACAATTCAGTTTCAGCTTCAGTTGATGATAATGAAACTGACGTTTTTTACATACCTAATTAGTTTCGCCATTTGTAAATCCTTGAGGTTGTTTCATGTAAACTTCATGCGATAAATCGCCATTTAAATATGTAGTTTGAATATTAAAGTGTTTAACTTGCATTCTTTTTTTTACCAGCTACTGCTTGTAATATTTTCAATGGGCGTGCCACCGGTGAAAAAACTTCATCACAGTCTTGGCCAAATTTTTGAGAAAAACCTTGAGCGACTAGACGTAATTTAAATTTTACAATGATTTGCATCCAATTGTTTTTATATTTGGACACAATTTACAAATTTTCTATCTTCCAAAAGTATGTACTTAATTCATTTCCTCTATCATAGCCTTAATCTAATTTTGCGAATTTGGTCCACTTACAGCTTCTTCATATGTAATAGGATCTGAAGTTTCTTTTGTCACCTTATTTATTGTCATTATTAACCGTTTTAGAAGGTATACCTTTATTTTGTATTGCAGAACATTTCATATAGTCATTTTCACTGGATATATCCCCCTCTGTCATCATGTTGAGATTTTGTATGAAGTTGAATTTCTTCTTCTTAAAATTCAGATTCAAATTACAACAAATTTCTTTTTGTAATTTTGTTTCATTAAATATAGGTAACAACTTTGTTTAGAAATCTGAACGTGCCTTATATCGGACTCTATAAATTTGACGTCATGACTAATTTAATTTTATGTTTGTTAATTTTATGTTTGTTAGTCAGTTAGTTCTGATTTCATGCCCAACAAATACTAATTTTTCTGCTGTGCAATACAACTTTTTCCATTAATCCTTTGGTATATGAACATATGTTGGAGTACCAAAAATGTGCAAATAATTTAAATTTGGCTTCTTATTATACCAGTGGCAAGATGTTAAGATATCACTCGATTGTCGAAGCGTTAGCGATTATCGATTCGAATGGTTTTGATGGCAGTATGTTAAGAAATTCTCGCTTCGCCTATCGATTCGAAAATTGATGTTGACATTTAATTTTTTCGAAAATTTATTTTGATATTTTTTTGTTTGTAAACAAAAAAAAATATTAACTTATTATTTGTGTTTACATAAAAATAATAGTAAATTGAATCGGGTTACAATTTAAATTTTAAAATAATGAATATTGTGAATGTTTTATTATTGGAAGATAGTGATGAAAGTGAAGAAGAACTAAATTATAGACATGAAAGACGATTTTTACGTGAACGCTACAATGTTTTAAATGTGCCAACAAAAAAGTAATTACATATTTATAGATTTGACTAAAATAAGTCCTAAAAAAAATAAAATAATTTGCAGATTCAAAGAATCATTTCGAGTATCTAAGGACGTATTTCGATATTTATTAGAAGAAATTGAAAATGAACCTGAATTTTTGGAAAATAGTAGATCAACTTCAACAAAAGTAGCATTGTCCACGAAATTAGCTGCGGTTTTAAATTTTTATGCTACCGGTTCCTATCAACGAACTATTGGAGATATTTGGCTCCATTCTATGGATCAATCCATGATTTCACGAGCAATATATGATATAACCTGTGCATTGGAAAGAAAAATATGCTCAAAGTGGATTAAATTTCCAAATGAAAGTGAAAAACTACTTTATAAACAGCGGTTTTATGAAAAAACTGGCGTGCCTGGAGTGTTTGGATGTGTTGATGGCACTCATGTCAACATTATTGCACCTCAAGAAAATGAACATCTTTATGTAGATAGATTTGGAACACATTCGTTGAATGTTCAGTTGGTAAGTATACCTACAAAAATTTTATTACAAAATGTAATATAAATGTATATAAAATATAATTTTTTTTTGTTACAGATATGCAACTATAATTTAAAAATTTTAGCAGTTAATGCTCGTTATCCAGGTTCTGCGCACGATGCTGGAATATGGGCTATGTCAGCTGAAAGGCGTAAATTAGAAGCTGAATATGCAAATGGAAATAGAAATTCGTGGCTGCTTGGAGATTCAGGTTACCCATTGGAGAAATGGCTTATAACACCATTTAAAAATAACCAAATAACTGAAGCGCAAAGTCATTTTAATCATGTACATGCTCAAGCAAGAAATCCAATTGAAAGGTTGAATGGTGTATTAAAAATAGTATTTCGATGTTTACTTGGAGAGAGAGTTTTGCGATATGATCCAAGGAAAGTCATTAAAATTATCAATGTATGCTGCGCTCTACTTAATATAAGCTTACATTACAATTCTGAATTTATTGATGAAACTTTAAATGAGATTGAGGACAGCAGTGCATTGTTAAATAATATTTTGATAGAAAATGAATTGCACGTAATTGAAAATGATGAGGAAGCTGATGATATTGATGAAACTGCTACACAAAATCGTGAAAACTTATTAAATTTAATTTCAAGATGATGTTTTTAATAATTATAGTATTATATTGTATAATAAATATAATTTTTATTTCAATTAAAACAAAATAAACATAGTATTATTATACATTAAATAAAATAAAATATTTTTTTAAAAAGAATACATTTTTAGTATTTAAGGAGTTCATTTTTGGTTACGATATATAAAACACTTATAAACTAAAATACTTATTTTTTGAGTAAGGCAGTTATATATAAAACACTTATAAACTAAAATATTTATTTTTTGATTAAGTCAGTTCATTTTTGTTATAACACTTATTTTTGGTAAAAAACTTATAAACTAAAATACTTATATATATAAAACACTTAAAATTATAAATTATTATATAGAGATTGTGATGGCTGGAAGAAGTAATTATTAATTCTATGAAAAATATACAGTCTCCTGTTTATTTTTTTTTATATACAGCATCTCTTCCTCTATCTTCAATCTCTTTAAATTAATTTTATTATTTTCTTCAGCGGCATCGGCTTTTCTTTTTGCTATTTCATTTCTTTCTTTGAGTAATTCTAATACACTATCATTAAATTTCTCCTGTTTTTTGTTGTTAATTTGCAGTTCCATTAAAATTCTTGCCTGTGTTGTCGGTCTAAATCTCTTTGATAATTTGGGTGTTACTTTTGGATTTGGATTTATTTTTGTAACTGCGTCTTCGTTCTGCGCAAGTGGAATTTGTGGTTGCGATGTACCTTCTCCAAATCCAAATACTTCATCTGTATTTATAACATCGAAATGGTCTGCTGCTCCAAAATCATTGCCAGGTAGTCCTACCACAACAGTTTCCATTCCTGTTAGTTCTACAACTCTATCTTCATTTTTTGTTAAAATTACTGGATTTGTTCCTCCACCAGTCTTATTTTTTTCTGACATTTGTTTTCTCAGTTTTTTTTTTGTTTTATTTTTTAAATCAAACCAAACCTACAATTAAAAATATTAATAAGAGTTTTAAATTATTCTTGTATTCATTTGTTACCTTCTTCCAGCCATCACAATCTCTATTTGGAAAACCTTCTGCATTTAATAATTGAGTAAGTGTTTTCCAAAGTTCATTTACACTGCATTTATTGTTGCTGGCCTTAATAAATGCACCGGTGACCATTTGTGAATTATTTTCTAAAAAATCCAGCATAATGTTGAATTGATTTATTGTTGTTATTTTTTTTAAATTATTCCTAAATTTAGATAAGAAAAACAAATAATATTTATTCTAATATAATTCAATTAATTTGATTGAATATCATTCACTTATTTATTAATAAATATTATTAATACAATTATTTTTACTTACATTTTATTTGCTCGCTTCTCTATCACAGATGTAAAACACAAATGATACTGTGTCGAACAAATCGACAGTCGATTTTGTCATAACATATTGCCATTCGCTTCTGTGTCGAACTTCGAATTTTTCGAAAACTTAACATCTTGCCACAGAGCTTAAATGGAGTTAATTTTACATTCTTACTTGGAAACCGATTGATTTGCTGTATTCACTGCCTCACCCAAGTATTGTTTATGTAGAGTAGAACTGAACTGGTTAACATACATCGTACCATTTCAATTAACGTACTATTATTCATTTAGTTGTAACATTTTGTTGAGGTGTTTTAGGTCTTCATATATTCTCCACCTCTACGGATCGGATAATTTTTAGAACTTTACCAAATTGAGTTTTAATTATTTCTATAAATTCGTTTTTTTTTTTTTCCCTTCAGACTTTTGTTTCATTAAATATACGAAACAATACATAGAATAATCATCAATTAGTGTCAATATATATTTATTATCTCCACATGTATGTATTAAATATAATTTATACCTAGTTTTACTAACAATTCTTTTCGAAAAGAATCTCTCGTTTTATTGCACTCAATACATATTCCACAAATATCATTGTGATAATCACTTGCCCAGAACAACTGTTCTTATAAAAAAAAACATTTTTTTTTATAAGAACAGTTGTTCTTTGTAATAAAAGAATAAAATACTGACAAATAAAATTTGAATACAGTCATAATGAAACATTTGGAATACAGCGGTGGGATGTGGATATCACCGAATCGTTTCCATTTCGTTACTCAATAAAATTTTCGATAATTTGGTATGTTGTATCACTTCGTCGAACGAAATTCGACGAAGTGGATTTCGCTACTCATCACTTGGAGTCTTCGTCGCTACTCATCACTTGGAGTTTTCGTAGCCTAGCAAAAGTACACGTACAGGTGAAGCAACAGTACCGAGGGAGATTGAATAGTCTATAGTTTCTTTATTTGAGAGTCAATTCATTTTTTTTTCTTTTAAATGAACTGCAATGATGGAGAATTTATTTAATTTAAACGTTAAAAATAATGTCTCGTAAATGGTGCCCAGTCTCAACTTCACATAGTCTATAAATAAATTATAAACTATACTTATAAATAATAATAAGCCTTCTGTTTCTTTTGCGCTACCCTGTAAATTAATTTCAAGTTTATATTATTAATTAAAACAAAAGTAAATTGATATAATTTAATAATTAATATTTAAATAAAGGATGGTTTACATCATAGAAGTAAAAGTTTGTATTGCAATATAACATGATATCATAAGAAGTTATGATATCACTCGATTATCAAAGTGTTTGCGCTTATCGATTCGAACGAATTTCTTGGCAGTATGTTAAGAAATTCTCGAATCGCCAATCGATTGGCTTTCAATTTACTATTGCAACACTCGTTCGAAAATTGATTTTGACATTTATAAATAATAATAAATTGCTTTTCTTAATTTTGTGTGTTTTTGTTCTAAAATATTTTATTTGTTAAAAACAATGCATTTTGCATTTGCATTAGTAGTGGAAGATAGTGCAAGTAATGAAGAAATAAATTATAGACGAGAGAGAAGATTTTTACGTGAGCGAAATAATGTTTTTAATTTGCTGCGAAAAAATATGTACAAATTTATAGATTTTATTCAATTAGCTTCTAATAACAATTATTACTTTTCAGATTCAAAGAATCATTTCGTGATGCTAAGGATCTATTTAAATATTTGTTAGAATAACTTGAAAATCCACCAGAATTTGTTCAAAATCGTAGATCTACCGCAAGGAAAATTTCATTGGCTACCTGCAATTTTAAATTTTTATGCTACTTGTTCCTATATTAACGAACTATTGGAGATGTTTGGGTTCATTCTGTGGATCAATCCATTATTTCACCAGCAATATGTAATCTGCGCATTGGAAAGAAAAATATGCCGAAAGTGGATAAAATTTCCAAATGAAGCTGAAAAGCTACAATATAAACAGAAGTTTTATGAGAAAACCGGAGTGATTGGAGTTTTCGGATGAGTTGATTGCACTTATGTCAATATAATTGCACCTGAAGAAAATGAACATTTTTTACATAGATAGAAATGGAAACCATTCAATGAACATTCAGTTGGTAAACAGATAAACAAATTTAACATAGACCAAAAATTTTATTTGTTATATTTTATTTCTAGATATGCAACTATGATTTAAGAATATTAGAAGTAAATGGTCGTTTTCCAGGTTCTGCTGACGATGCTGGAATTTGGGCAATGTCAAATGAAACAGCTCTTCCGTAAACAAATTTGAGAACTGCGAGCTGTTCAGCGTAAAATGAACCAGCAAAAATCTGAGAAAATTTAATTTTAAAAAAAATATGTTTTGTTTGTAATATAAAAATGTATTTTGGGTAGTTCGAATTTTTAGAAAAAAATTTTTTTAACAATGTACACAAAATGTACTATAATAGCATAATATGATATAAATTTTATTTTTAAATGATACATTTTTTAATTTTTTTTTAATTCGGTAGTAAAAATTTTTGTTTACAGTGCAGAAAATTTAATTCGTTTAAGTTTCATAGTATTGGTTTTGTATGAAAAATTTAAATTTTTTCTCTTTTGTTTTGGATATTGATTTGTATTTGTATGAAATTTTTTTAGTTTTCTCTCTTTTGTTTTGATATTCATTTCTCATTTCTTTATATATTTCTTGTGTGTAAAATTTGTTTTCTTCTTACACACATTTAGAAATTATGTGTGTAGTATAAAAAATTCGTAAAATTTATTATTAGTAATTATGTTTTGTTATTTAAGGGGCTTATCATAGCTTTTTTCATATTACATTTAAAAAAATTTTTTTTTGTGTTTTTAATATTTTTGATTTTTTAGGGGATATTAGATTATTAAAATGAATAGCATAGCAGGATTTGGTTCGTTATACTTTAGTATAATAATTGTAACACCGGATTTAATAGTAATTATGGAGGATAGGAAAATTTATTTTTTTACATGTTTAAGGCGCATATGGTTAATGTTAAATAAAGTTTTTTTTTATTATTTCTTTTATTGTTGAAAAATCAGTTTGTTTTTATTCAAGTCTTGTGTTATTTGATTATTTCTTCTATTATTTTTATTTTTTGGATAGGAAAGTAGTTTTTGTTTTTTTCGAATCGTAAATTACATACATGGCACCGGTAACGAGATCGCAAAAAAAAAAAAAATAAGTTCAAGATAAAGCAAATTTTTCTGAGTGGTTGGACAAAGCATCTAATAGAAAGGAACAATCTCTATTGCTTTCTGAGCTTAGGTTTAAAGAATTACCATTAGTAGAATCAACACCTAGATCATCTAACACTGACAAGTTACATTTGGGAAGATCGGTTTCTTTTGCCCCTATAATAACAGAACAAATAGAAGGTGCTGTCAATTAGTAGTGAAGATTCAGTAGAAATTTATAATAGTTTGAATAAAAATACTATGGACAATAACAAATTTACATCTCAAGTTGCGATACCTCGTACTAACAATGACACTAGGGGCCGTGATATTTTTGACTTGCCTGAACGAGTTGCGGACAATCCAACCAGTTTTAACGAAGTCGGACGACGATCGAATATTTTAAATATAGACCATACGTATGACTTAGGGACATCCGGAAATTTCATTAACGCTACACTGCCTTTAGAGAAAACATATAGAACATTTTTTCAGGGAACACCAACCTTTTCAGGAGAAGGGGATAGATTTGTAGTGACACTGTTATAATCACGCGATCATAAATATTAATTATTTTAGTTAAATTAATTATTTGGTTTTAATCGAACGATCAGTGCGAAAAATCTGATTGGAAGATTCCTTATTGGGTAATCACATCTTCTTGTATATGCAATGGAATTGTTCGCAGAATTATTCAATTGCACATATAAGAAGATGTGCTAACAAAAATTATTATCAGTTGGCAAAGAGCAATTATATCGCGACGTGAATATTCAGTAACGCTACAAATCCCGAGGGATTCCACCTTGTCGTGGTGGTGGGGCTTAAGTAGGATCAAGGATGTAGTGAGCGATGTCGGTGGATACTGCAGAGAATAGTCTGCGGTATCCGGCAGGTCTAACCATACCGATAAGGTCTGAAACTATTGAGGTCTGAAAACCAAGGGAATCCGAACAACAATGGACAATGGCAACGAAAAAGGACAAATCGCGTGTTGGGATGTCAACACAAGTGTCACCTGTACCTACGGCAGGTGGCGAGGGCTTGGTTCCGAATGGAACTAAGTCGCCAGTAGGAACGTTCGGAGGAGTGGTGACAGGCTCATCCGTGTGTAATGAAGCAACTGAAAATCTACTTGACACAGATGAAGAACTACGAGCATTGTCGCAGACATCTTCATTTGTGTTATCGGAAGGGGACCTGGACATACTGAAAGGTAAGTCAGATTTAGGAAGCTCAGATCAGTCAGATTCTGGCTCCGACATGGAGGTTGACGGTAATACCACCGTCATCAACATGGCTGATCTGAGCTCCGATTTAGATAATATAGGAAAAAGCTATTTATCTTCCACAGGTACACCAAAGGGATTCGGTAAAGTTAACCCCCACTCAGTTGCAGTATCAACCAATCTGCGTAGAGACGCGATTAAAAAGATGCGCAGCGCCAGAAGAAGGATTGAGAAGCTCCTGGTGATCGATCCGAGGGAACTCAGCGCCTGGGACAAGGAAAAGCTTGTCGAAGCCAGAGCTGTAGTGAATTCGACGGAGCTTCAGAAGATTATTCCGGCGAAAGCGAAGCCACAGCCGTCTTCATCCGGTGCATCTGTAAAACAGACTAGGGATAAAGACAGGAAGCTGTGCTCCAAAATAGGTTCCTCCGGTGCGTCTGGGTGTCAGACTAAGGAGGAATACGAAGCCAGCAGCAGGAAGAAGGGCACTTCAGGCAGAGCTGAAGAGGCCAAAAAAGGGTTCGCGAAGAGAGGCAGATCGGATGATAACATCCAACCTAAGGGCGCTAAAAAAGCCAAGAGCGCGACTATTTCCGGCAAAGCGAAGATAGTCGATGATCTGCAGGTGGCAATCATTGATGAGAATGGCCCCGAAGGCAAATTCAACCAGGAGCAGTGGGACTCGGTTGAAGAAAAGATCCAGGATGCGCTCATCGATGCTTTTGCTTCCGGCTTAGCGGAGGACATAAAGTTCGATGGCGCAGCCTGGGAAAGGGGGTACAAAGTGGTAGCGTGCACTGATAAGAAATCCAAGGATTTCTTATCAGCCACCTTGAACAAGCTAGACGGTATCTGGGAGGGAGCAAGGCCTAGAGCTATCCCTAGAGCCGATACCAGTCACTACCAAAGGCCCAAGGCGTGGGTTTGGATACCTAAACCGTATCTAACGCCACAAAGAGTTCTGAGTCTGCTAGCAGGCCAGAACAAGGGAATTCATGCTGAGGAGTGGAAGATCCTGAAGGAGGATGCTCGTAAGGAACGTGGCCAGCACTTCCTTATGAGCATCAGTAGGGACTCACTCCCCTTCCTCGAAAATAGTAGAGGAATGGTAACCTTCAGCATGGCGAAGGTATTCGTTAGAATAATGGGCAGCAGCGGAGCCACTGATGATGGAGGTGATGCAGATCAACCTCCACCACAGTAGGGCTGCTACCAGAAACCTGATGGGGTACATGGGCAGCAATAACATCGATGCTGCCCTCATTCAAGAGCCGTGGATAGACGGCCAAGGTAGAATTCAAGCCTTGAAGTGCAAAGACTACACCTTGTTTCATAAAAACGGAGTGAGTAAAATTAGGTATTTTGGTTAAAAACAAATTTAATGTTTTTCTTCTGGAAAATTTTAGCAATGATGATACAACAGTTGTCAAATGAGAAAGGAGTAAGAAGGAAAAGCCTCTACTCCTAGTCTCAGCTTATATGCCTTACGACAGCGCAGAAGAGCCGCCGTCCCCAGCAATAAGAGACGCTGTGAACAGCTGGAAGCAAGACATTGTGATAGGATGTGATGCAAACGCTCATCATACGCAGTGGGGAAGCTCTAACATAAACAGTAGAGGTGAGTCTTTATTAGAGTATATTGGTAAAACTAACCTTAGTATATGTAATAGGGGGACAGCCCCGACATTTATAGTTACAAATAGGAGGGAGGTAATAGACCTAACATTGGCTACTAACTCTAGATCGCTCGGCATAAGGAATTGGAGGGTATCTGAGAGAGCCTCTTTCTCAGATCACTGTGGGATTCTTTTCAAAATCGAAGGAAATCGGGAAGATAAGGTATCCTTTAGGAACCCCAGGAAAACGAATTGGGCTAAATACACGGAATTGCTTAGTGACTCTCCAAAGCTCTTAACTGGAGAGTGCTTAACAAAACGTAAGCTTATCGACAAGGCAGTAGACGTCATTAGCACCGAAATGAACAGTGCTTTTGAAGCCTACTGATCCCTGAGTCGGACATCGGGCAGCAAAAAACCACCTTGGTGGAATAAAGCGGTAGAAGAGTGCAGGAACAGTGCGAGAACTCTGCACAATAAAGCAAAGTGGAGTAACTGCCCCTCAGACTGGGACAGATATAAAGAGGAACTCAGGAAGTTTAAGAACATAACAAGGAGGCAAAAAGGCAATCCTGGGGGGTTTTCTGTGAATCGATAGAAAATACCTCGGAGCTAGCAAGGCTAAGAAAGATGTTGGCTAAGGCACCGACGGTTCCCAACTACACCATGAAGAGTGATGGCACATGGACAGACTCTTGCCGAGGCACTCTGGACGCATTAATGGAAGCTTACTTCCCTGGCTCAGAGCCGGAGGGAACCGAACAGAGAGGTTAAGAAAGGGCTCCCAAGAGTTCTGGGAAATAACAAAGGAAATTGTTACGGAGGAAAAGGTAAGATGGGCGATTAGCTCGTTTAGTGGCTACAAATCGCCAGGACCGGACGGCATACGCCCGATAATGCTACAGAAAGCACCTTGTACACTAACTAGGAAACTAGTGGTGATCTTCAGGAGCTGCCTGTATATGGGATACGTTCCCAGAAAATGGAAGGAAGCAAAGGTAATATTCATACCCAAACTAGGTAAGAATGGACACACGGTAGCAAAGGACTACAGACCAATATGTCTGTCGTCATTTATGCTAAAAACAATGGAGAAAATGCTGGAGGTCTATATAAGAAGCTCCTGCCAAGAGGGCCAGCTATCGACCAAGCAGCATGCATACAGCAAAGGGAAATCGGTAGAAACTGCTCTACATGCAGCAGTCACTCAAATTGAAGAATCATTACAGTATAAGGAATACACAATGGCAGGTTTTCTAGACATAGAAGCCACATTTAACAACGTTAGGACGGAGGCGATCGAAAGATCGCTGGAAGAATTAGGACTCCACAGTGGAATTGTGAACTGCGTGGGCCGGCTATTGAACACACGGCAGATAACGTCTAACTGGGGAAGCTGTGAGAATAAAGTAAAGGTTACGAGAGGCACTCCGCAGGGAGGAGTTCTATCTCCCCTCCTATGGGTGCTGGTAATGAATAGGGTTCTAATGAAACTAGAGAGAGAAGGCTTCAGCGTCATTGCATATGCGGATGACCTAGCAATACTCATCACAGGGAAGTTCTTAGAAACAATCAGTATGCTGATGCAGAAAGCCTTCGACATACTGACGAAGTGGACAATGAATTGTGGTCTATCGGTAAATCCATCAAAGACGGAAATGCTTATTCACGAAACGAAGGAAAATATCGGCATTTAAGATGCCCGTATTCAAAGGCAAGACGATGGTACTTTCAGAGAGTGCAAAGTACTTAGGGATCATTCTTGATTCCAAACTTAGTTGGAACAAAAATGTGGAGGAACGAGCAAGGAAAGCAACGAACGCATTATTTGCGTGTAAACGGTTTTCAGGCACAAAGTGGGGCATCAGCCCAAAGATGGGTCACTGGCTGTACACCAGTGTAGTACGACCAATACTCACGTACGGTGCTACAGTATGGTGGCCAGCAGTAAATAGGAAGACAAATGTCAAAAAACTTGAAAAGGTGCAAAGGCTGGCGTGCATAAGCATCACTGGTGCACTGCGCACGACACCAACCTTAGCTATGGAAATCATGCTAAATCTGCATCCACTGGAAGAGCATATAAAGAACATAGCGGCAAAGAGTGCAATAAGACTAAGAGAGTCAGATGCACTTAGATATAGGGGATACACACATAGCAGGATCTTGGAAGAATTCAATCTGGACACCAGGGGAGTGCATACAGACTACCTGACTCCATATTTTGACTTTCGCAGAGACTTCGACATTCGTATCCCAACAAGGAACGAATGGGAGGAGGGAACAGTGAACACAGAAATTGGAATATCCATTTTCACAGACGGGTCTAAAACAGCTGAAGGTGCAAGATCAGGTATATACTCAGAATTCCTAGATATCAGGGAATCGGTAAGGCTGCCGGATCACAGCAGTGTCTTCCAGGCGGAAATCCTGGCAATAGTTAGGGCGGCTGAATTGGCTGAGGCTAGACTGATATCACAGGAGCATATCATAATCTATGTCGACAGCCAGGCAGCTATCAGAGCGCTAGGGTCTAATAACATCAAGTCCAGCCTGGTAAAAAGCTGCCGAGAAGTACTTCAGGTACTTTATAGGCATTGCATCGTTGAACTGTGCTGGGTCCCCGGCCACAGCAACATTGAAGGTAATGAAATAGCTGATGAGCTCGCTAGATCAGGATCTGAAGCAGACATTGGAACAGCAGATATATCTGTACTCAGTCCACTAGGGGTGGACAAAAGGTAAGGTGGACACTATCACGGTGAGAAGGATTGATCACATGTGGGAAACTACGAACACATGCCACATAGCAAAAACTATGTGGCCTCGAAGGAACCTAAGGAACACGGGAATCTTACTAAATATGAGCAGGACAAGCCTCAGACTTGCCATTGGTGTTCTGACAGGCCACTGCCTGCTTGGAAAAATGGCTAAGAGGATGGGATTAGCTACGGCTGATCTGTGCAGGGGCTGCCAGGACTTAGCAATAACGGAGGATATAGCTCACATGCTCTGCGACTGTCCTACTCTCAGCAGAAGGAGGCTAAACATTCTAGGGAGGTATAGATACGGTGGACTACATGAGCTAGTAGGTACCCCGATAAAGGTAATCCTTAATTTTGTTAGGGGAGTAGCTTGGATTTAACGAGGGTACGTAGCCGGGTGGTTGTTGCAATTAAAAAGGGATACCAATGGGGTTCTGTTCAGGCATCAGCAGACAGTTAACCCCCCCCTTATAAAACATACACATAAACATAAACGCTACAAATACCAAATAATAATATTAGTGCAAATTAAATAATTAAATATAATGTATAAAATATTAAATAAATAACTCTAGTTAGACTTAAATAATTAAATATGATTTATAAAATATTAAATAAATAAAAATGGTTAAAGTTAAATAATTAAATATAGTTTATTAAGTATTAAATAAATAAATGAACTTAAAAGTAAAATAATTTAAAATACAATTTGTTACACATTAAATAACAAAAAAACTATATGGTGAATTATAATAGTAAACTTTAATGAATAAAATAAAATATGGTGATAATAAAAATAAATATTTTATGGAATAAAAAGTGTTTTTTTTATTATCATAAATGTAGATCAGTCGTAACAATCCATGAACACTACAATTGGTGACCCTTGTGAAAATTACAATTTACAAAAATAAATTACAAAATTTTATTTAATCCAAAAACTCTTCGAACCATTCTAAAATAAAAGTTATGATATAAAAATCAAAAACAGTTAAACTTATAAAAGTGTTAGTGCAATAAAACAAAAAATAATCAAACAAAGTAAATTATTAATTCATCAAATTAAATTAAAACAATCCAACGGCATCTTCAAATTGCAGAGTCAACCGTTACAGCAGCATTATCGTCATTTTCCAGTTTCATCATCTTCATTATCTTCCAGATTCATCAACATCATCAGCATCGATTCAGCAGCAGCATTTAAATAAAAAAATCAAGAAAACTGTACAAGTAAAATTTACCATATTGTTTTTTTTTAGTTAGAATAAAATTCATTTTTTTGGTTAGATATAATAGAAAATCAAATCAACACAAATTTAAAATAAATTTTAATATTTTTGCATTAAACAACACAATTGTCATTTAACTCATAAAGTATTTTCTTTAAATTTTCTGATAAAATTATTTTAAAAAGCAGTTTTAAAGTAGTACTTAATTAATAAAATTATAGTTTTCAATTTTCGATTAAATTTATCTTAAAATTGTGTTGGGACAAATAAAATTAGAAAATAAGGAATATTAATTTCAAAAGTAATTTTGCTTACACTGGTAGAATATTTTATTACCTTTTAATTACATTAATAAAATTTTATATTTGCTAATATATTATATATTTAATATAAAATAATATACAAAATTTACATTATTTTAAAATCTATAAAAATTAAATACATATATTAATTTAATATTTTTTTAATAACAATATAACATTTTTATTACACAAAATTAACAATTCAGAGAAATTTTTTTGTATTTCACTCATTTTGGTATTTGATCGCAACAAAATTATTTTATATAAAGAATATACACTCTGTATATAGGTTTTTTTTTCTCCTTACTGCCTACAATTTGCGTTTACTGTCGCGATAGTAATTCGATTTTATATTGGTGAACACACACAAAAAATATTTTTGCTCTTCGCTCATTAAATAATATATTGGGTCGTCCAAATATTGCATACAATTTTTCTTTTTGAACGGGATCTTATGAAAATTACGTACGATTTTATACAAAATTATTACGTATATTAAATTTTGAGTTTTTTAATATTTTTTTTTACAAAAAATAATTATTTAAAAAATATTTTTGGTGTTTCAATAGTATTTAATACTACATTAAATTACAATAAATACTTATTTGTACAACATTTATATATTTTTTTTAAATTAATTGGATTTTTTATCAGATTTAAATTAATTTTTTTTTGTATTTTAACAATTTTAATTAATTTAAACATTTTTTTTGCATTTCAATACGATTTTTTGATTTAATTTAAACAATTTTTTTTGCATTTCAACAAAAATTTTTTTTTTGATTTAATTTAAAATTTGTTTTTGCATTTCAACAAGAATTTTGTTTTTAAGATTGTTTACTTTATCAAAAAATTGTTTATATAAAGAATATTTTTTTTTACTACAACATTTATTTATTTTTAAATTTTGTTGTTGTTTCTATTAACATCATGAGTATGGATAGTACAAATTCTAAAAACGACAAAACCGACGATAATACAAATAAACCAGATCCAACCAATGAAGGGAAAATAGATTCGGTTCGCGTCCGATTGCCAGCGTTTTGGCCAACGAATCCTTCGACCTGGTTTATCCAGGCCGAAGCGCAATTTCAGGCTTATCGTATAACAAATCAGGACACAAAATATTGTCTTACAATTGCCGCGTTACCACCCGAATCCTGTGAGTCAATTATTGACATTTTAGCTGATCCACCCGACACAAATAGGTACGAAAACGTAAAATCCGCTTTAATAAAAAGACATTCGATTTCGGAAACCAAACGATTAGAATCGTTAATCGTAAAGGCAGATCTCGGCGACAGAAGTCATTCTGAATTACTTAGATCGATGAGGCAAATGGCAGGACAGACTTTCAGCGACGCCATCATGAAAAATCTTTGGGTCCGGTAGCTCCCTCAAGTAATTCACGTAGCGTTAGTCGCAGTCGGAGACAAGCCACTTAGCGAATTAGCTGACGTAGCAGACAAAATTCACGGAGCCCAACAAAATGCTAACATTTTCGCAGTCGCCGGTTCAAGTACGGATACGAACAGTTCTCAAACGCATAGCAATGACCATTCCGATTTCAATAACCGATTAGCAAGAATCGAACCAATGATCGCGAAACTAGACGTATCAAATAACAGCAGATTAAGACCGAGACGTAGAAGTTTCGTTAGGCAACGCAGTTCGAGTCGACAGGAAAGAAGATTTCGTTCTCCTTCCGCTTCATCTACCTCACAAACGGTAGCCGACGAGTTTATCGAAAGCGAGTTTATCGAAAGCGAGTTTATCGAAAGCGAGTTTATCGAAAGCGAGTTTATCGAAAGCGAGTTTATCGAAAACAAGTTTATCGAATGATCAATTGATCGAATGACGAGTTTATCGAAAAATATTATTTTTAATGAATTAAAAACTTTTAAATTTTTTCTTTATATGCAGAAACTTAAAATGTGTTTATAATAGCATTTGTTGCAAAAAATTCTTTTTAGGTAAAAAATATTGAGAAAAGAGTTAAGGCAAAAAATACTGAAATAATGAGGTTTAAGGTAAAAAACACTGAAAATTTTTCCTAAGAATAACCTGCAACGGGTTTTCCGCAGGTTTTCATTAATTGTGGATTGTGGGAAATTCCCTTCATTTATGCATTTTTTGATTTTGTGTTAATAAGAAAGGGTTTTTATATTTTTGAATTTAATATATATTCAGTTATCAAGTAGTGCGGTTATTAGTGATAATAATTTAAATATTAAAAAAATTAATTTGAAAATGGATTTACAATTATTTATTAGTGAAAAAGGAAAACAGAATTGTTTTTAAATGGATGTTTTGAAGCCAAAATATATTGGCGATGTGAAAACTATAAAACTAAATGCAGTGCTCGTGTAATAACGGAAAACGGCATTTTAGTTAATTTTAAAAATATTCACAATCATGTGATAGAAGCAGCAAGCGTTCAAGCTAAAAATGTCATCAGCTGCATTCGCCAGGAAGCCCTCATTACTCGTGATGAAACAACAATATATTGTAGTTTCATCTTCAGCATTAGTAAGCCGAAGTGTTGCCGCCAAATTGCCCAGCGTGCCGAATCTTGCGAGAACTATACGGAATGTTAGAGCGAAGAAAAATAAAAGCCCACCGATTCCCAGATCAAGGCGTGATATTGTATTCAGTGATGAATATACAAAAACAAACAAAAATGAAAAATTTCTTTTATATGATTCTGGAGCTGGGGATGACGACCGCATATTAATTTTTTCAACACAAGCAAATTTGGATATTTTACGGCGTTCTCTTCATTGGCATGATGATGGTACTTTTAAAACCGTTCCTCCATTATTTGAACAATTATATACTATTCATGGATTGGAAGATAATAGATCAATTCCATTAGTATTTGGTCTCCTCCCAAATAAACGAGAGGAAACATATGTACGTTTTTTGAAAGCAGTAAAAGAATTAACTGATCATTGCAATCCTCAAACTATAATGACGGATTTTGAAGTCGCAATGATCAACGCATTTCAACGAGAATTTCCACTATCCAGGCATTGTGGTTGTTTTTTTCATTTTAATCAATGTATTTGGCGTAAAATACAATCATCTGGACTAAAACAGCAGTATGAAAATGATCCAGAATACGCATTAAAATTTGCGGGTTGTCAATCGTTGGGATAAAAATATTGATATAAATGATCATTTACGATCGATTGCTCACAATCTTTCATATTAAATTTTAAAATTATAATATAAATACTATGTATATATATAAATAAAATGTTTAAAATTTTTGTATATAAATAAAATATTTAAAAGTTTTTAATTTTTTAAAAAGAGACATGCTTTTTTGAGATAAAATCCACAATTCGTAAGTTCCTTCAAAATAATATTTTTCGATAAACTCGTCATTCGATCAATTGATCATTCGATAAACTCGTTTTCGATAAACTCGCTTTCGATAAACTCGTTTTCGATAAACTCGCTTTCGATAAACTCGTTTTCGATAAACTTACCGGGAATCTCACAAACATTGTGTTGGTATCACAGGAGGTTCGGGGAAAAAGCTACAAAATGTCAGTGCACTCCAAAATCCGAGATCAATCCCCCAAACTAATTGGCACACCGAATATAGCGGCTAGCGGTGCAGTCAAATTCAACAGCCGCCTTTTTGTTCGTGACGAGTCCAATAATATAGTTTTCTTGATCGACACGGGCGCTGACCTGTCAGTTTTACCGTGCAACACAAAGTCTTGCACGGTAAAACTGACAGGTCAGCGCCCGTGTGTTTCACTTTCCGCCGCTAATGGGTCTGTTATAAAAACGTTCGGAACTAAGATGCTTAAACTTAACCTCGGACTCGGACGAAATTTTATTCATGAATTTCTACTAGCCGATATTGATAGAGCCATAATAGGAGCTGATTTTCTTAAGAAATACGGCATTGTCGTAGATCTTAAAAATAAGAAAATCATCGATCCCCTTACTAATCTGTCAATCAGCACACTTACTATCGCGTCCAGCACACCGACGCCTAAGCTCTGCTTGTTACAGAACGAATATTCCGCAATCCTATCGAAATTTCCAGATCTGACACAACCTCCTAATTATTTTAAGGAAGTCACACATTCAGTGGTCCACCACATAGTCACAAAGGATCAACTACCTTTTTCAAAACCTCGTCGACTAGACCCTGCTAGACACAGCGCAGCAAAAACGGAATTCGAACTAATGGTAGAACTTGGTATATGTCAACCGTCAGCTTCTCCAATATCGTCTCCATTACACATGGTACGCAAGAAAAATAATACGGATTGGCGTCCATGTGGGGATTACCGTCGGTTGAATGCAGCCACAATTCCTGACCGGTACCCCATTCCGCATATTCAAAATTTTACGATGCACTTAAACGGCGCTAAAAATTTTTTCAAAAATTGATTTGATCCGGGCATATCATTTAATTCCCGTTGCCGAAGCTGACGTTCAAAAAACAGCAATCACGACACCCTTCGGACTGTTCGAGTTTAAGCGTATGCCATTCGGGTTGCGCAACGTTGCTCAAACGTTCCAGCGGTTTATGAACGAAGTTTGTCGTGGACTGGATTTTGTCTTCGTTTATATCGATGATATCCTCATTGCTTTGCCGGACCCGAACGCTCATAAAAAACATTTACGTCAACTATTCAGCAGGTTATCGGAATACGGAATCACAATCAATCCGTCGAAATGTAATTTGGCATTACCGACCTGAATTTTTTGAGCCATCGAATTACCAAAGAAGGAATTTCACCTTCCGTAGAACGAGTTGAAATTATAAAAAATTTCCCTACTCCAAAATCTATCCGTCAAATTCAACAATTCATCGGTATGGTAAATTATTACCATAGGTTTATTCCAAAATTGGCAGAGTATTTAGCTCCGATCTATAGCTATTTAGCACAAAGCTTAAAAACAAAGACAAAAAACAAAACTCTAACCTGGCCTCAAGAATTAAATCTTTCATTCCAAAAGGTAAAGGATGCATTGGCCAACGCAACCATGCTTGCACATCCGCAACCAGATGGTAAATACATTATTTCGACTGATGCTTCGGATATCGCCCTAGGTGCGGTACTCCAACAACCAACCAGACACGGCTGGCAACCTCTGGCCTTTTTCTCGCGAAAACTTTCGGCAGCTGAGAGAAAATATTCGGCTTTCGATCGAGAACTGCTCGCGATATACACGGCCATTAAACATTTCCGATACGCAGTAGAAGGTCGCGAATTCACGATCTTTACGGATCACAAGCCGTTAGTAAACGCAATCAGCTCGAAAACCGAACGAAGTCCTCGTCAAACACGGCATTTAGATTATATCGCACAATTTTCAACCGACATCCGGCATATTCCCGGAAAGGAAAACATTGTGGCAGATAGCTTATCACGCGTTTCCGAAATCTGTGCCGCAGATTTCGATAAATTTGATTTACACAAAATCGCGCAAAATCAAAAAGACGATCAGGAACTTACTGATTTGTTAAAAAAAACCACATCATCATGGAGACTCGAACCAGTGGCCTTGCCAGATCTAACCATATATTGCGAAACATCGACGACTAGTCCATAATAGACCATACATTCTAGACTTTTTACGTCGCGCTGTTTTCAACACTCTACATAAATTGGCTCATCACGGAATTCGTGCAACCCGAAAATCGATTGCATCGAGATATTTTTGGCCAAACATGAACCGTGACACGAATCTTTGGACCAAGACTTGCATTTCATGTCAAAGGTCTAAAATTCAACGTCATACAAGATCACAGCACGAAGTTTTTAGTATTCCGACGGGACGTTTTGAACATATCCATAAGGACCTTGTCGGTCCTTTACCGGTTTCCGATGGCAAGTCTTACATTTTAACAATAGTTGACTGTTTTACGCGATGACCAGAAGCATACGCTATTCCAGATATAACTGCTATTACAGTCGCAAAAGCATTCGTTACTAATTACATTTCTAAGTTCGGAATACCTGAAACGATCACAACAGATCAAGGCACTCAATTCGAAGCAAAATTATTCCAAGAATTATCAAAACTGCTAGGTGTGTTCCGCACCAAAACCACTCCGTACCACCCGCAAGCAAACGGGTTAGTCGAGCGGTTCCATCGGCAGTTGAAAGATCGAATTGCCAATAATTCTACTAGGTATACGCGCCGCCGTAAAAGAGGACCTTCAGTGCTCACCGGCGGAACTAGTATACGGGCACACTCTTAAGCTACCCGGTGAATTTTTTGTAAATACGAAACCCGCATCTACTGATGGTAACATGCTCATTAACAAACTTCGTGAGACCATGAAAAATTTGATTCCCACTCCAACACGTGGAACAGGACAAAATAATATTTTCATTCCTAAAAATTTAGAGTCGTGCGAACACGTGTTTGTAAGGAACGACAAAATTAAACCTTTATTATCACCGACTTACGACGGACCGTATCGCGTCATTTGACGACTACGAAAATTTTACGTGCTACCCATAAAAAATAAAGAAACATCAATATCAATCGACAGACTTAAGCCGGCCCATGGAATTTCCACCATTGAGTCGAAGAAAGGAAGTCGTAGAATAGTTTACAAGAAATAATTTTTTTGTCCTACAGCACCTCATAATACAATATACGTTTCACTCGGAGGAGGGTGATGTAGTGACACTGTTAAAATCACGCGATCATAAATATTAATTATTTTAGTTAAATTAATTATTTGGTTTTAATCGAACGATCAGCGCGAAAAATCTGATTGGAAGATTCCTTATTGGGTAATCACATCTTCTTGTATATGCAATGGAATTGTTCGCAGAATTATTCAATTGCACATATAAGAAGATGTGCTAACAAAAATTATTATCAGTTGGCAAAGAGCAATTATATCGCGACGTGAATATTCAGTAACGCTACAAATACCAAATAATAATATTAGTGCAAATTAAATAATTAAATATAATGTATAAAATATTAAATAAATAACTCTAGTTAGACTTAAATAATTAAATATGATTTATAAAATATTAAATAAATAAAAATGGTTAAAGTTAAATAATTAAATATAGTTTATTAAGTATTAAATAAATAAATGAACTTAAAAGTAAATTAATTTAAAATACAATTTTTTACACATTAAATAACAAAAAAACTATATGGTGAATTATAATAGTAAACTTTAATGAATAAAATAAAATATGGTGATAATAAAAATAAATATTTCATAGAATAAAAAGTGTTATTTTTTATTATCATAAATGTAGATCAGTGGTAACAATCCATGAACACTACAGATTGTTGTTAGAATTACAAAATTTCGTAGCTCTAGCACATGACGCTTACTTCAGAACAGAGCCTCAGGACAGTACCTCGGCTTTCAATCAAATAATTAGAGGTAAACTTAAGGGTAAAGCGGCAGATATTTTTCAAGAGCGGGTCGTGACAAATTTTCGAGAATTCAGTGCTCACCGGCGGAACTAGTATACGGGCACACTCTTAAGCTACCCGGTGAATTTTTTGTAAATACGAAACCCGCATCTACTGATGGTAACATGCTCATTAACAAACTTCGTGAGACCATGAAAAATTTGATTCCCACTCCAACACGTCGAACAGAACAAAATAATATTTTCATTCCTAAAAATTTAGAGTCGTGCGAACACGTGTTTGTAAGGAACGACAAAATTAAACCTTCATTATCACCGACTTACGACGGACCGTATCGCGTCATTTGACTACGAAAATTTTACGTGCTACCCATAAAAAATAAAGAAACATCAATATCAATCGACAGACTTAAGCCGGCCCATGGAATTTCCACCATTGAGTCGAAGAAAGGAAGTCGTAGAATAGTTTACAAGAAATAATTTTTTTGTCCTACAGCACCTCATAATACAATATACGTTTCACTCGGAGGAGGGTGATGTAGTGACACTGTTAAAATCACGCGATCATAAATATTAATTATTTTAGTTAAATTAATTATTTGGTTTTAATCGAACGATCAGCGCGAAAAATCTGATTGGAAGATTCCTTATTGGGTAATCACATCTTCTTGTATATGCAATGGAATTGTTCGCAGAATTATTCAATTGCACATATAAGAAGATGTGCTAACAAAAATTATTATCAGTTGGCAAAGAGCAATTATATCGCGACGTGAATATTCAGTAACGCTACAAATACCAAATAATAATATTAGTGCAAATTAAATAATTAAATATAATGTATAAAATATTAAATAAATAACTCTAGTTAGACTTAAATAATTAAATATGATTTATAAAATATTAAATAAATAAAAATGGTTAAAGTTAAATAATTAAATATAGTTTATTAAGTATTAAATAAATAAATGAACTTAAAAGTAAATTAATTTAAAATACAATTTTTTACACATTAAATAACAAAAAAACTATATGGTGAATTATAATAGTAAACTTTAATGAATAAAATAAAATATGGTGATAATAAAAATAAATATTTCATAGAATAAAAAGTGTTATTTTTTATTATCATAAATGTAGATCAGTGGTAACAATCCATGAACACTACAGATTGTTGTTAGAATTACAAAATTTCGTAGCTCTAGCACATGACGCTTACTTCAGAACAGAGCCTCAGGACAGTACCTCGGCTTTCAATCAAATAATTAGAGGTAAACTTAAGGGTAAAGCGGCAGATATTTTTCAAGAGCGGGTCGTGACAAATTTTCGAGAATTCAGTGCTCACCGGCGGAACTAGTATACGGGCACACTCTTAAGCTACCCGGTGAATTTTTTGTAAATACGAAACCCGCATCTACTGATGGTAACATGCTCATTAACAAACTTCGTGAGACCATGAAAAATTTGATTCCCACTCCAACACGTCGAACAGAACAAAATAATATTTTCATTCCTAAAAATTTAGAGTCGTGCGAACACGTGTTTGTAAGGAACGACAAAATTAAACCTTCATTATCACCGACTTACGACGGACCGTATCGCGTCATTTGACTACGAAAATTTTACGTGCTACCCATAAAAAATAAAGAAACATCAATATCAATCGACAGACTTAAGCCGGCCCATGGAATTTCCACCATTGAGTCGAAGAAAGGAAGTCGTAGAATAGTTTACAAGAAATAATTTTTTTGTCCTACAGCACCTCATAATACAATATACGTTTCACTCGGAGGAGGGTGATGTAGTGACACTGTTAAAATCACGCGATCATAAATATTAATTATTTTAGTTAAATTAATTATTTGGTTTTAATCGAACGATCAGCGCGAAAAATCTGATTGGAAGATTCCTTATTGGGTAATCACATCTTCTTGTATATGCAATGGAATTGTTCGCAGAATTATTCAATTGCACATATAAGAAGATGTGCTAACAAAAATTATTATCAGTTGGCAAAGAGCAATTATATCGCGACGTGAATATTCAGTAACGCTACAAATACCAAATAATAATATTAGTGCAAATTAAATAATTAAATATAATGTATAAAATATTAAATAAATAACTCTAGTTAGACTTAAATAATTAAATATGATTTATAAAATATTAAATAAATAAAAATGGTTAAAGTTAAATAATTAAATATAGTTTATTAAGTATTAAATAAATAAATGAACTTAAAAGTAAATTAATTTAAAATACAATTTTTTACACATTAAATAACAAAAAAACTATATGGTGAATTATAATAGTAAACTTTAATGAATAAAATAAAATATGGTGATAATAAAAATAAATATTTCATAGAATAAAAAGTGTTATTTTTTATTATCATAAATGTAGATCAGTGGTAACAATCCATGAACACTATAGATTGTTGTTAGAATTACAAAATTTCGTAGCTCTAGCACATGACGCTTACTTCAGAACAGAGCCTCAAGACAGTACCTCGGCTTTAAATCAAATAATTAGAGGTAAACTTAAGGGTAAAGTGGCAGATATTTTTCAAGAGCGGGTCGTGACAAATTTTCGAGAATTCAAATGTATTTTGGAAAATGCGTTTATTCCGCATAAAGATTTGACGCAATTGAGAAGCGAAATTGAAGAATGTGTCCAAATTCCTGACGAGTCAGTAGAACAATTTGCTGACCGGGTTGAGAAAAAATTAGGTTGCTATAAAATTTTAGCTAGAAATAAATATCCAAGCGGATCACTGGGTATTGTACAAGATGCTGAAGAAACGGCGCGAAACACTTTTATTAGAGGACTAGAGTCGGAAACCGTAAAGCAATACATATTGTATGAATCTTCAAGATACAATTTTAAAATCATGTAAATTTGCTAGAGAGTCCTTAGAACTTCTTCGACCTATTGAACGTACAGTAAAAATGACAAACCAAACTAATAAGGATACGAACCAATTATTAATTGAAATTTTAGAAAAAATGTCCACGGGACAAATTAATAAAGGCAACCCGCGTTTTGGGTCGACTGTTCAGAACACTTTTTCGCAAAATAATTAACGTTTTAACCAAGGACAAGCTGTAGACAGTAATAGCAATTTTAGGCCAAATATTGTCAGGCCAAACAATAACAATTCTATTAGACCAAATACGCGAGACTACTCCAAAATAACATGTTTCAACTGCGGTAGATTAGGACATTACAGTAGGGATTGTAGAGCTCCACGTAGTACGAAAACAGTTAGACCAAACACGAACATGTATAATGGACCAATTTGGCCACGAACCGAGTGCCTGTTGTGTAAAAATTCAGGACATGTAACAGCAGATTGTCCTTCTAATAAATACGAAGCGCAAAGTAAAGAACCACTCTCGCAGGGGACAACGGTTGGAATCGGTGTAATACAAAAAATCTGCGAATGGTGCCAAATAGTTGACCTGTCCTGCCCGACAACATTACCAAGCTAACCAGGGAAACGCCAGACGGATGAGTTAAAATCCTTATTCTCATCCCAAGATGATAAGGAGAAGGGTAGACCAGTAAATAGTTTCCAACCTGAGCCTTTAGTAACTATGCATTTAGATATAGCAAAAATAGAGACAGTTACTTTATTAATAGGTCCGGGGTCTCAAATTAGTTTATTAAAGAAAGACAAGATAAATGCAGACACATCAATTTTATCGGGTGAATTTATAAATATACAGACAATAAATGCTCAAATTAAGACCTTAGGCAGATGTTCAGGCACATTTCTACCTCCACAAGAATTTCGATGCCATTTCCAAGTGGTAGGTGAGAATTGTCGGCTACCGGAAGGTGGTATTTTAGGTAACGATTTCTTGGCAAAAAACTGCAACATATTAGGAAGAAACAAAACATTGCAATTTGCAATCACGGAAAATAATAAAACAGAGTTTTCAATTCTCATAGGGGGAACTTTTTAACGTTCATAATAATAATAATAATGATGAAAATAGACGAAAATGGAGTTGATAATAAAATTAAAACTCAATGGTCTAGACTAGAGGACATTGAAATCATGAATAGTAATGTAAGATTTAATAATGAAACTAATGATGAAGAAAGAAGCCACAAAATAGTTGAAGATAATATTTTATATTCTTGGAAAAACAATGAGGATAAGGATCACGTAATAAATACTGCAGAACTATGTCAAAAACTACAATTAGAGGAAATTCTAGTAAAAACTGAGGAAACACAGAACCTCATAGATTTGTTTACAGAGATACCGAATAATCCAATAAGAATGGTGAAAATTGTTAATATTTTCGAGAACGAAAAGGAGAATATATTGAGTTTTAGTAAAAATGTTAAAAATGATGTATTTTTCGGAAATAGTTTGAATACTGTGAAACAAGAAGAAATTTTGGTACCGATTAATAGTAAAACAATGCATGACAAGGTCATGCCTGATTTCGAACCTGAAAGAGATTTTTTCGTTCGGGATTTATCTTCACCAACTGAAAGTAATACAAAGGTGGATACTGTAATATACATAAAACATTCGTTCGAAACGGGATACCATAATCCCGAGGTTCAACAAAGAATCGAAGTTCGCACAAAATAAATTAAAAACCTATAAATAAAAATAAGGAAGATCAACAAGATCTGTTTTAAAAAATTATTAAAAATTTTAAAAGAATATTAAAAAATAACATGTATTATAAAATAATAAGAAACAAAAACAATATTACTTAAAAATCTAAAACAAAGTAAACCTATACTGAATATTATATTAAATTAAATAAGATCAAATAGATCTATTTTTAAAAATTATTAAAATAGAATTTCAATAAGAAATTATTAATTATTTACAAAAGAATTATAAAGAATTTTACTTATATTTGAAATTAATTAGATTAAGTTTTATTTTGGGTTTACGATCTTGTTTTAAATAATATATTAAACTACTATATATAGATGTAAGTAAATTTTTTTGTTATTGTTGTAAGAAAATTGTAAATCAATATTAGAATTAAAAAAATTATAAGTTTTATAACGTTTTTTTTTTTGGTAAAATAAAGATATTTGCATTATAGGTATTAGGTTGAATGCTTCGAAACACCAATTTGTAAAAAATAAGTCTATTTTTTAACTTGGGAAAGGGAGGTGTTGTGTAATGAAATTACTTTGAACTCAAATATATTTATTTACTTTGAACCAAAATAATTTCATTTGCGGAATATGCATTATCGGCATTTTTAATTATTTGTTCTATATTTTAATTTGAACAACAAATTCATATGTATTAAATTTCATAACAAGGTACATTATGACTAGTATGAAAAAATATACAACAACAACAATTAATAAATCGTCATATGCAATTGTGTATGACAACAACAATTGCATATAAAATATTATAATAATAAAAAGCATATGATATTATTACTAAGGGTTCTAGAGTTCATTGAGTTTGTTCACTGTTAAATTTGGTAATCATGCAACACGTGCCGGATGGCTAAAAATGCTAAGGGTGTATTTCTAGCGTATAAAAGACTTAGTAATTTGGTGGTTCTGGGCATTCGAACAACAGCATTCGAAGATGGGCATTCGAATAACGGCATTCGAAAAGCCGAAGCATTCGACTTGATACCTCAAAGCAAGAGGTGTCTTAACAAGTTTTTTTTTTTTTTTTTAAATAATTAAAACCCTAGTCAATCACCGAGTCCAAAGGAAGAACGCTGAACAATTCAAAATTAAAAATTAGAAACACAACAGTGATACAAAATACCAAATTATCGAAAATTTCGTTTAGTAAGGAAATTCGGTGATATCCACATCCTACCGCTGTATTCCAAATGTTTCATTATGACGGTATTCAAATTTTGTCAGTATTTTATTCTTTTATTACAAAGAACAACTGTTCTTATAAAAAGAAATGTTTTTAGTTGTAATAAAAATAAAAAATTATTTATTTTACAATATAAATAGAAAAATTTATGAAATATTATTTATTAAAATAAAACGAATAAATAATATAATTTATCAAAGCTTCATATTTAAATATTGTATGGTTAAATATTGTATTGTAAAATATTGTATAAGATTGTAGCGCTCGATTAAAAATCGGCTTTTCTTATCTATAATTTATTAATTTCTATTTTCCACAAACAATGCATCTTGCAGAAACAAAGGATATGCAAAATTCATTATGCTCGAATCCCAATAGCACTTGCTTTGCTTGACAATCTCTTCGTTTGAAGCGTAATAATGTGAAAGCAAACGATTTGTTTTTTTTTACATGACAATCCGCCCTAGGGTTAGCGTAAAAAAAAAGTTTCAAATTAAATTTCAATATTAATTTTATTTTAAAAATACGAGGTTTGTTGAAAAACTAAGGTTTAATTTTATTATTAATTAAATTTATAATAGTAACACATTAAATTAATGATGTAGTACTCATTTTATTGTATTTTTGTAAAAATTTAATGTCATATTAATTTAAAGAAAACATTTAATAAAATCGGCCGATATACCATATTTACCAATAAAGAGTACTGGCTTAATTGAATTTGAAACTGAATTTAATCAAATTTATTTAAAAGAGGTACAATTTGTACCGAATTTAAAGTGTAATTTATTAACAGTCAGCAAACTAACTAGAAACCATTCTAATATTATCTTTAATGATAATAAATGTCGAAGATATAAAGATGGTAATAATGGTTGTAAAATCAAATAATGACTTATACAAAATCAACCATCAAGCTTTTAATGCAGTTAATTTTGAAAAATCTAGATGCAAACATGAAGGCATAAATATTTGGTCATCAAAATTTAAATGATATTAGAAAAATTACCGAACTAGCAGTTGAGATGAAGATCAATAATTGTAATGATTTTGCAAGATAAAGTTTGGCTGATAAAAATTTCTAAAAAAACGTACCAAAATAATTTAACTAAAAGAAAAAAAAAAATACTGGTACATGTTATATAATTTTTTAATTATTATAAATTATCAGTAAATGATATATGTTATATAATAAAATTATAACATAAAATTAAGAAATAAGTCACAAGGTCTTTAATTCTGCCTCAAAAAAAAATAATTAAATCATTTCAATTTTATTAATTAATATCTAGGTTTATATTAGAATAATAATTTTACAAATAAGTAACCAGGACTTTAATTCTACCTTTAAAAAATCACTTATCACCTGAATAAAATATTAAAATTAATTATATTAATAATATAACAATTTTAATAGTATATAACAATTTAAAAAATAAATAATAAGGACTTTAAAAAAAATCACAAGGACTTCACTTAATTATAATTTGAGTAGTTATGTGGGGTTGGTTGTAGATGTCCATCAACCACCTCACTTTAATGTCAAAGAAAACACTGTTAAATTTATTATAACGTATAACTATATTTAACTATTTATTTAATTTATTTATTTAACTTATATGTTATTAAGATTTTAATTAATTTATTTAATTTATTTATATTTAAATGGTTTGTTCACAACTGTTGATTTTATTAACTATTATTATAACTTATTATCTGCAACCGTGCAAATTTAACTTTTGTAGAATAACTTTGATTTTAAATAAACTTTCTCTAATTACTTTGCCGAACGCTCGATTAAAAGTGAGTGGTAGAAATTGTATCGCGTTACTAATATATGCAATTGGTACACAATTGCACATCTTACAGTTGCGATTGACCAAGAGACTTTCTTATCGAGAACTTTCTATATATCGCGTGATTAAACAGTAATTTTTAACTTGAGAATTTAATAATTGAGAATGATATGAATAACTGGTAATTATAAAAATGAGAATCTAATGATTTGATTAACTGGCAATTATAAAATTATTAATTTTAAGAGAATTACCAGTGTGACTACAATTGTTTATTTTAAGAGAATTTTTAAGAGAATTACCAGTGTCACTACATCACCCTCCTCCGAGTGGAACGTTATAAAAATTTTTATTTAAAATGTTGGAACTTACTTCGATAAGAAATTCTATTGGAATTTTGCTCTACGACAATTATCTCTCGACTTAATGTTTGAAACTGCATAAGCCGGTTTGAGTCTGTCGATTGAGATGGATTTTTGCTTGTCATTAATGAGTACGATAAACACTTTTCGTAAACGTCGTATGACTTTAAAAGGTCCTTCGTAAGTTGGTGATAATGATGTTTTAATCTTGTCATTTCTAACAAACACGTAGTCGCAAGTATCTAAATTTTTTGGTATGAAAATTTGTTGTTTAACTGTTTTCCGTGTCGGCGTCGGTACTATATTACGCATTGCGTCGCGTAGTTTGGTGATGAACAAGTTACCATCATGTCCGTCGGTTTTTGAGTTAACGAAAAATTCACCTGGCAATTTTAACGTTTGTCCATACACGAGTTCGGCTGGTGAGCAGTGAATGTCCTCTTTAATTGCAGCACGAATCCCAAGGAGAACAAGGGGCAATTCTAAGTGCCAATTATCGGTATTACCGCGCGCTCTTAGTGTGTCCTTTAACTGACGATGGAATCGCTCTACTAGACCGTTCGCTTGCGGATGGTACGGAGTAGTTCTAGTTCGGAAAACTCCCAAAAGTTTACGTAATTCTTGGAACAGCTTCGATTCGAACTGCGCGCCCTGATCTGTTGTGATCGTAGCTGGAACGCCGAAACGTGACACGTACTGAGTTACAAACGTTTTCGCGATGGTCGCGGCTGTCATGTTTGGTATAGCGTACGCTTCTGGCCAGCGCGTGAACCGATCGACGATAGTGAAAATATATGTGTTACCATCAGAAACTGGGAACGGACCGACAAAATCCATGTGAATGTGTTCAAAGCGTTCGTTAGGCATGTCAAACGTCTCGTGTGGTGATCTTGTGTGACGATGAATTTTGGTCTTTTGGCACGCAATACAAGCCTTGGACCAAATGTTCGAGTCACGGTTTATGTTTGGCCAAAAATACCTGGATACGAGCAATTTTCTAGTTGCACGAATGCCTGAGTGAGCCAAGTTGTGTAACGTATTAAAAACAATACGTCGTAACGAGTGTGGTATGTATGGTCTGTTTTTGTTTGTCGACACCTCACAATGAATTTCTAAGTCCGGTAACTGTACCTTTTCCAGCTTTACTGCGGATCTAGGATTTTCTAAAAGTTTTTTAAGCTCAGCATCTTTTTTCTGATGTTGCGCGATTTTTTTTAAATCAAAATTATCCCAATCTAACGGCGCGATTTCCGTGAAACGCGATAAACTATCCGCTACGACGTTATCCTTTCCTGCGATATGCCGGATGTCGGTGGTAAATTGCGCGATGAAATCGAGGTGCCTGGTTTGTCGCGGGCTACGATCAGTTTTTGAACATATTGCGTTCACTAAACGCTTGTGATCCGTAAAGATTGTGATTTCTCGTCCTTCGACCGATTACTCGCGATCTACCTATCAATTAAACATAGCGAAAATGTTTAATTGATAGGTAGATCGCGAGTAATTCGCGATCGAACGCGGAATATTTCGTTTCTGCCGGGGAAAGTTTGCGCGAGAAAAACGCTAATGGTTGCCAACCCTGAGTTGTCGGCTGTTGTAATACAGCTCCCAACGCGATGTTGGATGCGTCGGTAGCTATAACAAGTTTCCCGGTCATTTGCGAGCATAGTGGCATGGGCCAATGCTGACTTAACTTTTTCAAACGCGGGGTTGAGCTCCTCTGGCCAAGTTAACGTCTTGTTCTTGCTTTTATTTTTGCTAATTTGTGCCAGATACGCGTAGATTGGTGCAAGAAATTCAGCTAACCGTGGTATGAAACGGTGGTAGTAGTTTACCATCCCTATGAACCGTTGAATTTAACGGATAGAAGTTGGAGCAGGGAAACTGTTTATGCTTTCCACTTTATCTTCGGTGGGAGAAATGCCATCGGCTGTTATATGGTGACTGAGAAAATTCAGCTCTGTAACCCCGAAAACGCATTTCGACGGATTTATTGTAATTCCGTATTGTGATAACCGTTGGAACAGTTGTCGAAGGTGCTCCTTATGCGTTTTCGCATCGGGAGATGAGATAAGTATATCGTCGATATAAACGAATATAAAATCTAGTCCACGACATACTTCGTCCATGAACCTTTGAAAGGTTTGTGCGGCGTTCCGCAAACCGAAGGGCATTCGACGAAATTCGAATAATCCGAATGGTGTCGTAATTGCGGTTTTGTGAACGTCTTCGTTAGCAACCGGAATTAAATGATACGCCCGGACCAGGTCGATTTTGGAAAAAACCTTTGAACCATTCAAGTGCATAGTGAAGTTTTGAATGTGCGGTATGGGACACCGGTCCGGAATTGTGGCTGCGTTCAGTTGACGGTAGTCACCGCATGGACGCCAATCATTGTTCTTTTTCTTCACCATGTGTAGCGGAGAGGAAGCGGGTGACGACGATGGTTGACAGATACCTAGCTCTACCATATACTCAAATTCCTTTTTTGCGGCGTCGTGACGGTTTGGGTCTAACCGGCGAGGTTTCGCGAAAGGCAATTGGCTTTTCGTCGCTATGTGGTGAACTACGGAATGCTGAACGTCTTTAAAATAGTTCGGAGGTCGAACCAAATCGGAAAACTGCGATAACAGTTCTGAAAATTCGTTCTTAATGACGTTTAGTTTAGGCGTTGGCGTGTCAGACGTTATTTTTAAATGTGTTGATAAATAAATTTGTGATCGGGTCGATTATTTTCCGGTTTTTTAAATCTACAATTAGACCATATTTATTTAAAAAGTCAGCACCGATTATGGCGCGGTCGATGTCGGCTAATATAAACTCGTGCATAAAACTTCTTCGTAGTCCGAGGTTTAGTTTTAGCATTTTTGTGCCGAATGTATTTATAACGGTGCCATTTGCGGCGGAAAGTGTGATGCCGTGGTTAATTTTTGTAGTTCGCGATTTATAGGGCAAAACTGATAAGTCTGCACCTGTGTCGATTAAAAATACCACGTTGTTTGAATCATCCCGAACGAAAAGGCGGCTAGTGAATTTATTGGCACCGGTAGCCGCTATACGCGGTGCCGAAACTAGTTTGGGTGGTTACCAGCTTTGTTCTTTTGACAATGACATTTTTGTGCCTTGTCCCCAAATTTCCTGTGATACCATCAAGGTGTTCGAGAGTCCGGTGTGGTGGAAGAGGAACGCGCTGTGTATGATCGTCGGCTCGTGCTACGCGATCTTGCTGGCCGGTTTCGGTATTGCGGTCTGTATCGATTGTTTGGTTTAAAATCTAATTTTGCCACCATTGCTTCGATGCGCGCCAAACGGGTGTCAAAATCGGAAGTAGGAATGGCTTGCGTTTGCTTTGCTGCTGGAGAAGCAGACGGTCCGGCGATTGTGTAGACGAATGCGTTTTGCTGTGCCTCATGGATTTTATCGGCAACTTCAGCCAACTCGTTTAATGGCTTGTCGCCGACCGCAGCTAAAGCTATATGAATGATTTGTGGTAACTTTCGTAACCACAGATTTGTTATTATATTGTCTCCGAACGATTGACCGGACAATTGTTTCATCGATCTCAATAATTCTGACGGACTTCTATCCCCTATGTCGGCCTTTGCTATTAAAGTTTCTAACCGTTTGGTTTCTGAAACTGAATGCCGTTTTATCAATACGGCCTTCAAGTTTTCGTATCGGTTTACGTCCGGCGGATTGGATAGAATGTCGATGATAGATTCGCAAGATTCCGGGGGTAACGCGGCGATGGTGAGGCAATACTTTGTATCTTGATTTGTAATGCGATACGCTTGAAATTGGGCCTCGGCTTGGATAAACCAAGTTGCCGGGTTTGTCGGCCAAAACGGTGGTAATCGTACCCGTACAGATTCTATTCTACCTTCATTTTGTATGTTCGAGCTCTTTGTTGCGTCATTTGTATTGTCGGTTTTTGTATCTGTTTGATCGTTACTCATTGTTAGACTTGTTTGTGTTAAGTTTCAATGGAATAAAAACTCAAAATCCAAACAAAAAATTTTAAAAATTTTAGAAAATAAAAAAATTAGGATATTATTTTTGGATGGTCCCCAGAAAAATTAAAAGTGTGACGCGATTTCTGGACGGCACTGTGTTGTTCTCAACAATAAAATATAAGTGTGTCGTTATTTTTGGACGGTACTGTATTTTCAAAAAATTCAAGCAAAAGTGTACCGCGCTTGTAGGACAACACTGTACTTTGAGAAACAATGTGTATTAAAAATTTGAAGAAATGAGAAAGTTTATATAAATCGATGAGAGAAAATAAAATATATATGTGTGTGTGTGGTTAATATAATTTGGAAATATATAATAATAATAAAATCAGTTGTTGCGAGCAATTACATAAAATTATAATTTATAGTTTTAAATTGAAATTTATATGCATGTAATTTTCGGTTTTTTTTATATATGAATAAGAATTAAATGATATTTGTAAAGAACCAAAATATATATGTATTTTATATAAGAAAATAATTTTTAAACTTTATGTTTTAAGCTTTTTCAATATATGTATATAAAAAAATTAATGTTTAAATTTTTATGTTATAATATTACTTTATAGAAAATATAATTTTTTTTTTTTTTTTTTTTTTTTAAATACAATTTTGTTTAATTTCAATTCAGAAAAAAATAATTGTTAAATGTGTAATTTAAATTATACAATTGTATGTTTTAATTTGTTTAAATTTTATGTTTTAAGCACGAATTTGCTAAATTAGAATATATATAATTTTAATAGTGCAATTGTATAATTTTAATTCACGATATATTTAAATTAAAAAATGTTTGTTTGTACTAAATGTAATTTTGATAACTTTATGTTATATTACAATTAAAAAAAAAATAAGGAAAATTTTTACTTGTTTTTCCGATGTGTTTAATCACGATGAAAATGATGACGTCGTGATGACAATGATGAATCAAAGATGAATCAATGAAGAAAAATCTTGACATAAATTCGAAAATGCATAATTTTCTTTCCGATGTCGATGAAATGTTGAAACTGATGAATTTTCTTTTCGATGTTGATGAAAAATGTTGAAAATGATGAATTTATAAATGCCGGACGTTATGATTATGATAATATAACGTTTCTTTTATTTTAATTTTTCGCTCTGATATATTACTTTATCATTTGCCGGATTTTTTTATATATATTTTAAATTGTCATATGTTTGTTATAATGTATATATGTATTTATATAACACTATTTTTTTTTTTTTTTGTTTTTGTTGCATGTAAATTTTAATATTTAATTAGACAAATTTTACATGAGAAAAAAATTATATTATATGAAACAAATAATATAATATCTCTTTTATATGAAACAAAATTTGTATAAACTGTTTTTTATATTTGCACGTTTTTTTTTTTTTTTAAATCAAATTTAGAGTTTTTTTATATATATATATAGTAATAGTTTTAATATACATATACTAATAGTTTTTAACATACATATACTAATAGTTTTTATTATAGCAACTAATATTTTTTGTATATTAAAACACGTGTTTTTGTGCGGGGTCACCAATTGTGGTGTTGGTTGTAGATGTCCATCAACCACCTCACTTTAATGTCAAAGAAAACACTGTTAAATTTATTATAACGTTTAACTATATTTAACTATTTATTTAATTTATTTATTTAACTTATATGTTATTAAGATTTTAATTAATTTATTTAATTTATTTATATTTAAATGGTTTGTTCACAACTGTTGATTTTATTAACTATTATTATAACTTATTATCTGCAACCGTGCAAATTTAACTTTTGTAGAATAACTTTGATTTTAAATAAACTTTCTCTAATTACTTTGCCGAACGCTCGATTAAAAGTGAGTGGTAGAAATTGTATCGCGTTACTAATATATGCAATTGGTACACAATTGCACATCTTACAGTTGCGATTGACCAAGAGACTTTCTTATCGAGAACTTTCTATATATCGCGTGATTAAACAATAATTTTTAACTTGAGAATTTAATAATTGAGAATGATATGAATAACTGGTAATTATAAAAATGAGAATCTAATGATTTGATTAACTGGCAATTATAAAATTATTAATTTTAAGAGAATTACCAGTGTGACTACAATTGTTTATTTTAAGAGAATTTTTAAGAGAATTACCAGTGTCACTACAGTTATATTTTTCATTCCTTCATTTTTTTTTAAAAACTCGTCATTCTGAATGACATATTTATTTGTAAAACTCTTTGCATTTCCTTTTAAAATTATGCTTCACAACGAGCATCTAATTTTTTATAACGACACGACCTCCAAGCATGAAACATTAAGCTAAACGTACGTTCACTCCTCACGTTGGAATGGTGTGACGCAAAAGTAAATTCTATAATTTTAAGCATATTTGGAGAATTAAATGTGTTCATAATGCGTAAATGATATATTTATGTTTCCTTTTCGCGTATTTATTATATCGTTCGGTTTAAATTACTATTTTTAAAAAATTTGGTTCGATTTATTTTTAAGAAATAATCAGTAAAAAACGTACTTTTGGGTACGTTTTCATAAATTTCGAAAATAACGTACATTCTAATTTTGTAAGCCAAAATAACGTACGGTACGTTCAAATAACATACACCTGGCAAGTGATTATCACAATGATATTTGTGGAAAATGTATTGAGTGCAATAAAACGAGAGAATCTTTTCGAAAAGAATTGTTAGTAAAACTAGGTATAAATTATATTTAATACATACATGTGGAAATAATAAATATATATTGACACTAATTGATGATTATTCTATGTATTGTTTCGTATATTTAATGAAACAAAAGTTTGAAGGGAAAGAAAAAATTATCGAATTTATAGAAATAATTAAAACTCAATTTGGTAAAGTTCCAAAAATTATCCGATCAGGTAGAGATGGGGAGTATATGAAGACCTAAAACACCTCAACAAAATGTTACAACTAAACGAATAATAGTACGTTAATTGAAATGGTACGATGTATGTTAACCAGTTCAGTTCTACTCTACATAAACAATACTGGGGTGAGGCAGTGAATACAGCAAATCAATCGGTTTCCAAGTATGAATGTAAAATTAACTCCATTTAAGCTCTGGTATAATATGAAGCCAAATTTAAATTATTTGCACATTTTTGGTACTCCAACATATGTTCATTTACCAAAGGATGAACGGAAAAAGTTGTATTGTACAGCAGAAAAATTAGTATTTGTTGGGCATGAAATCAGAACTAATTGACATTAACAAACATAAAATTAAAATTAGTCATGACATCAAATTTATTGAGTCCGATATAAAGCACGTTCAGATTTCTAAACAAAGTTGTTACCTATATTTAATGAAACAAAATTACAAAAAGAAATTTGTTGTAATTTGAATCTGAATTTTAAGAAGAAGAAATTCAACTTCATACAAAATCTCAACATGATGACAGAGGGGGATATATCCAGTGAAAATGACTATATGAAATGTTCTGCAATACAAAATAAAGGTATACCTTCTAAAACGGTTAATAATGACAATAAATAAGGTGACAAAAGAAACTTCAGATCCTATTACATATGAAGAAGCTGTAAGTGGACCAAATACGGAAAATTAGATTAAAGCTATGAAAGAGGAAATGAATTAAGTACATACTTTTGGAAGATAGAAAATTTGTAAATTGTGTCCAAATATAAAAACAATTGGATGCAAATCATTGTAAAATTTAAATTACGTCTAGTCGCTCAAGGTTTTTCTCAAAAATTTGGCCAAGACTGTGATGAAGTTTTTTCACCGGTGGCGGCATGCCCATTGAAAATATTACTCGCAGTAGCTGGTAAAAAAAAAAGAATGCAAGTTAAACACTTTAATATTCAAACTACATATTTAAATGGCGATTTATCGCATGAAGTTTACATGAAACAACCTCAAGGATTTACAAATGGCGAAACTAATCAGGTATGTAAAAAAACGTCAGTTTCATTATCTGAAACAGAATTGTCGCTTTTGCTGAACCGGTACGTGATCTTAGTTGGATAGTTTAAAAAGATTTTTACCAGACGTGTCAAACACATTGAAATTAAATATAAATTTGCACACGATCATATAGAGAAAAAGAAAGTATCAGCTGTTTATTGTTCTACAAATGATAAGATTGTTGATATGCTAACTTAACCATTGGATGGACCAAAGTTAATCAAACTTGTAAGATCTTTTAACAGAAGAAATTTTACTACTACATGTTAAGAATTCGGGTATATGTAATCTTTGATCATCGGCATCGTTGTACGGTTTTTACACTGCTTCTGATATGTTAACCAGTATATTCTTCTTACGATAGTGCTCTTGTTGTCATTGACAATGGAATGAAACAATTAAGGCCTAGGGCGTTTAATTTTTCGTTTTTAACTACATATATCATATGGCAACTCGAGAGTTGTGCATGCAATTATGGGTTGGTTTTTACCAGTTCGTTTTATTTTTTGTATAAATTAGGATTTTGTTTGTATATGAGATCTTTGCCCTAATTTTGGCCCAAATTCAGCGTAATGATCTTGCTATAATTTTGTAAACTTTTTTCAAGTGCTCGAATGTAATTAAAGTTTGCTGTCAGTGCTGTTAGGAGACACTGTGAATTACGTTAGTAGTTTTCACTTGGGGTGAACGGAATTCCGTCTTTTAATAAATTTGATTTGTGAGTGCTATACAAATTGTATTTGGTGGTCTGACCAGAAGTTATGTCGTGTTTGATGCACTACATTTCTGTGTGTTCACACTTGAATTTATGCTGCACTTCGGTCTTCTTTTCATATCCTCTCGTTTATATACTATCTTTATTTAGAGGATATTTGTTGCACCGCTAATACAAACATAAAAAAGAATAAAAAACGTGTTGGGTACAGCATCATTTTTTTGAATACACAATTCGTAATGAAAATGAATTGAATATTTTACTAATCATACAAAAGTGATAACAGTTTGTAATTACATGTGTGAACTAGAAGTACGCTGATATGTACTGCATACAAGTGTAAATCGGCCTAATAGTTGACTTGACAACGACAGTCGAGTTTTTTTGATTTTTTTATTATTGTTTACTCGGAAAATTAGCACGTGTATTTGGTTAATTATTATTTTGTATAAAAAACTAATAAAATATGCCTCCATTTCTAAAACAAAACAATTTATTAATATACAGAGGAAGTAATTTTTTAAAGCAACGTTTAATCCTGTCGGTTTTAAGCGGGAAACCAATAAAAATAATTGACATTAGAAGTAATTGTGCTGAACCGGGATTACGAGAATATGAAATTGGATTAATTCGTTTATGTGATAAAATAACTAATGGTACTAAAATTGAATTAAATAATGCGGGTACTTCAGTATTTTTTAATCCTGGGTTATTGACCGGTGGAACGTTTAAACATGATTGTTGTATTCAAAAAGGCATAGGTTATTATCTTGATGTTTTAGTTGCTTTAGGACCATTCTGCAAAATTGCACTCAATGTGACATTACATGGTGTTACAAATAGCAAAGAGAGTCCTTCAGTTGACTATATAAAAAATGCTGCTACATCAATATTAAAATCTTTTTTAATATACGACAGTTTTGAAATAAAAGTGAGTAAAAGAGGATTAATGCCACTAGGTGGAGGTGAAATTTTATTTAAATGTCCTATAAGTAAAAATTTAAGGGCTATACAATTAATCCAATCTGGTATGGTAAAAAGAATTCGTGGTACTGTGTATGCTTGTAAGGTTTCACCAGCAATAAGCAATAGAATAGGTATTATAAGGGTGATTTCATTATATATCAACTAGTAACAAACATTTTTTTTATACTTTTTCCAGTTGAATCTGCCAAAGGAGTACTGTTGAATTTTCTTCCCGATATTTATATCCAAACTGATCAAACTAAGGGAAAATTAAGTGGGGATTGCCCCGGATTTGGAGTTAATTTATTCGCTGAAACAACAAAAGATGTCGTGTTTTCCGCTGAGAGTAATTCAAATATCAAAGGCGAGGTACAGTAAAGAAAAATTTGAGCTTTTAAAAAAACCTAAATTATTTTTCTATAGGATTCTTCTGTACCAGAGGATCTAGCCAGAGAAGCAGCATTTAAATTGTTAGATGAAATTTATCAAGGAGGATGTGTTGATTCCAGTTTTCAGTGGCTTGTAACACTCTTTATGGCTCTTGGGCAGAAAAATGTATCAAAATATTTAACAGGTAACCAAATTACATAATTTGATCAATGGTTATATATAATCTTTTTATTCTTTGTGAAGATATAATATAAAAATTTACTGTATGGCAAATAATATTAATGTAGCTTATAAAAAATCCCTACTTTTATTTAATGCTAATATAATTTAAAATCTTATTCTTTCTGAATATTGTAAACTAAAAATTGGACATTTTACAATAATTATTTTTATTTTCAGGCCCGCTTTCGCAATACACCATATATTTTTTACAACATTTGAAAGACTTCTTTGCGGTTACATTTAAATTAGAAAATCAGAATACAGATAACTGCGATGATTTAGTTTCATCTGATTCGAAAAAAGTGTTATTGACATGTGTGGGAATTGGATATACAAACATAAATAAACGAATAATATAAATATAATGTGTCTGTTGAATTACAGGAAGTAGAACTAGTATTCAAATTGTCAGTAAGTGGTCTCAGCTAGCCAATACATGCTAAGTTTATTAACAGTGGAGATATCTTAGTGAAGATATTGATAGTAAAACATAAAAAGCAATATTATATTACGTTATTGGACTTTTTCATAATATGACCCATCACCCATCCATCCCTCCAACGTTATTGGACTTTTTCATAATATGACCCATCCATCCCTCCAACGTTATTGGACTTTTTCATAATATGACCCATCACCCAGCCAATACATGCTAAGTTTATCAACAGTGGAGATATCTTAGGGGAGATAATGATAGTAAAACATAAAAAAGAATATTATATTACGTTATTGGACTTTTTCATAATATGACCCATCACCCATCCATCTCTCCAACGTTAGAGCATTTAAGTGCCTTCAAATTTGGTTTTCCTAATTTTTGAGTCTAATGGAAATTGCAAAGCCGATTTCTCATAGCTGTATAACTATAAAAGCTCATTTCTCTTAGTTGTATAACAGGATTACGCTGTTATAATAGTATAACAAAATTTACTTTTCTCGAAAGACTAGTACAATATTCAGACGGACAAATTCTAGATAAGATATCCATAATTTGATTATTTCTGTACTATGATCCAGGTTACTTTTCCATTTTCCTAATCCTGAGTTATCTATTGCATCGTTTTCTTTTTTACCTAAGTAAGAATTTAATATTGACTGCAGCTTTTTGTATTGGAATATTTTCTTTTCACGATTTTTTTAGTATAGTAAAATAAAATGACAGTACCACCAATTATATTTTAGTGAGCTTGGATAAAGTAATTTAGTTGTATCTTCTATAGCAGTATTTCTCAACCTTTTATGTATTGTCCCACATAAACTTTCCTAGAATTCCTATGACGCCTATGCAACATAAGTGTTGCAAAATTCCAAAATGGAATTGTTCGCTGAAAAAATTTAGATGTTATCTTTAAGAAAAAAATCACCAGGAAATTGTTGGGAAAATAAGTAAAGTAAATTTTTCATAATTAAGTGGGTAAATTAACAAAAATTCAAAACATGCGGAGAACTGAAATTCAAGTACGGAATAATTTTAAGGAAAGATTTTTCTATATTATTTTAATTATTAGGAATTATTCAGTATGTATTATATTTTAAATTTAATGATATCCTTGCGCTTGATGCTGATTACAAAGAGATTTTTTTTTGAGGTTCCATCTTAGTTAATTTCCGTCTCAAGTCTCCCATTTTAGTTATATTCAACCGCTTTCTTTTTTAAGAAGCAAATCATTTATAGCACTATCTAAAACCATATTCTGCTAAATATGAAGATAGATATGGTAACAATAGTTTTCTTGCGCATTTGGTTAAACTTGGATATTTCATTTCTGTATCCTCACAAAGCCATGACATCGCTCCTTTATAAAGTTTTAACTGACATCATTTTGCATTTCTGCGAGTTCTTATTTATATGATTTTAAGTTAAAACGTTTTTACAAAAAAAGAATAACAATAAATTTATATTGCTCATATTTCAACAGCGAAAAAAGAATAACTATAAATTTATATTTTAAATATTTCTGGGGGAAACCTGTTGGCACTCATGGTGAAGTCTCAGGCCACGGGGCTGGATATAGCTACTGCGCACAACATACAAAATAATATAGACTTCTTTAAGGGTAGTAAAAGAAAGTCACCATTAAAAAGACATTCTGCAACAAATTTACTTACATTAACCACAGAATTAAGTAACAGAGCTCGTAACATACATCAACGCTCAGTCATGGATCTTTCAAATACGAGCAATCAGGATCTCACGCCTAAGAGAATAAAAATATCGTCAGAAGGTAACCTACCTGAAATTCAAAGAACGGTAAAATCAATATTCGCTGATCAGGAGAAAATCGTAATGCTTTGAAAAGGATCTACAGGAAGCGAAAAGTGAAATTCTAGAGCTAAAAAATATTATTTTAGCACTACAGCTTAAAGATGCTAGGATAACAACAAGGGACAAGATAGCTAGCTCAGCTATTTCACTAGTTCAAACAATCGCTTCAGTCTCCTATGGTCGACGAAGCTAGACATACTAAAAATAATATAGGTAAAATCTCAAACACCAAACCTAGTGGAATAAAGATGGTAGAACCGAATCCTGAAGCTAATAGCGAACAAAAGAAAACTGTAAAACCTCCACCGGTTATCATTAGTAATGTTAAAAATTATACAGCGTTGAATCAGGCCCTATTAATAAAAAAAATGGATTTTTCTGCTAATTTATTAGCCAACAATCAAGTCAAAATAAATGTTAACTCCGAAACTAACTACAGAGAACTTACTCGTTACGCCAATGAAGCGAGCTTAGAATGGCACTCCTATGAGAACAAAATAACAAGACCAATCAGAGTTATGGCTCGTCACCTTCATCCTTCGTGCGACCCTGTTCAGATTAAAGACGAACTCCTGGAAAATAACTACAAAATATTAAATCTAGAAAACAAAATAATTAAGAAAAAAATAAATGGCAAAGGACATATAGTCAACCTACCTCTCGTCATGCTTCCTTTTGATAATAGTGAAGATATAAAAAGGATATTCGAAATTAAATATTTGAACCATATGAGAACGAAAATAGAAGCTCTTAAATCCAACAAAACCATACCGCAGTACAAGCGGTGTCAAAGATATGGCCATAGTCTAAAATACTGCAAAAGAATACCTAATTGTGTCAAATGTGCCGGTAATCATATGACAGTAGAATGCACTAAACCTAGAAATACTGGAGCTAAATGCTCTAACTGTGGCGAAGCACATCCTGCAAACCACAGGGGGTGCATTATTGCTAAAGAACTGCAGAAAAGGAGAATCAATCAAACTGCCAGAAAGTCCACATCTGTTCCAATAGTTCATCGACCAACCTCAAATGAAATAAGTTACGCCCAAGCTGTGAAAAATAATTCATCAGATTCTTATAACAACAAAGCTACTGATAACCACTCATCAATCCTGAATAGCATCCTGGAAGCTGTTGGTAATCTATCAAGAAGGTTAGACAAAATGGAAATGTATCTTCCTACTACGTCAGCTCGGTATCACGCATCATGTCAATAAACAATTTACGTAGTTCCACTTTAAATCCCAATGGCATTAAAAACAAAATAAAAGAATTGCAAAAATATTTCTTAATATATTCAAAATCGACATATGTCTATTATCGGAAACCAACCTCACTAGACAAATGTTTATAAATCTAAAAGGTTATAAAACTTACATTACTTAGCATCCCAGCGAAACGGCAAAGGTGGAAGTGGGATCCTAATAAAAGAAAAAATAAAACACTATTTGGAGCATAATATTCAGAGGGAAGAAGTTCAACTTACAGTGGTGGTAATATAGTCTAGCCAGCAAAAACTAACAATCGGTGCAGCTTCTGTCCCCCCAAGTATAATTTGAAGAAAAATGATTACCTTGATATTCTGCAAAAACTTGGTGAGAGATTTATTGTTGGTGGCGACTATAATACCAAGCATGTGTCATGGGGTTCTAGAATCACTACTAAGGCAAGGAATTAAAATCAGCAATTGCTAGCAGTGGTAGCAACTACTTCTCTACTGGTAGCCCAACGTACTGGCGGTCCGATAATAACAAGATCCCTGATCTTTTGGACTTCTTTATCTCCAAAAAGGTTTCTCCTAACTATATAGACTTGGAAGATAATTTTGATCTGAACTCTGCTTATTCAGCGGCTGTTTTAACACTTAGCGAAACCATTATTAAAAAAAGGGTTAATCTAACCCTCGGTAATGGAACTACTGACTGGCAAAGTTTCAAGTTAGAATTAGATAACTCCATAAACCTAAAGATACAACTAAACAGTGAACAACAAATTGAAGATGAAACAATAAAATTCACTAAAATGATACAAAAAGCCGCAAGGAACAATACTAAAAACATCACGCAAAGAACTTCAGGCATGAACTATCCTAGAGAAAAAAGAAAAGCTAGAAGAAAGTGGCAGTCTCAGAAAAAAGCAAAGTTTGAAGAAAGGGGCAACAATCACGTGACCCATCAGACAAAAGTATTTTAAACTCCAAAACACAGCAACTCAAGAGAGAGATTAACAAAATTAAAGAAATGGCATTGCCTGACTACCTAGAGAATATATCAGCTGACCAGAAAACAGACTATTCGTTGTGCAAAGCCACCAGAAAGCTCAAAACACCGACATCACACGCCCCACCGATAAAATGTAAAGATGAATGTGTAAAAAAAATCAACAAAAAGCAGATTCGCTGACACCTTCAAATCAAACGATTACAATGTTCAGATTATCTCGCTGACACCTTCAAATCAAACGATTACAATGTTCACACTCTTCTGGAGGACATAGACACCAACAGAGTTGCTCATCAGAGCATTAAACCAGTTACACCTAAAGAAGTTGCAGATGTAAATAAAAAAATTCAAGAAAAGAAAAGCTCCAGGTTTGGACCTGATTACTCCAGAAGTAATATCACAATTACCAAAAAAAGAAAACATTATGCTGACACAACTAATTAATGCCACGTTTAGGCTAAAATTCATACCAAGCTCATGGAAAATAACCGAAGTCATCATGATGACCTAAAAAGGTTGAAACCAATAGTCGATTCGAAAAATATAATTCCAAATTTTCAATTTGGTTTTAGACAAAATCATTCAATCATCGATCAGATCCACCGCATCTCCAACGTCATAGAAAATACCCTCGAAAATAAGCAGTTTAACTCGGCCATTTTTCTTGATGTATCCCAGGCCTTCGATAAGGTTTGACATGAAGGGCTCATCCACAAAGTTAAAAAAATTCTACCGACGGAACACATAGAGTTTCTTTCATCGTGCTTGACTAATAGATTTTTTCGTGTTAAACAGGACGACACATATTCAATGTTAAAGGACATCTCTGCCGGACGAAACAGGACGACACATATTCAATGTTAAAGGACATCTCTGTGTACCTCAAGGAAGCATCCTAGGACCATTCCTTTATCTGATATATACTCATGATGTCCCAGCTATGGACGAAGTACTAGTAGCTACATTTGCTGACGATACTTCTATGATAGCTACTGACTTGAAACTGGGCGACCAAATGGAAACTGGGCGACCAAATGGCGACCAAGAGTGGGCGACCAAATGGAAAATGAAACTAAATGAGTCAAAAGTCCATCCATATATAAACTTCACCAACAAAACTGTTCATCAAGTCCTACCAGTATATTTAAATGGCAACGTAGTTCCTCATTCCAACACAGCGAAATATCTCGGTATGACCCAGGACACAAAACTAAAATAGAAAGAGCATATTAAGATAAAATTATGCGAGCTCAATTTGAAATATAATAAAATTTACTGGTTGATTGGCCGTAACTCGAAACTATCAATCCAAAACAAAATTTTAATTTATAATCAGATCCTTAAACCGATATGGAACTATGGTATTCAACTATAGTCAGAATCACATAAACAAAATTCAGCGATTCCAGAACAAGGTTATTCGCAACATGGTGAATGCTCCCTGGTGCGCACGTAATAGTGATCTACATAGGGACCTAAAAATTAATTCTGTAGAACAAGAAATTAAAAGATTCGCTGCAAAACATAATATGAGATTACAATCACATGTCAACATCGAAGTGGCGAACCTAGTAAACAACCAAAACAGTTTTAGAATTGAAACGAAAGAGACCAGCAGATTTATTTTGAATAGGAAGTCAAATCATCTCCTATAATTAAAACAGAATTATGTTTTAGTAATCCTATGGAAATTCTAAAAACTACTTAATACCTCTAGATATAAGAATTCATATACAAACAACAAACTAATGGTTGGTCTGTATGACCAGTTTTAGTTTAACCCTAGTATCAAACTTGAAAAAAAAAGAAAAAAAATCAACAGCCCTTAAATTTGTTCTTTTTTATAATATTTTTGTTTATTGAGCCCCTTAATAACCAAATTGCGCGCCATATATTTATTAAAAAAGATGTAATTTATGAAAGATATGAAATATTTTTTTTCCTTGTTCACCCCATATTGTGGAGCAGGCGATAGCCTAAGGCGCCATTTTTTGGAGGGCGCCAGAATTTATTATAAGCAACCAAAGAAAATTAAAAATTAAGCCTCCAAAACTTTATATTTTGTTTTAAAAAAAATTGAAAATAAGATAAAAAAGTACAGGTAACCCACAATTAACGCGGTAGATTGGTTCTTAAAAACCAGCGAGTAAAACGAAACCGTGCTAATCGCGACAAGATATCAATACTAAATGGGGTTATTGGTTTTAAAACAATTTTTTTTTAATAAACATTTATTATATAAATTCACCAAAATAATAAAAATAAAAAATTCATATTATAAAATAAAAAGAAATATCCATTGCAAATATAATATATATCCAAAAATAAATTAATCAGAACCTTCATCTGCTTCATCAGGATCTCGTGCATGTGAAGTTTTTTAACCCTGACAGAATCCTGCAGCTACTCTTATTTTGTCTGTGTTATTTTTTATTGTTCTTACAGTTAATTCTGCCACATTAAATTCTCGTGCGCAAATAATGTTCAACAACAAATTATTGTTGTTTTTCTTCATATATAAAAAGAAAGACGTATATATTTTATTTTTATAGTCACAAAAGAAACTTTATTTAATGTTTTTTAATTTTAAACTCTTTACAATATATTTAATTTTAATATTAATATATTTAATTTTTATATACTATAATTAGTTATTTGCAAAGACAAAATTATTTATTAATTTAGGTCTAACGATTTTGAATGATATGAACAGACTGAATTTAATTTATTAAAAATAAGTAAGGAATAATTATAGTCGACAATGAAAATTGTCGACGTTTCATTTTCTCACGATTTTATATTTTAAAATTTAAATGTAATTGTATATTTTGTAGATTTTATATTTTAAACTTAAAGTATTAAATTGTAATTTTGTATTTTGTACAAATGCTAATTAATCATTTATTAAAATTTAAATTTGATATATGTGAGATAAAGAATATTTTTGAAATATAAAAGTAAAGTAATAAAAGTAAATGTAATATGTATATATATATGTATATATCAGGAGTGCTGATATAACTCCTCCCTTCTCAGAGAAGTCCATACAGGGCTGATCGACTTATTCATCTTCATCTAATTGATTTTGATGTTGTAGAAATTGATCGGTATTTTTTGCTCTTTCCGCAGGCTGAGGTTTTATTGTTAAAGATGTTTTCTCTGGTTTAGTACGTTTAAGCTTATATAGATAGATTATCCCAAAAATAACCAACACTACCAGAAGGATGCAAGTTGGAGCAATCCATGTGTAGCTTGAATTCGGTATATTTTTCAATATTGTATTACGCATTCGCTGCTGTTCTCTTTGAAGTTTGTGAATTTGATCTAAAGATATTTGGTTCAGTTCCAGTTGTTCGTCTTCTTTTAATGGAGCTTTAAATATTTTGATTGATGGTAGTAAAAGTGGTTGCCCAATGATAGTTTCTTCATTATTAGTGTATAAATCTGTGGTTGTTTGAAAACTGCAGTTTGTAGGTAATTCTATTAAGTAAGATCCTTTGAGCGTTGTTAAATCGGTTTTGCGGCAGATTAGCCTTAATTTTGTTTCTTTTGGAAATACTGTAATGTAATGTGAAGTGGTAATTTCTTGAATCATTTCATGGTTTATTGTAACTGGTATTGGCTGGCAGACATTAGAATAAGCTTTTTCTAATTGTAAAATCTCGTTCATACAGTCGTTCTGGTTCGAATGTTCAAAAGACTGTTTCTGCATGCAATAGTACATCGGATGAATATTTCGGCATTCTTCGTCTTCATATTGATAACCTTTATTACCAATGATCAGATAAGGTTTTGTGGGGATTAGGATTGTATTATTTATATTAGGAACAGGAAAGAGATGATAATATGAATATGTTTCGGAATACATAATAGGGAAGTGAATAATAAAAACTATTTTGTTATTAGAGTGATATGATTCAACGTCGATGATTTCGTAATATTTGTGAATATTAGAAATATCATTACCAAAAAACAATTCTTGTGGTGTGTAATGTAAAAGTACCTTTTCAATAATAAATTTTAAATCTTGTATTTTTAAAATACTACTGTGAAAAATTTTAAGTCTAGCAAAAGTAATAGCATTTTCCAAATTATTTAAAGTTTGCAGAATTATGTTAACGACTGAATTAATTTCGTCTAGGGCATTTTTTGTAGCTACGTAAGCAATAATTGCATGCTGACCATTTTTCTCGAAATTACGTAGTTTAGCGCCGATTAATTCTTCATTTTGTTTTATCAATGTTAAAGTATTATTGTATTCATCAAGAATCCGAGTTGTTAATGAAATTTGTTTATCTAATGTAGTTACTATGTTAATTTCGTTAAGATGTAAATTTTGTATAGCTTCGTCATAACGTTTTCCGTCAGAAACATCTAAATTTCCGGTTATAGTTTTAAAAATACTTCCAAGCCCATTAAACAATCCTCTTTTCACTCTCTTATTAAAGTGAAGTGAGTTAAATTTTTCTTTTACCTGATTTAATTGATATCTGATTAAACTATTGAGATTTTGTAATTCATTAATATATGTTTCATTTTTTTTTTTTCGTCAATTTCTTTTGTGATACGTTCGTATTGCTGTGTAATTTTAAATAATTCAATCTCCAATGGTTCAAGATCAAAATAATGAATGAATGTGTGAAAGCTTGCCCTTAATTTAGCATTTCCTATTCGAAAAGGTAAAATTCCTGGATTTGAAGCCAGATTTGTTATTTTAACTTCCTGTTGGAGTGTCAGGGTTGCCGTTGTGGCAAGAAGAATTCTGTAAAGTAATTTTGTTTTGATTAGTTAGAGGTCTTTTTAAATTATTTTTATGATATTTTTTTCCGTTTGTTTCTATGGTGATATTTTGGTCTGAGTCAACTACATGAGGTTTGAATCTGGGAAATATCTTATTACGAGCTCTTGTCGTGTGATATACAAGTGTACCAGGTTCATAAGGAATAGGATCTTCTCTTTCTTTATTTAAATTTTGTATGTCATTATCTTTTTGTTTCGAAAGTTTTTCATGGAGTAATTTATATAGTTCTTTTGTGTTTTCTTTATGTTGATTTATATAGTTTGAGTACAAATTTTTATGAATATCAATATTAAAAGGGCTGTTAAATCCTATATGGCCATTAATTACATCTATAGGACGATGTTTTGTTACTGAATGTATGGAATGATTATAACCGAGGATTGCGTATGGCATTTGATCAAGGATATTTAATTCTTTTTTTGTTTCTTTAATGATTCGTAAGTGTTCTATAATTGTTGAGTGAAATCTCTCTATTGGACTATTAGAATTAGGATTTAATGGTGTTATGTAACGAATTTCTATTTTATGTAAAATAGCGAAGTCTTGAATAATATTATTTTTTAATTCAGAACCATTATCGAGAATAATTAGTATTGGTGATCCATGATGAGTCATAAATGTGATCAAAGCTTTTGCGACATTTATTGCAGTTAATGCGCTAACTGGATAAGCTTGTGCATATTTTGAAAATATATCTATTATAGTGAGAAATTTTTGATTACTTATTGTGAATGTGTCTATGTGTATGATTTCAAAAGGTTTAGAAGGAGTTGGTGATATTTCAAATTTTTGTTTTGGCGGATTTCGATCATATTTCATTTTTTGACATAAAACGCAATTATTAATAAAATTCGTTACTGTACTTCTAATATTTGGCCAATAATATTGCTTTTTAATTTGCGATTCTGTTTCTAATATTCCGCGATGATTTGTTTTGCCTTCGTGAACTAGTTTTACAACTTGTTCTTGAGCATGTAATGTTTTTATATCTTCTAGAATCGTGTTGCATAGAATTATTTTGAATGCAGAATTAGTAAAGGTTTCATTAAGTATTCTACAAATTCTTGGAATATATTCTTCTTTATCTAAATTTATTGCGAATATTTTGTTAACCGTGCTAAATTCCTTAAATATCTTTACTATGTCTTCGTCAAAATTATTCTTAGATATTTCAATTATTGTTCTGGTTTTATTTCCGAATAAACGAATAATTTTTGGTAGCTTTGGAGACAGAAAAACTAGTTTGAAAAAAATTTGATTTTTATAATAATTAATAGGTGTTTCAGAAATTTTTACTTCTAATATAGGATTTTCTAGGCTAGAATGAATAGTATTATTTTCGTCTGAAGAATAATCAATTTCAGAATAAATTTCGTTTATATCTGGACTTTCATGTATATTCCCATCAATTGAGTCTGTGTCAATGTGTAAAATATTATCATTTTCGTCGTCAGTATTGTTAATATTTATATTATCGTCATTTACATTAATTTCATTAATTTGGATTCTAGATAATGCGTCGGCATTAGCATTTTTTGAAAACTTTTTATACAAAATAGTATAATCGAATTCTTCAAGCTTTAAACGCCATCTAGTTAATCTAGCATTAGGATCTTTAATTGAAAACAACCAATGAAGAGGTTTGTGATCTGTATATATGAAGAATTTTTTACCATATAAATATGGCCGAAAATATTTTGTGGCCCAAACTATACCAAGAAGTTCTCTTTCTATAGTGCTATAGTTTTGCTCTGCTTCATTTAAAGTTCGAGATGCATAAGACACTGGTTTATCTTGACCAACTACTCCTTGAGAAAGAACAGCGCCTAAAGCGAATTGACTGGCATCAGTTGTTAAGTTAAACGGACGTGAGAAATCAGGGTATTGCAAAATTGGCTCGTTTATTAGAAGTTCTTTACATGTTTCGAAACATTGGATATATTCTGGACTAAAATTAATTTTTGCTCCTTTTTTGAGACATAAAGTCATTGGTTTTGTTATTTTAGCAAAATCGGGAATAAATTTTCTATAATATCCCAGGAGACCCAAAAATCTTTTAATTTCCTTTGTTGATTTTGGAATTGGAAATTTTTTTATTGATATGATTTTATCAGGATTAGGTTTAATACCTTCTGGGGTTATAATATGCCCTAAATAAGCCGTTTCCTTTTTTAAAAATTCGGATTTATCTAGCTGTATTTTAAAATTTGCTTCACGGAGTCTTTGGAATACTTTACTTAGATTGACCAAATGTTCTTGTAATGAGGTAGAAAAAATAATGATATCGTCTAAGTAGACTAGACAAATTATATTTTGTAACCCTCTTAGAATATTGTCCATGACTCTTTGGAACGTGGCAGGCGCGTTTTTCAAACCAAAAGGCATCCTTAAAAATTCGTAATGACCATTTTCTACATTAAAAGCAGTTTTTTGAATACTATCTGGATGCATCTGAATTTGGTGGAACCCGCTAGCTAAGTCAATGGTAGAAAAATAATTACATCTACCGAGTTTATCCAGAACGTCTGATATATTTGGTATAGGATACCGGTAATCTATAGTTTTTTCGTTAACATGGCGATAGTCGACAACAATACGCCATTTCTTTTTGCCAGAAGCGTCAGCCTTTTTTGGGACGATCCAAATAGGTGATGACCAAGGTGAATTGCTTGGTCTTATAATATTTTGTTGAAGCATATTTTGAATTTGACTTTGAACTTCGGCTTTGTGTATGAAAGGGTAACGATAATTTTTCTTGTGAACAGGTATTTCGTTTGTAGTTATTATTTGGTGCTTAACTTGATTAGTAAATGATAATGAATTTTCACTAATATGGAATAAATCTGAATACTTTTTGCAGAGAGAAATTATCTCTGATTTTTCTTCAAAATTTAAATGATCGGTTCGAATTAAATTTTCAATATTTTGAATAGAATTAATTTTGTTTTCTTCACATTTAAAATGATAAAATTCAAAATTATTTTCAATTGGAATAGTTTTAATCGGATACAGTAAAGTAAAATTAGTATCATCTGTTGAGTTATTATGAATTTCAATATTTGCCCATCCCTCTGAAGAATTAGTTAAAATTTCTGGAATAAAACAATTTTGAATTGTCTGAGAAGGAATTAATATTTCGCCAGATTGAATAGTTACAGGTACCTTAATTTTTGAAATTGTTTTACCTGGAAGTAATTTTTCGACGAGTATTTTTGTATTTGTAGTAAAAAATTTGATAGGAATTTTTGTTTTTGGAGTTATTATTTGCAAATTTTTAAAATCTAGTTGAACATTAAGAGATCGAATAAGATCAATTCCGATCAGTCCATCAAAAACGTTGTGAAATTTATAAGAATAAAATTTGACTTTTATATCTTCATTAAATTCAGTGAAAATTGGAAAAGTTGCAGAAGTTGTATGTTTTGATGAAGCAAAAGATGTGGAAACAATAAAAGGATCTATAATTTTAAATTTAGAATAATATTTATTAATAATTTCTGGATCAAGAAAAGATTTAGTAGCACCAGTATCTATTAGTAATTTGAGAGGTGGATTATTTATTGTAATATATGGAAGTTGTCTTTTGTCGAAAGAATTGTTTAGCTCTATTATGTTCCCGATTGTTGAAATAGGCCGTTGATAAAATCCTGAGAATTATCTTCATTTAGGATTTCTGTATTTTCATATTCATAAGTATCGGAATTAATTTTATCAGAATTTTCAGTTTGGATGTCAGTATTATACATTTCTTCGGTCCTAAATCTTGAAGGAGAAGGTTTTTGAATAGCAGTAGATTGCCTAGTAGATATACTCATAGGAGTTTGTTTGTTTATATTTGAATTTTGAATTGATTTTCCGGAATATTTTGGTTTGCCGAAAACTTGTTCATGAGTAGGAAAATTTTGTGGTGGTGGTGACCAATTATTAGATGGGGGTGGATTAGATTGAACCTGGGAATTCTGCTGGAAAGAGTTATGTGGTATAAAATTATTATTTTGAGAGTTTGTAGAACTAAAATTTTGACGTGCACTTTGTCTCTGTTGTGAGTTATTAGAATTAACAAAATATCGTGGAGAATTATTAGGATTTTGAAAATTAGAAATATTAGAATTTTGAACAGTATTTGATGATGGTGTGCGTCTATTATTTGAAAAATTTCTTTTAGTCTGATTTGATTGTGAATTTTGAATATATCTAATACTATCCTCCTTTCTAAGGAAATTTATAGCATCTAACAAAGTTTTAGGTTCTTTAGTTCGAACCATTATACCATACTGATTTTTCAAACCAGCTAAAAATACCACAAGAGCTTGACTGTTATACATCATCTGTTTGAATTTGCGGACATTCACATCGCTTTCATGAATAGCAAGATAATTTGAAATTGTACTTAATAATTTCCTTACTCTATCATAAAATTGATAGGGTGTTTCATTATAATCTTGTCTTAAGTTATTCAAATCAAAAGATAAACAATTTTCATTTCTTTGGTCACTAAAATTAAGAACCAATTCTTTTTTTATTTCCTCGATATTGGTAACACAGCTAATATTAATTACTTCTCTAGCTGGACCTTTTAATTTGCTGATAATAGTACGATAAATTACCACATTTTGGTAATTATTTGCGTTTTGAGTGTCATAAAAATGTAAAAGAATACTATTTACACTTTCCAAAAAAAAATTCAATTCGTTAACATTTCCATCAAATTCTGGAATTGTTTCTGCGTGTACTTTTAAAAAATTTGGAACTGCAGGTGTAGCCATTTCGTTGCTTTGAATTGTTTCTAATGAATTATTATTATTTTTTGAAATAGAAACTTGATTCAAATTATTGGTAATTGAACTTATATCTAACTCTAAATTTGTCTCACTTTCACTGAAGGATTGGGAGGGTTTAGAGGAGTCTGACTTAAAGTAATAAAAGTATAATATAAATTTAATTGGTTACTCACAGAACGGCTGTCGTATTCATCGATTTCGGCTGCTTGTAATCTTAGATTTGTATTGGTTTTTTGTTGAATGTTGATTTCACTTGAATGTTGCTTCACTTCAATTTTAATTTTAAATGTCTTTTATTATTTTATTATTATTCTCGTTAACCGATATATTTATTAAATATTATTTTATAATTTATTTGTAACTATTTATTTTTATTATATTGTTGCTTAACTATCAAAATAGAAAAGTTATCTTCAATAGATTTCTTTGCAACAAGTATACCGACTGCGCCAATAATGTTCAACAACAAATTATTGTTGTTTTTCTTCATATATAAAAAGAAAGACGTATATATTTTATTTTTATAGTCACAAAAGAAACTTTATTTAATGTTTTTTAATTTTAAACTCTTTACAATATATTTAATTTTAATATTAATATATTTAATTTTTATATACTATAATTAGTTATTTGCAAAGACAAAATTATTTATTAATTTAGGTCTAACGATTTTGAATGATATGAACAGACTGAATTTAATTTATTAAAAATAAGTAAGGAATAATTATAGTCGACAATGAAAATTGTCGACGTTTCATTTTCTCATGATTTTATATTTTAAAATTTAAATGTAATTGTATATTTTGTAGATTTTATATTTTAAACTTAAAGTATTAAATTGTAATTTTGTATTTTGTACAAATGCTAATTAATCATTTATTAAAATTTAAATTTGATATATGTGAGATAAAGAATATTTTTGAAATATAAAAGTAAAGTAATAAAAGTAAATGTAATATGTATATATATATGTATATATCAGGAGTGCTGATATAACTCGCAACCTGCGCTGCATCGGAAATAATCCCAAACTTTTATTTTAATCTCCAACAAAATAACTTTTCTTAACTTCGTAATTTTCGGCATCTGGGGGTTACTTTTTAAAATTTTTCTTATTTTCTTTAAATTTCAAATTCACTTGCCTTTATCCAGTTTTAAAAAAAAAAAATTTTAACACTCTTATTCTTATGTAATAAGGCTTACTTAAATTATCTTTCCTGTCTTTACTAAATTTATGTAATAAATTTTTATTCAATGCATTTTAAAAACCTTTAATTAATCTTCAACACTTTATTCAACAAAACAACAAAAATGATGTACATGAGTTGCAAAGATTTACATATGAAATTAACAAATGAGGCCAGCAGTGATATAAATGAAATCGAATCATTGAAGTAATTGGTACCAGATGAAGTGAAAGATACTTTAAAATGTCTGCAATATTTCAATGAGAATAATTTGAAAAGTTCAGTACCAAATCTGTGGGTGGCTATATGGATTCTCGTAACAATTTCTGTTAGTGTTGCGAGTGGTGAAAGAAGTTTTAGTAAATTAAAACTAATAAAAATGTATTTGCGATCTACTATGACGAAAGATAGGTTGAATAATTTGGCTATTGTATCAATTGAAAATAATATTGTAGCAAACCTAAATTTGGAGGCAGCTATAGAAAAATTTGCAGACATGAAAGCCAGGAAAAAATAATTCTTATAAATTCTATTTTTTTTATATAAATCGAAAAAAATTAAATGAAATAATAAATGGATTGTTTAATGTTAACCTTTTTTATTTTATCATAATTTTTCTACTTAATTTTAAAAATAGGACGCTTTTTATTATTTTTGCCTGGGGCGTATAATTATCTCGCACCGGCGCTGTTGTGGAGCATAGGGCTCCAAGTACCAAGTTATCTGCACTTGAATTTTTTTAACATTTTGTATTTCAATGGAACTAACAATGAAATTTAAGGGAAAAGATAAAACATAGGTAAAATAATTAATTTTGGTTAATTTGCTTACCTAAATAATGTTATCTGGGTAAAATTAAAAAAGAACGGTTAAAACAAAGAAAAAATGTATGTTAAATAAATATAGTTTTATTTAAATAAAATTAAAAACAATATTTAAGAATAAAAATCTTTCAAAACTCGATTACCTAACTCGTCACGATTATTTTTTCTATTAATTTCTACAAAATCTCCTATATTTTCTTAATCATAACCAATTTCCTGAAAAGAAAAAAATATTTATAAATAATGCTTTTAAATTAGATAATAATGCCTACGTTATATGTTGAAATAGCGTCACTTAAAAAGTACTAAAAATAGTTAACAAAAACCAATCTAGTCACATTTTATGTTGCATAAAATTTTGAATTCGTTTCTAATTGAGAAATGAACACTGAAAAAGACGGTACGCTATATAGATATTAATTAAACAGCACAAACCTATTTCTTCAGATTACAAATTTTTTTTAGAAATGGATACGAATTATTTTAATTTGGTATTATGCATGATAAAAGTTGATATTGAAAAGGAAAATGTCAGAATGAGAAAGTTATGAATCTAGAAGAAAAACTTGGAACTATTTCGAGCTTTTATGCTATAGGAAAAGTTACATAAAGCTCGACTATAATTCAAAATTGTTAAAATTATTTGTGTCCACAGATATTATAAATGTGTATCGGGCTATTTATAAAAACGTAAAGAACCCAATTTTAAAACTAAATCCCAATAATTATTCTTAAATTAAATTGTTTTTTTTTTTTGTTACAAAAAATTTAAATCTAACATAGGCTAAAGTATCTTTTGAAGTAAATTGTATTATTTTTTTCAGATATTTTTTGTTTGTACTATTTTCACATCCAATATTTCCACATTTTCTTTGAAACTATTGTTAAATTACGCTGTTCAAATAATGTAGACTCAATTTACTGCAATACACCCAACTCTCTCTTTACACGGTCTTTTTTTACACGATATACATATATAATTATATTTTGTTTTTCATTATAATTTGTTTAGTTGTTGGTTTTAGTATTACATACACATACAGCTCTTTTTTTCACCTTACACGGTTTTTAAAAGTTGTAAAACGCATCATCAATTTAAATATGTATTTTTACATGGTTTTTTACACTGTTTTCGTTGGAACTTATCTACCGTGTAAAAAGAGGTGTATTTCATTTTTTATATCGTTATATTGGCAATATTGCCTTCCAATCGAAGCGTCCCGGCTTCGAATCCAGTCAAAGACTTATGCCCTTTTCTGCGAATTTTGAAAAAACCCGGCTTAGGTACCATTCGTCATTGGGATAAAATAAATGAAAAAAATTTTCCTATCCTAAAATTTCCCAACTTATAAAATTATCTGTCCCTCCCCATAGCAAAAGAGTAAATAATTTTAAATCAGCATTCACATTCTTTTATCCATAGCCAAATCTTATACCTTAACTGAGTATTCACATATTAAATGTCAAATGTTCAGTCTCTCTCTTACTTCGGTTCGATATAGATCAATTAACAAGCGTATATTTACAAATAATTAATTTAAAAACAATTAACAAATTTAACAATAGTAATTTTATTCGGTTTTTTCAATTGAATTTTATTGAAAAATTTCTTCAAAAACGCGTAAGCGCGAGTGGACCTCTGATGAGGATCAAAATAAAATTGATGAAAATTTATCCTGGAAAATAGATCATCCATAATGGCGGGTAAAAAACATGATAGCAGGAAAAATTCTACATCTACCAATAACGAATTTACTAACAGATTTGCTCCTTTAAGTCAGTTAAATTCATCAGAACAGGAATCGTTGCCAACCACCAAAAGAGTGAAAAAACTACCGCCAATAAATATTATAAATAAAAATAATGAATTTATTCACAAAAAGTTACTTGAACTAACTATAACAAATTATAATATTAAGAATACGAGTATTGGTACTCAGGTGTTTTGTATCTCTCCTGCTAATTACAACAAATTGTTTGAGGCACTTAAAAATGATAACATTAATTTCTTCGGTCACGATTACGAAAAAATAAAAAATTAAAAATAGTTTTATATGGTTTACATTCAGTTACAATTAATAAACTCAAAAATGAACTAGAAAAAAATAATATTAAAAATTGTATTGAAATTAAAACAATGAACATAAAAGTTAAACGATACGAAAACCAATCAACATATCTTCTTTATTTTTTAAAGGGATCAACTAAACTTAATGATTTAAGACAAAATTGTAAAACTCTGTTTCACACCATTGTGCACTTCGATTATTACAGAAGTACTGGTAAAGGACCAACCAGATGCTACCTGTCAAACCTATGGACATCGTGCCAAATGGTGTCATTTAATAGCCAAATGCAATATTTGTGCTGCAAATTATAAAACTACTGAATGTCCAAACCTCAATAAATACATCGCGAAGGATGAGTCCATTACTCCGCTACTGAAATGCATTAATTGTTCAGGTAATCATACTGCCAGTTCTTTAGATTGCCCAAAAAGAATTGCTTATCTAGAACTTCAAAATTCTTTAAGAAATAATATTAAGAATAAAAGACAAAGACAAATCAATTCATCACCAGTTTTCAGTTAATCACCAAATTCATTCCCGACAACATCACGCCATATTACACAAACATCACACCATAATTCAAATAAAATAGGTAATACAAAAAATTTAATTAACCAACAAAACCAGTTTGCATTTAAAAATAATAATAATAATTATTCATATGCGGATGCTGTAAAGACAAATAATAATAACAATAACTTATTCAACATGAATGAATTAATTTCAATATCTAATGAAATACTCACTAAATTAAAAAATTGTAATACAAAAGCAGAACAATTCTCGGTGTTAGCTGAACTTACAATTAAATATCTATATAATGATTAGTATTACTAACAACATTAATATTGTCAATTATTTAAATTTAAAAGTAATAGTTTGGAATGCTCAAAGCATTCGTTCAAAAGAAAAATCAATTGAATTTTTTAATTTTTTATATAACAATTTTATCGATATTGGTATAATAACAGAAACCTGGTTAAAAAGTAAAGATACATTTAGTAATCCTAATTTCTACTGTTATAGAGCAGATAGACAAATTAAAAAAAACAGTGGCGTAGCAATTATTGTAAACAAAACCATTAAACACAACGTTTTACCTGTTATTAATACTTTAACTATAGAAACTTTAGCTGTAAATGTAAATTTAAATGCGGGTAGTTTTACTATAATTGGTGCATATTTTGCTGGTAGAAATCCTAACCAAAATGTTAAAAACCACTTCATTAATGATTTAAATATTATCAATAGATTACCATATAAATATATAGTGGCAGGTGACTTAAACTGTAGACATTCCTTATGGAATTGCGGTAGAAATAACATTTGGGGCAAAATTTTATACAACAAACTTGCAATTCATGATTATGAAATCTTGTCAACCCACAAACCTACTTATTTTCCTCACTCTCTACGTGGTTCACCTTCCACTATTGATATTCTGTTGACAAACTGCTCACAATTTATTACTTCACCATTAACCTCTCAAAACTTTAGCTCAGACCATCTACCAGTACACTTCGAAATTAAAAGTGTTCCAACCTACAAACCCAAACCATATTTCTACGCTTACTCTAAAGCTAATTGGAATAATTTTAAAACCTTTTTATCTTCTAAGATTAACCTACAGCATATAAATATAGAAAGCTTTACAAATTCATTAGAAATAGATGTAGGCATAAATAAATTTATAGAAATCCTAGATAAGGCGAAAGAAATAGCGGTCCCAAAAATTTACAAACAAGAATACAAAAACATAATTATACCTTACAACTTACAATTATTAATCAATAATAGAAATTCGAAAAAACGATTATGGCAACGTACACGTGACTTTACAATTAAACGTGATTTAAATTATATCAATAAATTGATTAAAAACTGTTTTCATACAATTTCTAATAATCATTTTGCTATGACCTTGGCTTCGTTAAAAAAATGTATTAGTAAACCTTTTTGGAATATCACCAAAATTCTTAAAAAACGTAATAAAACTATACCACCGACATAGTAACCGACAATAATATTCTTATCACAAATCAGGAAAAAGCTGATAAATTTGGTAGATACTTCCTAAAAAACCATCAATTAACCTATAATTTCTCAGATCGTTTTACAGAACAAATTGTTTCTGAAAGATTAATAATATCAATAATTCTAATGTATCTTCATATAGAGGTGTTAATCCAACAGAAATTAAAAAAATACTTAAATTAATTAAGAATAGAAAATCCCCAGGGCTAGATAATATATCTAATATTTTATTGAAAAATATACCTAAAAAAGGGCTAATTTATTTAACACATATATTTAACGCGTGCTTTAAATTAAGTTACTTTCCAAAAGTGTGGAAAGAAGCTCGTATAATTTGTACACCAAAACCAAATAAAAATATAAAAAAGTTGATAGTTATAGGCCTATTAGCTTACTAAGTTGTTTAGGCAAAATATTTGAGAAATGTATCAAAAATAGAATTGACATATTTCTAGAAAATAATAATATTATACCGTTCGAACAATTCGGTTTTAAAGCTGGTCATTCAACAAACCATCAGTTATGCCGCATTAAAAGTTTTATTTTAAATAATTTAAATGATAAAAAATTTGTGGGCATGATTAGTCTCGACGTAGAAAAGGCGTTCGATACTGTTTGGCATGACGGATTACTTCATAAAATGTCTATCAATGGTTTCCCATTATATATAATTAAAATTATTCAACAATTTTTATATAACAGATATTTCTGTGTTGCCTAAAGGATGCTAAATCTATTTTTCACCAATTACCGGCAGGTGTTCCTCAAGGCTCTACTCTAAGTCCATCACTATTTAATATATTTACATCTGATATTCCTTTTCCCAACCAAACAAATTTAGGGATATTTGCTGATGATACAGCCATTTTAACTTCCGATGATTCGCCAACTTCGATAAAAACTAAATTAGAAGCAGGTTTTCACGAAATTAAAAAATATTTTAATTCATGGAAAATAAAAATTAACGTAGAAAAAACGCAAGCAATGTTTTTTACTCGTGAGAGAAAATTTGAAAATCTTCCTTTTCAATACTTATGCCTAGATGGTCAATATGTTCCGTGGGGTGAAAACATTAAATATTTAGGAATAATATTTGATAAAAAGATAAGTTTTAAACAAAATATTGATTATAGTATTAAAAAGTGTGATGCAGCAACTAAAAATTTATATCCATTAATATGTCGAAAATCAAAATTAAGTAACGACAATAAATTAATAATATTTAAATCTATTTTCCAAAGTTTGCTACTTTATGGCTCCCCTGTATGGGGGGACTGTGCGATAACTAACAGAAACTCACTTCAAACTAAACAAAACAAGATACTAAAATTAATGCTTAATCTACCATGGTTTTATTCAACATAAAACCATGGTAGATTAAGCATTAAGCATGAATTACACTTAACAAATAATGTGCAAAAAATTGAAGACAGAGTTCAGTTATTAAACCAATATTTGTTCGAAAAATGTATTATTTCAAAAAATCCACTTATAAATGGCTTGAATCAGTGAACTTTTATGATTTTATAATCTATAATATAAAATTAAATCTCCTAGTAAGATTAGGTTAGAATAGTTTAAGATTAGTATGTAATTAGTTTTAAGTAAAGATATTATAAAACAAAATGTTCGAAAATAAGGTTTTTTTTACTGGTTTTCCTTATATTTATATAACATTAAATTAAATTTACTTAAAATAAATAAAATTGAAAATAATATAAATATTATAGTTGTAAAGGATAAAAGTCCTAATCTCTAAAATACTTTTTTTGTTATTGTAACACAAATTTTATTACTCAGAATAATAAAAAAAAAAAAAAAAAAATATTAAATGTCAAAAATGAGTATATATCTCTTAACCTGAACAACAGTTGTAATTAAGAAATATAAAAAACAAAAAAATCATTTTACAAAAACAAATTTTTAATAGGTTACGGGCCCAAAGCACATGTTGTAAAATAATTTTTTATTTTCAATTGTTTCAACTTAATTTTTTTAATAGAATTAAAATTAATAATCGATGAGGCCATTAAAATTGAGAAACTGGACGGGTCGCGAAATTGGAATTCATGGAAATTCTAAAATAACAATATTTTTAACATATTGGTTCTGTGGGATATAGTATCTGGATCCAAAGTAAAACCTGCTGCAACAGAACCTGAAAAATTATCAGATTGGACGAAGGCTGATGCCTGATGGTAAACTACAAAGGCTTATAGTAACCTCCATCAGTCAGCCAAATTTACTCCACATGTAAAGACATGTGGGATAAATTAGAATAATTTTAGAATAAATTCAAATTCATCAATCAAAATCAAGTGCCAGCTTACATTTATTACAACAAAGTAATTATACTTATAAAAAAGATTCGGCTGACAGTATTATGTGTCATATACCAAAGTTACAAGACATTGGTCAAAGACTTCAGGAGCTGGGGGAGCCCATTTCAAACTTTAGGGAACAGGGGAGCCCATTTCGCTTTTGTAGTGCTAGGAAGTTGCCGGCTGAAGTTAGCACTTTAAGTAAATTAACCAGCCGTTTAAAGTTCGAATATCGAATCAAGAGGAGTCTGAACCATCAGTTGCATTTCTAAGAGGAGTCTGAACCATCAGTTGCATTTCTTTCAGCCACATGACATCAAGACGTGCATTAATCTGAAGCCATTATATAAACTTACCGCAACTTGAATTGGTGATGGTTCAAGTACAGAAGCAGTTGCACCTGTTGATATTAATATTTTGGGATTTGCAGAAAACAAATGGTCAGAAAAGTATTTATGGAATGTGTTTTTAGTTCCTGATCTGAAATTAAATATATTTGTTGTAGCTGTTTAGGAAAAAAGGACACGCAATGGTGTCAGACAATAAGTTGTGTGTTGTTGTTGCTGTTGGTGAAAGAAATTTTAAACTATTCAAATGAAATATTCAAATGAAATTTTAAAACTAATGATGATGCAAGTATTCATTACTTGCATCATTAATGCAAATTTTTCACAACTACAACTGCGGAATGAACGTTTAGCACATCATCGTTTTTCTGCTCCATGAAGTTAAACAAAATCAAGTTGTGCATGTGAAATTATTCACACGGATGTCTGCCGTGCAATAGAAGACAATTCAATAGGAGGAGCCAGATACTTTGTTATTTTTAGGGATGACTATACTCATTCTCATTTTCGTTTTATATTTAAAAAAAAAAAAGTGTAGTTAAACAAAAATTTAAATTATTCTGCAGCAAATAAAAGCTGACAGTGGTAACAAAATAAAAATTATAAGAAGTGATAATGGACTAGAAGACGTAAACAAAGACGTCAGAAATATTCTAGAAGAAGCTATACTTCATCATAAAACTATGCCTTACACGCCGCAAGAAGTGGGTAAAGCTGAGCGTGAAATTCGAACGGCAGTTGAACTGGCTCGAATATTAAAACATGCTAACGAATTCAGTAAGAAGTTTTGGGCTTCAATACAGCTGCATATGTATTAAACAGGACGGGTACTAGTCCAACGAAAAGCAAGTCACCTTATGAAGTCAACACAGCTGCATATGTATTAAACAGGACGGGTACTAGTCCAACTAAAAACAAGTCGCCTTATGAAGTCTGGTTTAATAAAACACCAAAAATTGATCATTTCAGAGTTTTTGGTTCTGTTCTGAGGTATTTGTACACGTTCCGAAGCAAAAACGACGAAAATGGGACGGAAAAATTATGAACGGAATATTTGTTGGTTATAATGAAAATATTAAAGGTTATAGAGTTTTCATTTGTGATACCGAAAAGTTAATTTTTAAAAATGACGTTATATCATATAATAAATTAACTTTTAAACAAAACACCACAAATATTTCTTCGGTTTTAAGTGATAATTCTACTATAACATCAACTAATGAAAAGAACCTGAGAAGTCAAAAACCAAAATGATTGGTACTGAAAGAAATCAATGGGAATTTGATACAGTAGAATTTGATCAGGCAGCCAAAGATAAGAATGTTAGAAGTACAGAAAAATATAATTAAATGAAAACCTAAAGTACACACATATATAAACAGAATTGAAAAATTAGTGTATTTTAAAAAAAAAATCATAAATATTAAGGTAAGTTTATATATAAAGTAATAGATTTTCTTAACCCATTTCTTGCCATGATACCCAATTGGGAACAACATACATTTCGAGTATTCTTTGATTTTTAGTTTGAAAATTGGCGTTTTTCAATTTTTTTTTATTGTCATTTCGTGTGTAGATGGTGTGTGAACATTTATTGCACAGTTTTAATATTTTTCGAGCGGATAGTTGTTCTTGGTGGCTAATCAAGTAACAATATTTTTTTAGGGTGGTTATTGATTTTCAACCAAAATTTTTTTTTAAAATAATTAGTTAATTTATAAACATATATAAATAAAAGTGTTGATAGAGCTTTTTACTAAGTATATTATAAAAGTGGTAAGTTTTTTTCTAATTTAGTTTATAAATTGTTATTTTAGTGATGTTCCCAATTGGGAACTATGGGAATAATAGAAAATATTTTTTTATTATTTTATACTCTTCTACTCTATAGATATAAACTAAAATGAGCCGAAAATTATTTTTAACCGTTACCGATATAACGAATATGTTAGAAGAATGTTCGGATGATGAAATATCAGAATCAGTTTTTTTTTATATTGTGCAGCTGCCTCCTAATAAAGTTGATGAACTTACTGATGAGGAAGATTTTGACGATAATAATATATGTGATGATAATCGAACTGATGTAGCTACAGAAGTCGAATTGCACACGTCAGCAGTATTAGATGAAAATAACTCTGAAGTTGATCGTCCAGGAATCATAGAAGAAAATGAGTCTGAAGTTAATCGTCTAGGTAAGCGTAAGCGATATGGATCTACATCTATAAATACAATGCTGAAACCAGTTTTAAATCCTCAATGGAAAAAGTTGCAACCAAAATATACACAACAATTTATAAGTAACGGTACAGAAGAGATAAAAAACGAATTGATAAATAATTTGAAAAACAAATCAGCAATAGAAAATTTTGAACTATTATTCGATGAAAGCATTATGAATAATATTGTAAATGAGAGCTGTATTTATGCTTCACAGAAGAATCAACATAACTTTCATATGACTGTAAATTGTCTCCGAAATTTTCTAGGTATTCTAATTTACACAGGATACAATAGCCTTCCTCAGGAGAGAATGTATTGGTGTGATGATGAAGATATGGATCGTCCAATTATTCGAAAATGTATGGCGAGAAATAGATATTACGAAATAAAACGTAACATTCATTTCAATAATAATGATAATATTGATTCAAATACTAGAGATCGAATTTTCAAAATTCGTCCACTACTTGATAATATAAATAAAAATTTCATCAAATTTGGAATTTTTTCTGATAAAATTTCAATTGATGAGCAAATGGTTCGATATTACGGTCACCACTTTATGAAACAGTTTATAAGAGGAAAACCAATTAGATTTGAATTGAAACAGTGGATCATGGCTTGTGGTAAATCTGGTTATTGTTACAAAATGAGTGTTTATCAAGGAAAATCGGAAAATGAAGACAATGAAGGAAATTCTCTGAATGGTTTAGGCGAAAATGTTGTATTGAACATGGTAAAACTATTTGAAAAACCAGAAAAACACGAAATATATATAGACAACTTTTTCACCAGTTACAAGCTTTTAGCGGCTTTATCACAAAAAACTATTCGCTGTACCGGAACTGCAAGATACAACAGAATGGCAATGAAAACTTCAAATGGCAAATGTTTGAAAAGCGATCAAGAAATGAAGAAAGCAAAGCGAGGCGAATATGATTTTAGGTTTGATACAAACAATGAAATTTTATCCGTTACTTGGAAAGATAATAATGTGGTGAAATTATTATCCAACCATCAAACAATTCTACCGAATCTTACAATAAAGTGATACAGCAAAGCTGAAAAGAAATATGTTGAAATTTTACAACCAAACTTAATATCTATTTATTTTATTGTTTTGCAATTTTCTTTTATTCTTTGAAATAAAAAATATCTTTGTAACTGTGCTATAGTGGATATCACTACAGCACGAGAGCACAAAATATAGAGCTGAGGCAAATAAAATTTTGAATTTAAAACAAGGTTTGATAATTTTTTTATACGATTACAGAAGCTAAGAAATCTTGCAGTTGCTGATTTAAAATTATTTACTCTTTGTACAACAAAAACAAGAATGGATCTAAAGCTGACAAGATAAAATTAATAATTAAACTTCTTCTGGAAAATAATTTAAATTTGGAGTATATAAAAATAAAATTATAATCATTTACTAAATATATGAACGAGAAATAATTTGCCAAGTGTGGTCAAAAACTGATTGCAAGCGCCAACTGCCTCGAAAGTAATTTCAGATTTTAAGCAATCGACTTTTAATAAATTTTAAACAAATATTTGCTGCGCAGGCATCAAGATAGCAGTAGCTCTCCTCGTACTTCCATATTTTTTCCCTTCAACAAAAATAAAAGAAACTTCCAAAAAATCTTTTAAAGTGTCACGCATTGAAATTCAAGAAAAATTTATTCTCTATTTTTAGGTGTGTCCGAAATAAAAAATTAAATTTAAACAATATATTGATACTTTGGTCATTCACTAATATATATTTATATATATTCTTATTTTAGACATTGGAAAAAGCAGATGATTACGAAAGGTCAATTCTGGAACTAATTTTGGTCTCCAGCAAAAAAATTCGGAATCGAAAAAATTCGTGTGTAAAAATTCGGAATCGAATCAAGGCATAGCTTCTCTTGATTATGATATTACTGAAGAAGATTTAATTATAATAGACCACATACCAGATCAAAGTAATTAAGCCATGATAGAGTTCAAAGAATTACTGCCATATAGTGCCAGCTTACATTTATTACAACAAAGTGTTTATACTTATAAAAAAGATTCGGCTGACAGTATTATGTGTCATATACCAAAGTTACAAGACATTGGTCAAAGACTTCAGGAGCTGGGGGAGCCCATTTCAAACTTTAGGGAACAGGGGAGCCCATTTCGCTTTTGTAGTGCTTGGCAGTTGACGGCTGAAGTTATCACTTTAAGTAAATTAACCAGCCGTTTAAAGTTCGAATATCGAATCAAGAGGAGTCTGAACCATCAGTTGCATTTCTAAGAGGAGTCTGAACCATCAGTTGCATTTCTTTCAGCCACAGCCACATGACATCAAGACGTGAATTAATCTGAAGCCATTATATAAACTTACCGCAACTTGAATTGGTGATGGTTCAAGTACAGAAGCAGTTGCACCTGTTGATATTAATATTTTGGGATTTGCAGAAAACAAATGGTCAGAAAAGGATTTATGGAATGTGTTTTTAGTTCCTGATCTGAAATTAAATATATTTGTTGTAGCTGTTTAGGAAAAAAGGACACGCAATGGTGTCAGACAATAAGTTGTGTGTTGTTGTTGCTGTTGGTGAAAGAAATTTTAAACTATTCAAATGAAATTTAAGATTTTTAAAACTAATGATGATGCAAGTATTCATTACTTGCATCATCAATGCAAATTTTTCACAACTACAACTGCGGAATGAACGTTTAGCACATCATCGTTTTTCTGCTCCAAGAAGTTAAACAAAAACAAGTTGTGCATGTGAAATTATTCACACGGATGTCTGCCGTGCAATAGAAGATAATTCAATAGGAGGAGCCAGGTACTTTGTCATTTTTATACTCATTCAGGTACTTTGTTATGACTATACTCATTCTCATTTTCGTTTTATATTTAAAAAAAAAAAAGTGTAGTTAAACAAAAATTTAAATTATTCTGCAGCAAATAAAAGCTGACAGTGGTAACAAAATAAAAATTATAAGAAGTGATAATGTACTAGAAGACGTAAACAAAGACGTCAGAAATATTCTAGAAGAAGCTATACTTCATCAGAAAACTGTGCCTTACACGCCGCAGGAAGTGGGTAAAGCTGAGCGTGAAATTCGAACGGCAGTTGAACTGGCTCGAATATTAATAATTGCTAACGAATTCAGTAAGAAGTTTTGGGCTTCAATACAGCTGCATATGTATTAAACAGGACGGGTACTAGTCCAACGAAAAGCAAGTCACCTTATGAAGTCAACACAGCTGCATATGTATTAAACAGGACGGGTACTAGTCCAACGAAAAACAAGTCGCCTTATGAAGTCTGGTTTAATAAAACACCAAAAATTGATCATTTCAGAGTTTTTGGTTCTGTTCTGAGGTATTTGTACACGTTCCGAAGCAAAAACGACGAAAATGGGACGGAAAAATTATGAACGGAATATTTGTTGGTTATAATGAAAATATTAAAGGTTATAGAGTTTTCATTTGTGATACCGAAAAAGTTGAATTGAGTAAATGTAATTTTTAAAAATGACGTTATATCATATAATAAATTAACTTTTAAACAAAACACCACAAATATTTCTTCGGTTTTAAGTGATAATTCTACTATAACATCAACTAATGAAAAGAACCTGAGAAGTCAAAAACCAAAATGATTGGTACTGAAAGAAATCAATGGGAATTTGATACAGTAGAATTTGATCAGGCAGCCAAAGATAAGAATGTTAGAAGTACAGATAAATATAATTAAATGAAAACCTAAAGTACACACATATATAAACAGAATTGAAAAATTAGTGTATTTTAAAAAAAAATCATAAATATTAAGGTAAGTTTATATATAAAGTAATAGATTTTCTTAATATCTATTTATTTTATTGTTTTGCAATTTTCTTTTATTCTTTGAAATAAAGAATATCTTTGTAACTGTGCTATAGTGGAGAACACTATAGCACGAGAGCACAAAATATAGAGTTGAGACAAATAAAATTTTGAATTTAAAACAAGTATGGTTTGATAATTTTTTTATACGATTACAGAAGCTAAGAAATCTTGCAGTTGCTGATTTTAAAATTATTTACTCTTTGTACAACAAAAACAAGAATGGATCTAAAGCTGCCAAGATAAAATTAATAATTAAACTTCTTCTGGAAAATAATTTAAATTTGGAGTATATATAAATAAAATTATAATCATTTACTAAATATATGAACGAGAAATAATTTGCCAAGTGTGGTCAAAAACTGATTGCAAGCGCCAACTGCCTCGAAAGTAATTTCAGATTTTAAGCAATCGACTTTTAATAAATTTTAAACAAATATTTGCTGCGCAGGCATCAAGATAGCAGTAGCTCTCCTCGTACTTCCATATTTTTTCCCTTCAACAAAAATAAAAGAAACTTCCAAAAAATCTTTTAAAGTGTCACGCATTGAAATTCAAGAAAAATTTATTCTCTATTTTGAGGTGTGTCCGAAATAAAAAAATTAAATTTAAACAAAATATTGGTACTTTGGTCATTCACTAATATATATTTATATATATTCTTATTTTAGACATTGGAAAAAGCAGATGATTACGAAAGGTCAATTTCTGGAACTAATTTTGGACTCCAGCAAAAAAATTCGGAATCGAAAAAATTCGTGTGTAAAAATTCGGAATCGAATCAAGGCATTGCTTCTCTTGATCATGATATTACTGAAGAAGATTTAATTATAATAGACCACATTCCAGATCAAAGTAATTAAGCCGTGATAGAGTTCAAAGAATTACTGTCATATTTTTTTTTATAAATATATTTTCAAATCTTTAGAATATCATGGTTGAACTATAAAAACTATTTTTAAAAGTACAAATGGTTGTATGGTTAGGTTTATATGAGAATGATGAACCAATGTTTGGCTTGATAAAGCATTTAGTATCTTCATTTTTTAATACTCATTATTTCGCTTACCAGGTTATAAAAACAAAGGTTTTTAGTTTCCAATTTATTCAACCAAACGAATTAATGCAATCATACCAACTACTCCAGAATACGTAGTAACAAACTTCCGATTATACCAACTTCTTCTTAGATATTACAAATACTTCTTTTGGTTGTGCAGATTGAAAAATAGTTACCTTAACTGCGCGAGTACATTATTAAAATGGATTTCTAGATTTTGTCAAAGTCATGCCAACTACTACAGAATATCTCGTAACAATAAATTTGATTCTACCAACTAACTTCTTTTCGTGTATAATAAATACTTTTTTTTGTTGTGGAGATTGAAATGTTACATTAACTCCGTAAGCATGTTACTATAACAAATTTTTTGGTTTTGTCATTAGTAGTTGCAAGTATTGGATTATTCGATTCTCGTGAATCAATATTCAATTGTTGTAACCGAAAATCGGTAATATAATACAAGAATTTCAATTCTATAAATAGAGTATTCATTTATACTGATTGAATTAGCAGTAAACATGACTTCTTTGTTAATTCTATTAACGGAGAAAAAGCAGTTACTGCACATGTTAGTAAAACCAACGTTTGGGAACGAATAATTCAGTAGGGCAATTTATGCAAACGGGGTAGTTTTCTGAGTGTATTTTTCTTAATTTGAATTTTTAAAAAATAATTTAATTACCTTTTCTCTTTAATATTGTGCTCTTCTCGACAATGCCATTTTGATAGTTTGAAACTTTTACAAAAGTGAAATATTTTTGAAAAAAGTTGTACCTTATATAATAAAAAAAAATTTGAAAAAGGCATTAAGACAGTACGAAATTTAATAACAATTACAAATTTATTACCTAGCAAGCCTTTTACGAAAGTGAAACAAACAATTGCAAATTTATTACCAATTACCTTTTACGAAAGTGTGATGTTTTGATACTAATTGTTATAAAAATATTTATAGCCGCTATTAATGATGTAGCGGCTACCATTATAAATAGCAAAATTGTAATATACGCTTAAAACATTTGTTAAATAATGGACACTTGTTTATTTCAGGAGCATATAAGTAATTTTTTGTGCTGGTGTAAATACAACAATCTTTTGTTAAACGTAGAAAAGTGTGCTTTGATGACCTTCAATTATAACTACTTACAAATTTGGAACATCATACGAATTATGCAATTTAAAGACTTAAGGGGCACCCTTAATAGGCATATAGAAGCTAAAATGTCAAAACTAACATATGCATAGATATTCTAGCACTGTCATCGTATACGCCTAACCATAATAGGCATATGAAAACTTCATGATTTTTTGTACTTCATTTTAGTGAAAAAATTAAAAAAAATTTAAATTTTAAGTGAACAGTAAATATAATATATTTACTAATGTGATATTTAATTTAATTATATTTTCTTTTAGGAAAGATTGCATTTGCAAGGATAAGATCTTTACTAATTTTTGCTCAATATTTTTCTTTTATAATTTTATTGTACTAAAAATTTTTTCTTTTATAACATTTTTTAATATATGTAATAAGACATTCAATAAAATTAACATCTTCCTCCATTATTGTTGACAAATACAAATTCAAATTTAAAATAAATACAAGACAAATTATTTAAGTGTCATATTTCTGTACGGAACTACGATAATGATGGCAGTGACGTACAAAAATTTGACAATCAAAATTATAACGAAACAGAAAGCAGCCATAATATGCACATTATGGTTTCAAGATACAATTTATATGAAATATATATGAATGGGCCTTTAGGAGTTGTCTTTGATGATAAACTAGCATTTAAATTACATTAAGATAGTATATTATTAATAAAGCAAACACTACGTTAGGCTTCATTAAGAGGTTATCTAATAAATTGATGACGCATACATACTGAAAGCAGTAAGTTTGGTCGCCTCATTAACGAGATCATATTGATAGAATTGAGGCTATTCACAAAAAGTTTGTAAACTTTGCACTGCGTAATCTACCTTGGGTAAATGCTGTAATATTGCCACCATATATGGATCGTTCGCAGCTATTGCGACTAAAATTTTTAGAAATGAGAAGAATAGTTGCATTTAATACATTTCTTGTACTAATCGATTGTGGAAAGATTAAAGATTATCTCTAATTCAATGAATTATATTAACTCTAATTCACCAGGTTTTTCTCAAATTAATATCATTACGAGATTTACGACTGTTAATAAGTATAAAAACTATTTTGACCTATATTTTAACAAAGATTAAATTAAACAAATTGTATTCATGCACATGACTGTTGGGGGTGTTCTTTACCAACCCCACTTATGCTTTTCTGCCATAAAAAAGGAATTTTTCTTTTAATATAAAAACTTTATTTTTATTTTTAACTTTAATGTTTTTATTAAATTATTTATTTGGGTTTTTATTTATTTAATATATTTAATATCTATACACTTATTTATTATATTTTATTTATTTAATATTTAATATTTCCGCTTAACTTTATTTCGCACTGTAACCTTTTTGACTCGATTTGCTAATGATCTAAATTTCTGATTGTAGTGAAATTTATAATTAATAGTGTAACCGTTATATTATTTATAAATTACTTGTTAAATAAAAACCGAAATTTAATTTTTAAAAACCGAAATTTAATTGTTTAGGATACCGTACGATTAATATTATATTAGTTGTGGTACACTACATCACCCTCCTCCGAGTGAAGATATTTAGTTGGTGGTGATGTACGATTTTGTACATGAATATGTACTAATAATGTATGTGTTATTTCATTTTTTAAGAAATAAAAATGTTTGAATGTTGTAATTATTGATTTGAACAAAAAAAAAATGAAAGAAGAAAGTAAATTAGAAATGTATATATTGAATGTAACTCTACGACAATTTGTCTTCAGATGGACAGTGAACACTCCGTAACCTGGTTTTAGTTTGTCGACTGAAATAGATTTATCTTTATCGTTAACGAGAACCATAAATATTTTTCATTTAACGTAAAATAAAAATTAATTTTTTTTTTGTCATTTTGTGTATCTAATAAAAATTGAAATTTTTCGTTTTTCCCATCAATATACACTTTTTTACACGGTTTTTTTTTACACGATTTTGAAATAACACGATCTACAAAAACAGAACAAATCTTTTTTTTTTATACGAAATATTTGGTTTAACACGATTTCCAAAAAAAAAAATTCTTATTAATTTTTTTTATGTACTACTCTGGGAATACCCAAATTTTATTATAAGATGTATAATCAAGAAACTGAAGAAACTGAAAACTTATTATAAGATGTATAATCAAGAAACTGAAAACTGCATTTTCCATTTTTCTATTTAAATTTTATTGTTGTGTTCAGTTCGTGGAAAAATTATGTTTTAAATTTCTTTTTTTTTACTTATGGACTAAAATTACTATTATTATTATTATCTATTTTTAATAAAAATATGTATGAATTATATTTTCTAAAATTTATATAATATGTTTTGAATATTTATTCTTTTTTTGAACGGTTTTTTAGAACAACTTATGGTTAATTTTTCTATTTTACACGGTTTTTTCCAATTGTTGAACACATCGTCAATTTTAGTATGGTTAGTATATCTTTTTTTACACGATTTTAGTTCGAACGTATCTACCGTGTAAAAAAAGAGTTGGGTGTATCGCTAATAACAGTGCAAAGACAACAACAATAATTAGAATGCTATGATCTCTAATATCTTTTATGTTTAAAACATATTTTTATTACCTATATAAAAATTTAAAGAGCAGAAATATTATTATTTCACGAAAAATATTATTATTTTTCGTATTCAAGTAACCAATACATTCATAATAGTCTTTGATGTTCCGTATATTTATTTTGAAATTCTATGTGAAAACAACAACAAAAAATGAAAAACAAATACATTTTTCATACACATTAATATTTGCATTTCATGAGGTTGTCTATTTCTTTTCGAAATTTAGTGAAGACAATAACCACAAAAATGAAAATATCATTTAGTGGATGCGAGGATCTCTTCGGTGGATGCGAGATAAAAAAGAAACATAATCTATGATATGCGTGACATTATATTCTTATATCTACCATATTCTTTATATTCTTATATCTACGATATTCTCTTCTTCTCGTTGGCGCTACAGCTCGTGGGCCTCCCTTAAAGGGTCCCCTAACATTTTATTGCAATTTGGACCTACTAATTTTATATGGACTCCGAACCATAAAAGTCTTTATAATGAAGAAATTATTAATTGCAAAAAGCTATTAATTGCAACAAGCTAATTTTATTAGTGAGACATTTGTTGTTAGCAACATTTTATTGTAATTTTATTACTGGTACTCTTTTTTTTTTTTTTTTTTTTTTTCGGGGAACGCAAGAGAGCACTGCGACCTTCAGATCTATTGTGCGTTTACTGCCCCTTTCTCCCTAGTCCATATTAAGAGAACGATAGAACCTTAATATGGATTCGGGAGCCATATTGGCGAGTTCATCTGTGGTGAGAATACCCTTTCCTAGATGATTGAGTCTTCTTCTTGCAGCTGCTTCGCAGTAGCATAGAAGGTGTTCCGTTGTTTCCCTGTCATTGTGACAGAGGCGACAACTGTCCTCCTCAGCCAGTCCCATTTTCTTGAGGTGGTAGAGTACAGGGCTATGCCCAGTTATGAGACCTATTAAGGTACGAATGTCCTTTTTGCTGAGGTTTAATAGTTTATCCACCTTGATCCTATTTGGTGTGATAAGTTTCTTGGATATCGTGAGTTTAGGGAGTTTTCCCCAGTAGAGCCTATGCTCTTGCTCTATCCATCTGTTGAGTACTAATTTGGAGTGTCCTCTTGGTTTGCCGCAGAATGGTTCTGGCCCAATTAGTTTTGTTTTTGAACCATTTTTGGCAAGGCCAAAAACCATTTTTGCCAGGGTGATGAGTTTTTGGAGACATTCCCAGACCAGCATTGACTCCTGCCTGTGGGAGACTAGAGCTTTGAGAACAGCTTGACTGTCTGAAAGAATGTAAATTGTTTTATTTCGCTGCGCTATCCTGAGATTCTCTTGGACACACAGATCTACCGCGATCAGTTCGGCTTGAAAGATTGTGGCTTCTTTACCGAGTGGTAGGGATGCAGAGAAGTTTGGACCTTTGATCCCGGCACCCGTACCCTCTGTGGTTCGGGAACCGTCTGTGAACCAGACGGACGCATCCGATTCTAATTCAGGAAGCCTAGATTGCCAGTCACTGCGTTCACTGATTACGACTTTGAAAGGGAAGTCAAAGTTGTAAGTGGTCGTCATTACATCCGATAAAATTGAGGTTAGTTCCTTTATTTTGGGATTATTCAGGAGCTGAAGATGTCCTTTGAGGTCTCCTGAGTAATAATTCTTTCCCTTCTGAATGCGCAGCAGACCTCTCGCTGCCTCTTTCTTAACAAGGAGGTGTATTGGCGGAAGGTTTAGGAACATTTCCATTGCTGCTGTGGGACAGGTTTTCATAGCACCTGTTATACCTAGACAGGCCAGTCTTTGGATCTTTCCTAGTTTCGCCTGTGCTTTGCGTTGGAGTGTTTTAGTCCACCATACTGTGCATCCGTATGTTATAATAGGTAGGATGATCGTTCTGTAGCTCCAGTAGATCATTTTGGGATGTAGCCCCCATTTCCTACCAAACATACTTTTGCAGGCCCATATCGCCTTTATTGCCTTGGCATGAGTCCTTTCAATGTGGTTGTTCCAATTAAGTTTACTGTTTAGTGTGATACCTAGGTATTTTACTTCATTGGAACAGGGTATGGTTATACAACTTATTGAGGGTGCAGTAATGTTGATCACTTTCCTTTTGGTAAATGGTATAATTATCGTTTTGTTTGGGTTTATCTGTAGATTTTTGGATTTGCACCAGTTCATTGTCCTGTTTAAAGCCAATTGGAGTCTACTAGATATGATATTTTCGTATTTGCCCCTGATTATGATGACTAGGTCGTCGGCATATCCTATTACCTCGAAACCAGAATCATGAAGGTTCTGAAGTAGCTCATCAACAACAATGGACCATAACAGTGGAGATAGGACACCTCCTTGGGGGCAACCCCTATAGGTTTGTGCTGTTAAAGAGTTACCACCAAGTTCCGCCGTTGTCGTTCGACTTTGAAGCATGGCTTGAATCCATTTGGTCGTCGGCAGTTCTATTCCTTTATTCCGGGCTGCTGCCACAATGGCTTCGTGAGGAGTGTTGTCAAAGGCACCCTCTATGTCCAGGAATGCACATAGTGCCACTTCTTTGTATTCAGTTGCCTTTTCTATTGACTTTACAAGGTCGTGAAGGGCTGATTCAGTAGACTTCCCTTTTTGGTAAGCGTGCTGCTTATAGTGAAGTCGAACCTTGTTTGCACCGGTCCTAATGTGGTGATCCACTAGTTTCTCCATTGTTTTAATGAAGAAGGAGGTAAGACTTATGGGGCGGTATGATTTAGGGTTTTCAATGGGACGGTTCCCTGCCTTTGGTATGAAAACCACCCTAGCTTTCCTCCAGACTGTTGGGATATATCCCCATATAAAACTGGCTTTGAAGATTTTTAGCATATTGGGCATAAGAATCTCCAATCCCTGTTGCAGGAGTGCAGGGAAAATTTTGTCATCTCCGGCCGATTTGTAGGGTTTAAAGTTGTTTATTGCCCATCTGATCTTTTCCGGAGTGAAGATTTTATTAGCGAGGCTTCTACTGCGTGGTGTAGGACGCAGTCCTACTGCTACTGCCTCTTCATCTTCTGGATTATTTATGAGTTTGCAGCCCGGAAAGTGAGTGTCTAGTAAAACTTCTAGTGTTTCAGAGCTACTTGTTGTTAGAGAACCATCTTGTCTCTCTAGCAAACCGATATCTACGGGAATATCTTTAGCTAGTACCTTTTGTAAACGGGAGGCCGCTGGGAGATCTGTGATCTCTTCACACAACTTCCTCCATGACTCCCTCTTAGACTTCCTAAGAAGGTTGTTGTATTCGGTAAGGGTGGATTTATACTCCTCCCATATACCGAAGGTCTTTGCTCTGTTGAACATCTTCCTTGTTTCTTTGCGTTTGTCCGCTAGTTCCTTATTCCACCATGGTACATCTTTAGAGTAAGTCTTTTGTGAAATAGGACAACTTAATTCAAAAGCATTGATGATGCTTGTGACAAGTTGGTTGGCTTGGAGGTCAATGCAGTCTGGGCTGTTGATTGTCGCCTCTGAGTAGTTTATTTCGTACCTAAGAGTTTCTTGGTACTTAGGCCAGTTGGTACGCTTAGGATTTCTGAACGTTGCACAGCTCACAGCGTGAGAAGTGCGCAGTTCAAAACAAATGTGCTTATGGTCGGATAAGGAAGCTGCCTTTGAGACATGCCAATTTACACATTTATGAGTGAGACAGGGGCTTACAATAGTTAAGTCAAGTACTTCCTGCCTAATATTGTTTTCAAAAGTGGGGGAATTACCCCTATTTAATATATCTAGGTTGTTAGTAGAAAGATATTCTAAAAGTGACTCACCTCTTTTATTAATATCTCTGCTACCCCATACTATATGGTGAGCGTTGACATCACAGCCCAGGATGACTGGTAGCTTGTGGCTTTTGGTGTATTCCACTAACTCTATGATGTCCTTGGGTGGAGCTTCTAGCTCTTCTCCAGGGAAGTAGGCCGAGGCGATAATGACCTCTTGAAAACCCCCTGGGGTTGGTAGTTTCACCAGTACAGCTACGAGATCTGTTCGGATGAAAATTGGAATGTTTAGATAGCTAATTTTGGATGACAGAAGAATTGCAGTTCTAGGTCTGCTACTATTTTTGTCAAAAAAGGTTTTAGGAATATCAAGTACCTTACCTGTGGTAGCTCGAGGTTCCTGTAGGAGGGCCACTTGGAACTCCTCTTTAGCGAACCTCCATGTAAGTACGTCCGTGGCCGCTCCTGCTCGATGGAGGTTCGCTTGAATCACCTTGAGGTGATTATTCTGTGGTTGCTTTGACATCACTGGAGGCGGGCGGCTCGCCGCTGTTCCTCTCCTTTATTTTTGGCCGGAGTGTGATGCCAGAGAATTTGTAGCAGATCCTAAACCCAATCTGCTTTAATTTCTCCATTGATTGGCAGTCAATCTCAATGGAGAATGTGATCACCGCGCAGGTGCCTTCTTTCCGCCTGTAAAGTACCTTCCAGTTCGCTGCGCGGAGATTAGGATTCTGTGAATCTATGAGGATGAGGATGTCCTCTGTTGAGTCCTCTTCAGCTGGAAAAAATCCCGTGATCACTTCCACCTTCGGGATATTTTCCTCACGGACGGCCTTGATTTTGGTTGACCCGTCCGCTACTTTTGGAACAATCTGCTCCAGCCATTTGGATGTTTTCTCATCCAGGCAACTTATCAGCATCCATCCCGGTTTGAGGCTAAGGCCACCAAATTGCGGGTTGATCCCCTCTTTAGCTGCTGCTGGGATTGCAGCCAGGATGGATTTTTGACTGGCAGCTAGCTGCTCAGCGGATAGCATTTGATGTGGGTGTTCGGCATGGATAATACCGATCCTAATCCCCTTTACCACGTCCTTATAGCTAGTGCCCGGCCTGGAGGACTGAGCCTCTGCTGCGGGTCTAAGCTTGACGCCCTGTTTTTCTGAGGTTCGTTGCCTCTTCTTAACATTCTGCACGTCCGGAGGTGTCTGTGACGGTGTGCGTAACCTCTTCTGGACTTGAGCAGGGGTTAGGGTATCTTGCATGGGAAGGCATGCAAGATCATACGCTTCTTTAATGGTCTTACCATTATTCCGGTGGTACGAGTACCGTCTACGGCCTGCGCCGCTTAATCTTTTTTTATTTTCAGACAGCGTCAACTGCTTCAGCTCTGCTGATAGTTGAGTTTCCTCTATGCTGCTGAGTTTGGAGGATTGTCTGGCACCTCTGCCTCTGGCTAGCTTCCCTGTCGGGATGGATTGGGAAGGAACCTTTGCCTCAGATCCACTAGCCTGAACCTTTGAAGCCGTCGCGTCCTTAGCCACTGACTTCACGTTTGAGGTCTCCGCCTTTGAAGTAGATGCCTTTGGGGAGGCATCAGCCCCTTGTTTATTGTTTACGTTTAATTCCATAATTGAACCCACGAGTAGCGCGAGAAGAAAAGTCACCCCTGGCAGAGCTCCGCATTACCAGGGGAAGGCTGTATTAAACTGGAGGTCGCCAGGTATCCAGAGTTCGCATATTAGCGGCTAGTAACCCACTAACCATTCATCCTTTGACATATACTGTTTCACCGTGGATTTGGGGATTTTTATTTACAAGGTTTTCTCCTCTAGCGTCGTACTTTGCTGAGGTCACCATGAAGGTAGTACGTACACTTGCGAATTACTGCGGGTTTACGACTCCCTTTGATAGTAATTATTGTTATCCTAAAGGCTGCCTGAAACATGACCAGACCAGCTTTTAGGAGAAGCAATACTGTGATAGGATACGGAACCTACAGCAAGCTGTTCGGTTGAATCCCCCCTACCACATTCGCCTGGACCAAAAGATAGGATACGGAGCCGACAGTAAACTGTTCGACTTTATTCCCCCCTATCTAGATAGGATACGGAGCCGACAGCGAGCTGTTCGACTTACGTCCCCCCTATCATGTAGATCTTTTGGCATTACCCAGTCCGCACCACGTGGAGGCGACCTACTTAACGGACCTCAAGATCTTTTGGCATTACCCAGTCCGCACCACGTGGAGGCGACCTACTTAATGGTACTCATTTAAAGCTGAGTAAACTTAGACCAACATCGATGTCTCGGACGGAAGTTGAACCCGATCTACGATATTACATTATAATATAATGGTCTTACTTTTTTTTATATAAAAATGAAAATAATCCTGACGAAGATATTTGAAAAACACAAATAACAATTATAACAAAAATAATGCTAAAATATATTTTCTTTTTAGCACTAAAAAATTAGATAGATATTATCCTGACGAAGATATTTGAACATGCTGACCGAAATTGACACTGACTATGGTGATTTTAATATAGATAATTTAAATTTTAAACTTGTATTAACAATTATAATTAAATATTTTAACACCATTAAATATTTTAAAATTCAGGTAATGGCTAGTCATGTTGACCAAATTTGAATAATGATTCATATATAAATTTAAAATTAAATTTAAATATGTAAAAAAAGTAACGGGGAAATATTTTTTTTGTTTTTAGCACTAAAAAAGAAATTTAATAATACTATAATATGTATATGCGCTATATAAATATTATAACGATATTTTTTCCATAAAAATTTGTTTTCACTTTTATTTTATATAAAAGTAATGATGCCAATGATAGTAATAAATATGAAAAAAAAATGTTGACCAAACCACTTAGATTCCAACAGCTGGTACATGTCATAAGTAGCAAACCAGAGAGTAGGACTGACATGTTTACGAAGGACATGGAGACACTAAGGTGTCTTGTCCTATTAAACGTAGTAAAAAATCTTCCCCGGTTTGGTGATTTATCTGACCTTTGAAAGCAGACAAGGGATGCCAACAATATCTGCTACAGACAGAATAGTTGGCAACTCTACAAGTACCACCTTACAGAATATAAAAGAGCAATCTGGCTGGCTAAAAACCCAGGCGTGGCTGGATTACTGTGAATCCATTAAGAGCACCAAAGACTCAGCCACACATAGCAGAGTCTAATCCAAAGAACACTCCAATCCATCTTTCCTGAAAAGCACGGAAGATATATGGCCTAAATTATCCTCTTAAAAGTTTTAGCGCACACTTACTTTCCCGGATGTACGGAGGCTGCTCAAGAAATCGACCAGTCGGTTGCTCAGGGAGTTCAAACTTACTCTGGGTCAATTCTCTTATATCGGAAATAAGGTCCGATCAATTTCCGATCTCCCAGAGTCGACTGGGAGATCGGAAATTTATCTCCATACAAAACTGCAGAATTAGACGGTATTTTCACAAAAATGCTGCAGGAAACAAGGAAACAAGTAGTTCCCAAGATCACTAAGCCGTTCATAGGCAACCTCTTGCTAGTCATATAAAGATTAGTAGATGGGCCGCCCCAACAGCGGTTGAAGATGGTCTTTATACCAAACGCCGGTGGAAGAGGACACGAAACCGCAAAAGACCTTAGATCGATCAGTCTATCGTTCTTCATGCTGAAAACACTCGAACATAGAACTTAGAGATAGACCTTAGGAAAACACTGGAGAGCACTCCATTGTGTAAATATCAACATGCCTACTGTAAAGGTAAGTCAATTAAGGCCGTACTAAGCGAATTAGTGGAATCCATTCAATTCAAAGAATACACACACACACTCGACTTTTAATATTAGATATAGGAGGTGCCTTTAGCAACATTCATGTATCTGCCATAGGAATCGTTGGATGAAGAAGCTACACTCACTTACAGAAGCTACACTTAGCTGATGGATTGTCAAGATGTTGCAACCATTTGAGATCCAGCCGGAACTCAGCGATTGCAAAATTACTAAAAGCGTTTATAGAGGCATACCCCAAATGGGATGCTGTAACTAAATCCTTAAAGAACTTTGGAACGAAGGAACTGAACTCATCGCGTACGCAGATGATCTATAGAAATATTGATGTCTTGTAAGTAGCTTCACATAATGAGCGAAATTATGGAATGTGCTTTAAGAAGGATTAGTAGATGGGCCACGAGTTGTGGATTGTGAGTTAACCTTGCTAAAAACGTTAATTCTTTCTAGATCCTTCAATGGAACTATAATGGCCTACGGAACAAATTAAGAGAGATCACCCACTACATGTTCCGAAACAAAATAAAAATTGCTGCCATCCAGGACACCAAAATCCCTAACTCATACTCATTGACATCCTTTAACGGTTATTACATCATTCGCCGTGACAGATCCGATAGAGGCGGGGGACTCGCCTTCATCGTTCACCAAGAAGTTACCTATAGACCAGTCACGGACTATAGACCACCCTCTCCCGACCCTCACCTCGAGGCAATGAGTATAGCAGTTAAAACTGGAGACTCCGAGCTATTGCTCACTGCGGTTTACATTCCTCCTGTAAACAGCATTGGTAGCCAATACCAACCCGGAATTGAGCACCTTCTCCAGGGTGCTAACACTATTGTCATGGATGACTTCAATGCCCATCACCCCCTTTGGTACTCCGCACTCTCAAATGATAACCGAGGAAATAGCATAGTGGACCAACTTGAATTGACTGATTTTGTCACCATAAACGAAGACTTTCCCACCAGAGTCACGAACCAATGCTCGAGCTCTGAACTCATCACCATGGTTCTTCATTGGTTAGCAAAGTGTCTTGGAGCGCCGAGCCAGCACTCAGCTCAGATCAGCTCCCCATTGTGATCACAGTGGAGGAGCCGGACAGTTTCATCACCTCTGAACAGCGAACCTACATCAACCACAACAAAGCCGATTGGCCGAGGTTCGCGAATTTCATTGATGATGAACTATCTAGGCTCCCAGAACCACAGGATGCTGTATCTGGTGAGAAAGCTTTTCGTGACATTATCATCCGTGCGACTAAAAGATTCATACCAGCCGGCAGAATCAAACAGGTCATCCCGTTTTTTCCACCGGAAGCCTCCAGGCTTGCCGAGCAACGCGACCATCTAAGAGCCACAGACCTAAGCAATGCCCGTATAAATCAGCTAACCAAGGACATACACACTATTGTAGCCGATCACCGGCGGTCCATATGGCTGAGTCACCTAGAAAAATGCACACTTGGTTCCAAAAAACTCTGGTCAACCATCAAAGGTGGTCGGGTTCAATCGGGATCAATGACCGACAACTCGACAACAGAAAAAAATGTGATACCCATTTCTCTCAACAATTCGTCAAACATCAGCCAACTCAGGACAAAACTATTCGTGCAATTTTGCGGAAACTCAAAGCGCTAAAAAAGGACCCAAACCTCCTCACCTTCACTTCACTAGAAGTGCAAGACGCCATTAGAAATGCCAAACCTTCCTAGGGCTAGATGGCATTTCAATTATTATGCTGAAGAACCTAAACACCCCTGGCCTGGATGACCTGGCCAAGATCTTCAATCTTGCACTTGGGGACATTTCTATTCCAGATATATGGAAAACGGCAAGGATCATTCCGATCCTCAAGCCAGGGAAACCCCAGCACGAAGGTCCGTCTTACAGACCAATTTCGCTGCTTTCCCCTGTAGCCAAAACATTGGAGTCACTTCTCCTTCCCCTGCTTCAACAGCACTTCACCCTAGAAGATCACCAACACGGCTTCAGGAAACAACGCAGCACCACAACCGCCCTAACTGAGTTGACGACCCAAATTGCCGACGGCCTAAACCACCGTCGTCCGCATTGGCGCACTGTTGTCGTGGCACTAGATTTGTCCAAAGCTTTCGACACGGTTAATCACTCCACTTTTTTTTAATGATATCCTGAACTCAACATTACCTGACTCTATCAAAAGGTTCCTATCTGCCTATATAAATGGTAGAAGCGCCTTTGTTGAGTTCAGAAAATCATGCTCAAAGCATCGCAAAATTAAGATGGGGGTCCCTCAAGGAGGTGTCCTCTCCCCGATCTTATTCAATCTTTATATTTCGATGCTACCTTCACCACCACCCGGCCTCAAGTTGATCACCTACGCCGACAACTGCTCTGTCACTTAGTCCGGCGCAGATGTAGACGAGTTTATTGAAAGGCTAAAAGCCTATCTGACAGAACTAGCAGCATTCCTTAAAATGAGAAACCTCACCTCGCCTCACACAAATCATCTGCAACACTGTTCACCTCTTGGACCAAGGAAGTAAATGATGTCCTAGACATCCACATTAACGGTGAAACTATTCTCACCGTAAATAATCCCAAGATTTTAGGAGTCACTTTCGACAACCTCCTTACTTTCTCTAAGCATGCTAAGACCATATGCAATAAAGTGAACAGCCGCAACAAGGTCTGCAAAGCCCTTGCCGGAACTAACTGGGGGAAAGACAAGGAAATCCTTGTCACTACGTATAAAGCCATATGCCGCTCTATAATTAATTACGCTGCCCCCATCTGGACGTCATTTTTAAGTAACACTCAATTGAGAAATATGCAGTCCACACAAAATACTGCCCTTCGCATCGCAACTGGGTGCCACTCAATAACTCACCCCGATCACCTTCATGATGAAACATCCATGCTCTCCACCAGGCAACATAATGAGCTGCTAACACAGCAGTTTCTGTTGTCCTGCCACAACCCCAGCCACCCAGTTCACACCATCATAAATAGTTAGATGCCTCCACGCTGCATCCGTCGCGACCTAAGGTTGTATAGTGATGACATAAATCCAGTCATACCGGCCACCTGGAATTCCTCCACGATTCGTTCAGCATTAAGCTCACTCCACCACGAAGCCGTCTCTGCAGCAATCTCTTCAAACCAGAATAACAAGGTCCTCGGAACACGTCCACCTCCCATCGACGTGAGTGAAAAAGCTTTGCCTAGGGAAACTAGAACTACCCTAGCGCAATTACGATCGGGATGGTGTCGCACTCTTCAGAGCTATCAAGCTCGCATTAACCCTGACACCATTGATCTCTGCCCCGACCGCCACCAAGGACCACATAACACCAACCACCTCTTCAACTGCCCCACTAAACCAACGAATTTGGTGGTTGCGGACCTCTGGGCGCACCCAGCCCTAGTGGCTAAATTCCTTGCCGTACTGGTCCTGCTCGATCGGTCAACAACAACCTAGACCACTGTATAATAGTTAATTAGTAGTAGTAAATATTTATATGGATGTATGTAAGTAGTATTTATTTATTTAATTATTTAATTTATTATTTGTTTGTTTATTTATTTATAAGTAATATTTATCTATTTATTTATTTATTTATTATTCATTTGTTTACTTATTATTTATTTATTATTTATATTTTGTCCTATTTATTGCTACATTTGCTTAAGTAGAGAAGTAGTTAAAGTAAGTGGATGTAAGGTATCGTTTGCATGTAAAGGTTTGTTTTGTCTCTATTTACAGACCTGGAGTTGCTACAACAACAACAACAAATCGGAAGTTTAAGAGGAGCAGCCAGTCAGATATTGCAACGGCATGCTGCTAACAAACATAGTTGCTCAATCCCAAAGATGGAGGAAACACTTCGATGAAATAAGCAATACCGCAGATAACAAACAGCAAAGTATTCGATGAAATAAGTAATACCGCAGATAACAAACAGCAAAGTAAGCGGTTTAAAAAAGGTTTCTATTAACGTAGTTTAATTGATCAGTGGTCAGTCACAGAGCTGATTCACTATATTAAAAGCTACACTGATAACAATTTATGAATTTCGTGTGACTCAGCGTCAATGAGATAAAACAGCCTATAATGAAATTGAAATCGAATTAACAGCAGAATGCACTAACAGCAGCAGAATATCAGCACAACTTTTATACTTTTATAAGCCCATATCAGAAAGCCATGGCAAGAGGCACGGACACTGGACACTTGAAAAAATCAAAGAAACATAACTTGAAAGAATGCAGCAGCTGGAGACTGATAACTCCAATTAACTCCGTCTACATAAGTGATGATAAATTGACGACATGCGTGACAAACTTGGCACGCTACAAAATTTTTCCTGGCACTGAGTGTGTCAACAAAATATTTCAAATTATTATTAAACTTTTAATTAATGTTTAATATTTCAAATTATTATTAAACTTTTAATTAATGTTTAACAAATTTTCTAATTTATTTTAGCAACTCTTAATATTATTTTGTCTTTAAAATATATATTTTTCAAATGCTGATACCATTTATTGAGTATTAGCATTCATTTCCCGTTGAAAGTTATCGTTAAACTTTTAATTAATGTTTAATAAGTTTTCTAATTTATTTTAGCAACTCTTAAATTTTTTTTTGTCTTTAAAATATATATTTTTTAAATGCTGATACCATTTATTGAGTATTAGCATTCGCTCTTATTCAATTTTATATTAAGTTTATATTGAATAAATAATTTAAATAATTTTTTCTAATTTTCAAATTAAGGCATACTAAAATATTTATGTTTGAAATTTTGATAATTTTGGCATCCAAATTATTTTGGACATGGGCACCATGGCATGGTCTACAACATAATTGAGACAATTATGCAAAGCAGACTTCAGAACAAGATCGATGGAATTCTACGTGATGAACAAGCTGGTTTTCTACGTGCTGAACATTCAATTTACATTGTGTCATTTAAATAGAATTAAATCCGAAGCACAATTAATTTTAAAAACATCAGATTTTATAATTGTCCTTAGAAAATAATTTAGGCCTGGTCCTGGAATCGTCTCGAACTTAGTCCCGGTCTAGGGTTTAGCCACGGTCCTAGTCTCGCTTCCGGCCCATGTCTTTATTCTTATCCTGGTAAGTTCTCATGTGTACCAGGTCCCAGTCACAGTCCTGGTCCTCATCAGGAGGATCCTGATGAGGAGGTTCCAGTCCTGGTCCTGGTCAGTCATTTGCGTCAGCATCAAATTTCTTTTTATATAAATAAAAAAGTAAAAACATAAATTTATTATTCATTTATATAATATTTTTATATGAAGGAATCATATCCTATTTATATAAAAATATAAATAAAAAAAATGTATCATACTTATACTGTATACATGATAACTTATTCCTGTAATTATTCTAAATTTTACTATACACAAATAGGAAAGACAAATACCGAAAACCGGAACCATAAAAGCGGACAAATGCACCAAAAATACTAAAGCGGACAAATGCACCAAAAATACTAAAAATTTATGAAAATTTCCTTTCCCGGCTCGGAACCCTTTCAGACAAACTAAAACGGAGCAGCTCAACCATTTCGCACGCGAACAGACTAAATTGCAATAAATGTTCTCTCTTGACAGCATTATTGGTTCCTCTTTTGGAAACATTATGGAATTTGAAACTTAATAACATGTTATTAAACATGTATGAATACACATATAACTTTGTAATAACCAAATAACTCCATTAAATTCATTATCGCAGCAGTGTTTTAAATTAAATATATGGATCTCTTTAAAACGAGCTACAATAAATTTGTAGAAGATATTGTAAATAATAATATTGTAAATAATAAAGTTGAAAAACTACTATTTGCATAGACTTTGATGTCAGAAGAAATAACTAAATAAATATTTTATAAATATAAAATATTTATTTAGTTATTTCTTCTGCCATCAAAGTAACATGAGAACTTATTTTAGTCGAATCCTTCCATTTTAATCTTAAAGAGCTAGGTTCGGGCAAGGATATCTCTTCTTTCCAACAAAAAAGTGTCGATTCAACTAAAACAGTCTCGTGTAATGTAAACCTCAAGAAATAAATATACAGTTTATGCTTCATGGAGAAGAGGTTAGAATTTTAATTATTTAACAAGATAAAAAGAAATTAATTGTCGAAAAAAATGGACAATACACGGACAATAATTAAGCAGTGCCATCCCGGATTAGAATTATCTGAATTAATTTCTCAAATAGAAGAGTCACCATGTCCTATTCTTTTGAACAATACAAAAGATGACCTGGACTTAAAAAATAAGAATTCGTTTGAAATGATTGATCAACTGGAAAATATTCTTATCAAATTTAATCCAACAAATTTTGAAGAATTCCTATCACTATTTAAAACTACGTCAATATTATTTATTACAAAAAGAATAACTGAGGATTATAATCTAAGTTTAAATCTGTTGCGAAGAACTTTTCAAATGAATGGTAAAAATTGGGATAGAAATCCGATACATCTTCATTTGTTATCAAAAGAGATATTTGATTGTTTAAAATATGATGAAAATAGAATATATTTTGCAAGAAAAATTAGTAATATAAGTCGAATATCATTGTACATTTCAATATGTATTGTTTGGGCAGTATTTTTTAGAGCACTTAAAGTAGATGTTATTATGTATAGATTTCATAAATTCACTGAAATTATTGAACAGATTAAAAAAATTGATTTGGCAACGATTAAAAATGATGAAAATCAATTATATATTTTATTAGAATCTATATCATTTTTATTAAATACAATTACTGCAACGAAAATATCGGAACAAATTAATAAACGTTACAGACTATATTTTGAATGTAAACAGGAAGATTTATCAGAATTAAAGGCTTGGTGCTTGCGATTAAACAGAATATTTTTTATTAAAGTTACAGATAATGAAGATTTTAATTTTAATTATGCGCTTATTAGTGATCTAATAGAATTGGATATATTGCATTTCCTTGATAATGTATATTCTAATACTAAGGACACGACCAATGCTTTAAGTTTATAACCTTTTTTTTAAAATATATTTATTAATATTAAAAAATGTTTTCTTTTTACTCAATTTTATATTTCTTCGATTTTTCAACTTGAAAGTTCAACTTTTCACATTTTACTATATTTTTTTATTTAATATTTTTATTAAATTTAAGAACATGATTGGAAACGTCCAGCAGCCTTCATTTTTTCAAAAGCTTTGTTTGCATCATAATTCCTGGAACGAAAATAATTAATCTAGAATTTAGATTTAGTGAAACAAAATATTTAAATACTTGTAGAATTCTGCATAATCTTTCTTTTTAGGGTCATTTATGAAAACCTTATATGCAGCTGTAACAACTGTCACTAGAACCATAGAAACTACTAGGTTCCTTTTAATCGTAGCATTATGTAATCCTTTAAGAATTGGCTTTGGAATACTTCCTGTTGCAGCTGGAGCGTTAGTCATCTTTTGATTTGTTCTGAAAACAAAAAAAAAATTATAATTAATATTTTTTGGTTGAATTAGGTTTTACGTAATTCCTTTTTTGTATCAAAGAAAAAAAAGTAAAATTAAAGCATCTTGTAAATAATGATAAAAAATAATAGGACTTTAAATTTCGTAATAGTAACTCAAATTTTTCATTAGTTTTTATAGAAACTACTACAAATATATATTATTTTTAACTTTAATTAATTACCAGATATACGCACCTGAGAGAAGAAATAGGCAGACAAATTATATTTTTGACAGCTACGTTTCCATACGTTGCTTTCCTAAATATCTTATTGGATTGATTTTTTGATACAGCCCAACAAACAACCTTTTCAGATGGAAATATATAACTTTCTGATCGAAAATCGCACGCAAACTGAAAATTTATATTGGCGCACGGAATTCTCTTACTTTTGCAAGCCGGAAAATCCTCACACCACATAATACTTTTGCTTTTCAATGTTCCGTTCGCAACTATAAAGAAAAGTAGTAGACATTTCCAAGTAAATTCAATGAAATCCATTCAACAATATAAAAAAAAGTTATAAACATTTCAATATTCAATGTAAATTAGCACAGAACTATGGATTCCAGACACCAATCTATAAAAAAAAATCCCATCATTTTTAATAAATGGTGATAACAATTCAATAAAACATATAATAGATAATTTAAATATTCATAAACTAATTATAAATTTATTTATAAGAAAATTTCCAAGTATCAGATCAATTACTTAAAATCCGTAAAATATGTACCTTAAATACTTCAGCAATTAAATACTGTAAATGAAACCGGCCTTAAAAATTATAGAGCAAATTAGAAAAGATTTTCCTTATGATGTGATGTGTTTATGCATTTGTGTGCACCTCTGTAATAAAAGGTAGAAAACAACTTAAGTAATGGTGCCATGCACTTTCCTGAAATTTTGTTACTGTGTGTAGTACCCAATCAAAATGTTCTAAAAACAACTGAATTGCAGAAATTTCAGATATATTAGATTGGCTTGAACAGTCAATAAATATGCTTTATTTCATAATAGACTAATCATATAAATATGGCCGTTATGCTCATCCTGCCTTCTAAATTCTTTAAATTTAGTTGTACTTAAAAGTATTTTTAAAAATTTGGCAGGCCTGTTAAAAATTTCGTATGTTCGTCAAAAATTATGGAGCGATTTACTTAAAATGAGAATTAATACCCAAGTAACGTATAGTATGCTACTGAAGATTAGCTAAATTTTAACGCGATCTCCAAACTCTCAATATTGTGTAGAGATAAAATATTGTGAAAAAATATTGTGTAGAGATAAATTTTGACGTCTATGTCAATTGTCAAATTAATTTCAAACATTTTTCTAAATAATAATCATAGATAATATTATTATTTATTTCAAATATTTCATTTCAAATAATTTTCTAAATAAATAATAATAACATTATTATAACAAATAATAATTTTTTTTTAGAAATTTGAGAGGTTCCAGGCGTTTCAGAATCGATATATTCCCAATCAAAATACATTTCTTCACTCATTTTTTATATTTTAAATTTTGCAAATTTGAATATTCAAAATTAGATTTTTTTTTTCTTGAAACGTCAAAATTTCGCGCGAAATAATGTTCAGAACATTATTTCGCGTGAAATATTTAGTGGAGACTTTTGACAAGGCGCCGATTTTTCTTGCTTTTAGTAATCTTGAGTAGCGTACTACTTCAGCGGAATTTTGACATAAATCGTAATCTTATATTTAGCTAAGCTAAATTTTGTATGGTAATCTTCCCTAATCGCGAGTAGCATACTGCCCTTAAGATTATAACGAAATGTGTAATGTACATAGAGTCTATACTCTCTTCTATACTGTATATAGTTAACGAATATTTGCAAATGCATAAAATTATAATATAGTATTTATAGTATAATATGAAATTTAGAGAATTTTTTATTTCAAATACTATTTTAAATTTTTATGTTATATACAGTATTTGACTATGGGGAGGGATGCGTAATATATGTTTAAGGAGACATTTTTGGATAGGAAAGTTTTTTGTTATTAATTTTATCCAATGACGAATGATAGCTAAGTCGGGTTTAAAAACTCAAAGAAAAGTTCATAAGCGTTTGACTGGATTTGAACCCGGGATCTTCCGATTGGAAGTCAGCTGCTCTAACCACTGCACCACTTAACTATTTCCTCTTCTAATTATTTAAACGTCTGATTTTTTATATACACCCAACTCTCTTTTTACACGGTAGATACGTTCCAACCAAAACCGTGTAAAAAAGTACCTTTTAAAAAAGATATGTAGATATTTAAATTGAGGACGTGTTACACAACTTTTAAAATGAAAAGAAGACCTGTTTGTTGTAGTAAAAACCGTGAAAAAAAGTATAATATTAAAAACCAACAACTAAAAAAATTATAATGAAAAACAAAGTATAATATATAAATTTTTTTGACCCACCACAATGTAAACACTTTTGAATTCAATTACTTAATGCTGTACTTAACGCAATTTTTAATAGACAAATATAAAAAGCGGCATTCCCGGAAATTTCCGCAATTATGTTTTACTTATATAACTACCTATTCATATGTTATTTCCAAATCGTATAAAAAGATAGTAAATGAACATTATATTTAAGCAAACATTTTTTTTATTTTGGACAACCACACTGCATGAATGCTTGTTTAGATTAAATTTGTCCACGCATTAAATGTCAAATGTATAATATATTTCTATTCTGCATGTTCCTATATAACCGTTGTTACTATGATGTTATTCAGAAAATTCAGATTCCGCCATTTTGAAATTGTAAAATTTTAGGTGGTAAAAAAAGAAACGAGCACTCCAGTCTAAAGTTTTTTTTTACTGTCAAATTTAATCGTAAACTGTCAAATTTAATTTTTAAATGGTTATTCAAAACAAATAGTGTTCATATTTTGACATTCACATCTTTTTTATAGGAAGTGTGCCTCTCTATCACACAAAATTAAACTTTATTATCTAATTCTGGTCGATATCTTCACACATAGACATCTTCACAATGAAAATCGTACTTTAAGCAAACTGATTCCTAAATGATTCAGAAATGAAGTCTACGATATAGGACGAACTTCATTTCTGAATCATTTTGGTGATGTAAAAATGAAACAGTTTTGTCTCATTCGTTAAATAATAATTAGACCCACCGCGATTTAAAATATCAAGAATTTATGCACCATAAATTTTTGACATTTTTACGTCATCAGCGTTATCAACGTACAATAAACAAACCGTTTCAAAAGCAAATAAAAGCTTTTGAGACATTTTGTTTATTGTATTATTTATAATAACAATTATTAAAAACTAATTAGGTATATTAAAAATATATTTCTTAATATGATTTATTTTTCAGTGTAGGCTTTTATATCTTTTCCTAATTTTAAGTATAAACACAATTTGTAATTTTATGGAAAGGGAATTTTAAAAACACAAGTGGACTGAGTTAAAAGAATGAACGGTACATCCCCTTTATGTAGCTGATTCCAAAATAATTCGAACGGCATTTCTGAATCAGTGTAGTGATGTAAAATTGAAACAGTTTTTACTCACTTCTTGTATGATAGTTAGATTCACCGAGAAGTAAAATGTCAGAAATTGAGTAATTGATGAACCCAAAACGGTATCGTATTTGAATTAGGTTTGTGTTTCAGAAATGTATTAGAAAAATGAAATCAAATTGAGATAGAAATACGATATAAAATGGAAACGTATTTATGTACCAAAGCGATTCAAAAATGAGATACAATAGTGAAATAAATTTTAAACGTATTATTCAGAAAAACGGAATCAAAATAAGATAGAAAAGTGAAATAAAAACGAAACATATTTATTGGAATAGGCGAAACGAAAATGAGATAGAAAAATGAAATTAAATATAAAAGCAATTATATATAAAAAAATGTAGTTGGAAATATGTTTATTATCACAGTTTTTGGTTTTAACAATAATTATAAATTTGATTTACAAAAATAGTTAGAAGATTTTAATTCAACCTTAAAATCCTCTAAATATTTTTGTAAAAAATATTATTTTATTTCTTATAACTAATATAAATAAAAATAACCTTAAAGTCCGCTTTCAAAAACATCACTTTATTTCTTATAACTAATATAAATATAAATTTTTATTAAATATCAGTTTTTAGTTATAGAAATATTTAGAGGATTTTATATTCAACTTCTTCAAATATACATTTCTTTTAAAAATATATTTAGTTTTACCTCCTTTTTTAATTTCACCTCAATAAAATATTACATAATATAAAAACAACTAGAAAATACAATATAAAAAAAATAGTAAATACAAATATATAAAAACACAAAATTTGTATCTACCTTATCTCGCATAATTCAACCATTTACGAATATCAGTTACAGTATCATTTAGTCTGCTCTTAAGAAATTTTTTTTAGTCTGAAATAAAAAATATTTTTAGAAAACTGTTAATTACTTTTTATATTATCTAATTATTTGAAATCATGCATCGAAATGTTGTTATGTCTGCCATACCAGTTTTTCTGCAATACCATGAATGTTTTACGTCTAGATAACCTAAGTCTTCTTTAAAATACAATTTTTTTATTCAATTTATATAGCTTTTATAAAGTAAAGTACTATCGTGTATATTTTGTAATTCACTGGAATCCCACATACTGACAATGAAATCATGAAACTTGTTTTAAAATCAAAATTTTATATTTAGAAATATTACAGTACACTTTAGTACACTTAATGAAAGAAAAAAATTCAAACTAAATCAAGACAAAAAAATTGAATATAATAATAAAATAAATGAAAACGTAATATAATAATAAAAGCAGAGAATTTAAATGAAAAACAAACTATTTCTAATCATAAAATACAAGAACTGATCAAAACAAAATTAAATTATGTACTGTATCTAATTGTTTTGCATTCCATAAACTCGTACACAAAACACATATACAAACTTACACCCCTAAAAAAAGTTACTTCAAATTGGCGATTTCAAATGCAGATGTTATTGAAATGAAAAATACATTTCTGAAACATATATAAATTTAGAATCATTTTGGTGATATAAAAATGATGTACGTTTCTGATATATCTTTTTGAGCCCGTTTTAGCGATTCCAAATTAAGAGTTTATGAGATGGAAAATAGAACATTTCTGAAACATAGATTTGAAATTGTTTGGTGATGTAAAAATTATACGTTTGTGAGATATCTTTTTGAGTCAGTTTTAGCGATTCCGAATTGAGATATTTATGAGATTGAAAATATAACATTTCTGAAAAATGAATTTGGAATCATTTTGGCGATGTAAACAGAGACAGAGACTGTCTCTGTCTCTGTCTCTGTCTCTGTCTCTGTCTCTGTCTCTGTCTCTGTCTCTGTCTCTGTCTCTGTCTCTGTCTCTGTCTCTGTCTCTGTCTCTGTCTCTGTTTCATCGCCAAAATGATTCCAATCTGAGATATCTTTTTGAGTCAATTTTAGAAATTTCAAATGGAGATATTTATGAGATAAAAATAAATCATTTCAGAAACATAAATTTTGAATCGTTTGCTGATGTAAAAATGATAGGTTTATGAAATATCCTTTTGAGCGAATTAAAAGTGATACATCTTTGAATTTTAATTTCGGTGTGTCAAATAAAAATTGTTTCAATTTTACATCATTTTGGAATAGGGAACCTGAGCCGGTTTGCATAAAGGGATTCTGCTTGTTTACGCCAGACTGTCCGCTCTGCATTAACAATCTTTTGTTTTAGATCTGACTGCTAGTTTCTTTTTGTTACCTAAAGTTTTAGAATTTCAAATCGGTGGATTCTAAATTTTCTGAATAACATCACTAACAGTGGTTTTATAGGAACGTGTAGAATTGAAATATATTTGACATTTAATACGAACACAAATTTAATCAAAATAAGCATTTATACGCTGTGGTAGTCCAAAATAAAAAACTTTTTTTGTTTCAATATAAAGTTATATAAAACATCATATATTTAAATAATGAGAAAAAGAGGAAGAAAGAAAAAAAGACGAATGATAAAAGATTAAACATTTAAGAAAAAGAGCGAAAAAATACAGAATGGTTTATAGAAAAAATAATTGAAAAACTGGAAACAATTGTGAGGCTATCTATTCCTCCAGAAGAAGTCATGCCACGTATTTGGGGATTCTTTCCAACAGGAGGAACTTATAGGAGTCTGGAGGATCTATTTATTTATTTATTTATTTATTTATTTATTTTAACCACATCAAGGTACATATAGTGTAATATACAAATCCAAAATTATATTAATATGAATTAAACATAAGTATTACAGATATAAAAAAAAATATTGATTTTCTTATTATCATTATTATTATTAACAAAAAATATTGTGTCTTTATTTAATACTTTATATTTATAATTAATTTAAGTTTTGTTTTTACTGGGGTTAAGGGGAGATATTAGGGTTATATAAAAGAGGGATATTTAGGAATATAAGAGTAATAGGATTAATTCATCATATTGAGAAGTCTGGATTTGAAAGCAAATTTAGATATAGTTGGGGAAAAGTAGGAGCTATAAGTGTTAAAAACCATACAACATTTATTGATAGGTTCATTTTTACCATATTCAATACGATGAGCGGATACCTTGAGTAAGGATGTGTATCTTGTTTGTCTTACGTCATTATTAATTTTTATCCTGTTAGATATGTATCTAACGTTTATGTTGTTATTCAAGACATCGATAGTGTAACAAGATACACGAAGGTCGCGTCTAGACTAAAGTGAAGTTAGTTCAAGTAATTTAAGTCTAGAAAGGTACGCCGGTAAATTATTGTAGTCGAGTGGGTCGTATAGGTTATCATTATCATTTATTTAAAAAATATATAAAATTTAAAATATATTCATATTTTGTAATTACACATATTTGTTAAATGTTATAGACAATTACATATTAAATTATATTTATACATATTAGATAAATATTTTAGCTATACTTATAGATATTAATTATATAAAATATTAAGTTATTTTTTATACAAAAAACAGATAATTCGAAATAAAAACTAAAAATATTAAAATTATTAGTAATGTGATTTCATATAATTATTCAATTTAAATTTTTTTTTAATTTAGTTACTGCATATTTTTTAATATTACCATTTTTTATTTGCTCTTTCAATAGTTTAAAAATAGGAAAAAATATACCCAAAAAGGAATGACAGATACTGAAAAACGGAAGGATAAAAGCATACGCACTAAAAATGCACCACAAATATTAAAAATTTAAGAAAATTTCCTTTCCCACCTGCAACCCCACCCTTCTTACAAAAAAGGAGCTACTCACCCGTTTTCATCCCCCTCGTGGAGTCTCACCTTGTCGTAGTGAGGGGGCTTGAGTAAGGGCCGGAGATCAATTAAGCGATAGCTGTGGGTGGTAACATTCTAGGCAGGTCTAACCATGCCGCTAAGGTTAATTGATCAATGATGGTACTGAAAACCAAGCAGACTCCGTTAACCCGGAATGAAAATGGAAAACGAAAAGGATAATTCGCGTGCTGGGATATCAGCACAACAGTCGGAGGAGGTCGTGGCTGCGAACTCCGGCTGTGGCCGGGTGTCAAAGCTCGTGTCGCCAGTAGCCACACAACAAAACTATCGTCTGTAATGGTTGGAGCAGGTTGTAGCAATAGGACTACTACCAGTAGTAATGCTACTGACCAATACGCAGCCGGTCGGGTCGTAGACTCAGAACAGGAGAGTGCGAAGTCATCGTTAGGTACGATGGAAGAGGATGAGCTCCTCCGATCCCCAAAGGTTGGCGAGGACACTAGGTGGCGTAAGACACCTAGGTCCAGACCATCCCGAGAAGGTCGGAAAGCTCTTATGAAATATAAAGCGGCTCTCAAGTACGAGGATACGCTTGGCCAAAACTCAGACCTCACCTCAAAAGAGAGAGAGGATCTGATCTGGGCAAGAGGTATCATAGCGGAAAGCAGGGCCCATTTCGGCAGCAAGAAAGGTTTCGGAGCGTCGGACTCAACCTTCCGCAACCAAATTTAGGAACAAACGAAAGGAGTGCTGCTTGAGAAAAAGAAAAGGCAGAGATCTGCCGACGACCAATCACCCGCAACTCTAAAAAAGCCGCGCAGCACCCTTCCACAAAAGAAAACGACAAAACCCGTCCCAAGTACTAGCAAGGTACTGCCAAATACCACCATGGCAGACCAGGTCAAAAAACATCTGCTAGTAGAGATGAGACTACTGGATGAGATGTTCAACCTCATGGAGACCAGTCCTAACCAAGCCATGCCAACTTTTGATGGAGCGGGCTGATTAAACGAGGTCAAAATGATAAAATGTAACGACCAACAAACGCTAGATTGGTGTAAATTGATGGCTCCGAACCTCAAAAACACCTGGGGCGGCGCAGAACTGGAGATAGTTGACAGGGCGGATATACCTAGTATACCAAAGGCGAAAGTACTGATCCCACGAGTCGTACGACCGGATAATGCTCTGAAACTACTCCAACGACAAAACCCGTCAATACCGATGAGCGACTGGAAGGTGTTGAAGGTGGACAAGCCAGTAACTCCGGATGGTGGGCAGACGTATATCCTACAAATCAACAAGGATACGGAGGATAGAGTATCCCACGGTTTGGAAAGATGGCCTGGGGTTGCGGCATCGTCTACCTTCGGCTGAAAAAGCGCCGTCCAAAGGACGGTAACACCAACACCCTCGAGAAAGGGGAACTCGAGAAAGATAGTTGCCTACGCTGATGATATAGTCTTCTTGACAACAGGTAAATTTCTTAATACAATCGCAGAACTGATAGCAAAGGCTCTGGAAAAGATTAGCCAATGGGCTAAAGCTAGTTGCCTTAAAGTAAACCCACAGAAAACTGAAATCGTACTATTCTCAAGGAAATAAAAGATTCCAAATTTCAGGGTCCCAAAACTGGACAACGAACAACTCATAATCGCTAAGCAAGCAAAATTTTTAGGGATAATCCTGGATAGCAAGCTATACTGGAAATCCAACGTAGTAGAAGGCATACGAAAAGCAAATAATGCGTTACATGCGTGTAAACGTATGTTTGCTAAGACATGGGGTTTAAAACCCCAACTCACATACTGGATTTACACAGCCATAGTGCGGCCAATCATGCTGTACGGAGTCATGGTATGGTGGACCGCATTAGACAAAACAACGTGTAGATCAAAGCTGGAAAAGACCCAAAGACTGGCGGGACTGGGGGTTACTGGTGCGCTTAGAACAACCTCCTCAGACTCGCTGAACGCCATACTTTCTCTCCTACCCATTGATATATTCGCCAGAAACGCGGCGGCCAAAAGTGCGCTACGTCTCAAGCAGAGTAATCAATTTCAAAACAGGAGTTTCGACCACACCAGAATAGGCCTCTCGCTCTCAGAGAGGTCTGACTACTTGGTACCCCGCCTCTCTCTAAACCACAAATACAGGATCAGCATACCAACCAGGGATTTCTGGGCAAACAAGGAGTCGAATCCTGTGGTTGCGATCGACATATACACTGATGGTTCCAAGATGGACACAGGAGTAGGTGCTTCAGTCCACTGTCCTGAACTGGATACTAATACCAGCTATAAACTACCAGATAACTGCAGCATCTTTCAAGCGGAGGTTCTCGCAATTCAGAAAACCGCTGAGAGTGCATGTAGATGCGATACAATCAACAAAAACATACACATATATATTGACAGCCAGGCAGCTATTAAGGCTCTAGCCGCTGCTTATATAAAATCTAAGCTGGTGCTCAGCTGCTTTACGGCATTACAGAATCTGGCTAGTAACAGAAGAGTAATGCTATGCTGGGTACCTGGACACTCTAATATAGAAGGCAATGAAGCGACAGACAAACTTGCAAAGAGGGGAGTAACCCTCGAAGAAATAAACTCAGGGGAAATTTTCCCACCACTTCAATCGCTTAAAAGATGTCTCGAGTCACTCGCCCTTGCAAGACGCCGATGGAGTAATTCCACAAAAAGTAAAACAACGAAAGTCATGTGGGGCACGTATAACAACTGCATTGATTCTCAATCTGGATCGTGCTAGGTGCAGGCTGGCAGTGGGTATATTTACTGGACACTGCCTGATCGGGAGGCACGCGGCCAGACTGGGATTAGTATCTAATAGCACGTGCAGAAACTGCCAGGAACCTGGATAGGAAGAAACTTTAGAACACCTTATGTGTCACTGTCCAGCCCTTATACACCAGAGGCATCTCATTTTGGGACAGCCACTCTTTCCAAATCTCGAAGAGATTTCGAAGTGCACCAGCAGCAAGCTCATTATGTACGCTGACCGCACGAAATCCTTCGACCTTCTCGAAAATAACTCCACGTACTCCCCGGGGGTAACAGCTTCTGGGGTAGTATAACCACTCCGTGTAGTGGTATCGCTAAGGACCCACTGTAGTCTATGCGAGGCTTTGCCGCCACTTAAACCTAACCTAACCAACCATTTTCATACGCGTTTAATCTGCGAGATTTTTTATAATTATCATATTTATTATTTTGTTAATTTTTTTATTTTCATTTACGTCCATGGCCACCGCGCATCTCGAGAGAAGTCGATGGATCAATTTTAGTCCCTATGTATGGTTCAAAAACTAATCGCTAACTCTCTCAAAAATTCTGCTTGCTCTAATGAAGAAAACGATTCTCCATAAGGGAACTTTGAGAGGGCCGAGAAAACATTCAGTATGTTGTCCCCCAAATTTATCGCAATCCCACATTAGATGCTCCAGTGCGCATTCTGCATTTTCGTCCCCACAGCGACATACGTCTTCCATGGGGACGTCAAAGTAGGCGCCATGTCTAGCGATCAAACAAGGCCACTTAGTTTTCAGGCGAATTAGTTTTCTGCAGATTGTTCTGTCCATGGGCAGGATAAATAAAAAATGGTGGCGAAGAAGTTTTAATTCTCGGTGTTTTGGTTTTTTCTATGCTATCTATTTTTTATTTATTTAAATATTTTTTTTTTTATAATATATTTTTTTTACAGTTTTTTCCTGAATCTAAAATAATATTTTTCTCTAAATAACAATTTTAAAAAAAAAATATTTCTTAATAATAAACAATATATAATATATTATACATTTGAATTTCTTCTTTTTCCCATTTTTTTTTTTGTCTTTTTAATGAATAGTTTTAATATAACTTTGGCTCATAATAAAATATAATGTTGAAAATTGAATTGTATAATAAAAAAATAGTACGTAATAAATTCAATAATGATATAAATTTTTAATGAAATAATAAAAGAAGTAAACAATAATAAAATAAGATTTTTTCTAAAGTAATAAAATTCTACTAAGTCTGTATACTGCTTAACTTCCTTGGTTTATATTGAACTTCAAAAATACATTCCACTAACCATGCTTTCCTTCAGTTTATCCTCTCTTAGATTAGATTAGTTTAAGCAGTTTTTTTATATTTACTTATAAGGTGTTTGTGATCTTTATAGACTTCGAATTTATTTTCCAGCAAGTAGCATCTAAAATTCTTCATTATTTCATCATTTCTTTTTTTATCGTAGCGTAATTCCGTGCTGCTTTGTTTAGTACTCTGCCAGCAAATCCGATCTTTTCGCACTTTTCCTTGAAAAAGAATAACTGCCTGCTTATCAGCATCTATTGTTATTATGAAAGTTGATTGAAAATTTGGATATGTTAAAACAAGGGGATTCGTTAAAAAAAATTATTTCTTCAAAGACTTGATGAAACAGGCGAATTTTTTACTTTGTTGCAATGTGGAAAAAAGTTTCCTCTTTTGGCCAACGAAAGAATACTAGCTCGATACTAATTTACTAGCTCTAAAAATGACTATAGTTCCATGTGATTTTTGGAGATGGAAAATTCTCACATAGGCTGTTTTTTCGGATCTCAACAAAATCCCTTCAGTAACCTAGATATAAAACTTCTTTTCTTAACAGGTTACATTTCTCCCATTGTACCTTTAAATTGTTATACCTTAACCGTGCGTTGACCGAAGATGGCTTAAGTGGTATTGTGTTAAGCTGTGTTGCATTTGGTACTGGATTCAACTCCTGTCCGAGACCATCAATGTTGGTCTAAGATTAATTAACTTTAAATGAGTACCAGTAAGATTGCAATAAAATGTAATTTAAGACTGGGAAAAATGATAAAGATCGAGGCCATCCGCTAACAACAAAGGTCTCACTAATATTGCAATTAAAATTTTCTTCTAATAGCAGGAATAGAAATGTTCATAAATCTTCCGCTAATAGGTAGGACAGTTTTTCATGGAACCTGTTATACCAAGGCATGCCAGTCTTTGGATATATCCCAGTTTTTTATGTGTCTTGTAGTGTAGTGTTTTAATCCACTAAACCGTATGTGATAATTTCTCGTTCTGTAACACCAGTAAATAATTTTGGGTTGGAGTCCCCATTTCCTACCAAACATACTTTTGCAGGCCCATATTGCCTTTATTGCCTTCGCATGAGTTTTTTCGATGTGAGTGTTACAATTTAGTTTACTGTCCAGTGTTATACCTAGGTACTTTACCGCGTTAGAACAGGAGATGGTTATACTGTTTAATGCGGGTGCAGTGATGTTAATTACCTTTATTTTGCTAAATGGTATAATTACAGTTTTATTTGGGTTAATATTTAAGTTTTTGGATTTACACACTTGTGGTAGGAGCACAAGATAACCTAAACGGTATTCTCTTAAACTCATGTTGAGCAAAAATAGTGCTGAATACAATGCTGGTATTCTCTTAAACTCATGTTAATTTGTACATGACTTGGTTTGGATTTAATTTCCCCCATAATTACATCCGTTAAACTTAATTGATCCTAACCGATGTACATGTAACCAGTTAATTCAAAAGGATCATGCAAACTGCAATCGTTACAACATAAAAAATATCAAGACAAAAATACTTATTAGGTAAGTAATCATGCAACAGCAATCAGTAAAAACGATAATAAATGTCAAAATTTTGCAAAGATAAAAGTTAAGAAAATTTTTCAATGTAAAAATTTTTCGCTACTTAGTGAAATAATGTTCAAAATATTATTTCACGGCAGAACTTTGACCTTTGATCATTTTGTTTGGTTGGTTTGGTTGTTCGTTTTTCATAAAACTTTTTCACAACATTTTCACAACTTTTTAACGATAATTTTCACGAGCGTGGAAAATTACATTTCACGACGGTATGTTACTAAACTATACCTGTTAATTTTGAGTTAAACTAAAATCACTTATTTGTTACAAGTTCAGTAACGATAAGTTCAATATTTCTTATCCGGGCAAAATTAATATAAATATGTTATAGGGTTACAAGATAGAAAAAATAAAAAAATGCTATATTCCAAATTCAATTATATGGTGATCAGATGCGTTCCTAAAAATTTGGACAATTGTAATTTAAATTATATAAATATTAGGGTCTTCACGATTGGTATTGACTGGTTGAAAAAAATATCAAAATATCAATATATTATTTCAATGTGATAATCTCAAGTTAGCATTTTTTGAAATAATATTTTGATATTTTTAAATTTTATTTTGTTGTTAAACTCTGTAAAAGGTGAATGGCAGTTTTTTTACTTTAATTAAATATTTTTATTGTTCTGAATTTTATTAAATTTATTATCCTGAATTTTATTAATAATGTTTAATTAAAATAAAAATGGATGTTTTCATCATTCTTTTAATAATAAATTTTCACCATTTGCAAAGTTTAACAATAAGAAAAATTTGAAATGTCATAACAAATTGACTTTGCATCGATTGAGAGCAATATCAAAACATTATTTCAAAAAATACTAACCTGAAACATGATATTTAGAAATAATATTTTTCAATCAATCAGAATTATTTACTAGCAAAAGTATCAAGATGTTAATTCCAAAAATTTACGGCCGTGGAGGGGAGAATTATATTACTTTATAAAAAATATCAATCGAAATGCACATGAACTGCGTAATATTTCCAAATTTTAAAAAGACGGGTTGGCAGTACTAAAAATTTGTTTCACTCATGCATTTTGTGTAGGCAAGCCAGTTTGAGCTTTGAGTTTTCTAAATTTGTGCTTTGTGGTTGTGCTGTACTGTCGTGTTTATACAGTTACCAAAAGAAACAATTCAACTTTATTTCTAATTGATATATATAAGAGTGAACAGTGAATCGTAAAAAAAAAGTTTAATTTAATTTGTAAATTATAAAGAAATATTTTAAAATGTCACCATTGGAAAAAGCATGGGCAGCTCGAGTTGAAAAAAAAGCAAAGAAAATTGCAAAAATGGAAAAAATGCGAGCAGCCAGACTAAATAGAATAGCAGCAATAAAGGCCGCTGAAGCAAAAGGCAAATAAAATTCAAAATGGATACTTGTACGGTGAATGAAGAAAATTTATATATTAAAAAAAACGAAAATCCAAAATTTATAGACATCTTTTATTTGCCAACTTTTTTTTCAAACAATTTTAAATTTAGTTTTATAATTTTTGTAAGTTTGCAACATAATTAAAATTCCATAAATGTTCTTTCAATCGGTAAAATAAAAATGATTTGAAGAAAAATTTTATAATTTTGTTCATTGTTTTTTTTTTTAGGCTTTATATTGGTTATTTCTTACCACAATTTTCTATCAGTGAGGAATAAAATATAACTTAAAATAAGCGGCTGCTGACAAAAAAAGGGCGCGAAAAGAATGCTTCCATGCTTGTATCATAGAACAGTTTTATAAATTTATACAAACTTCAGCATATTTATTTTGTTTTTGTAGGGAATATAGATAACGTTATTTTTTTAATTATTTATTGTTCATGTAATGACAATGAAACGTACTATATTTAAGATTATCCTGACTATATTTAAGATTATCAATACTACGAGTTTTAAAATTTTGGGTTTATCATGATCTTCAACCTGAAAAAATTGCATATTGAGATTGGTTTTATTAATTTATATGCCAACAATTTCTACAATGCTTTTGATAATAAAAATATTTTCTGGCAATGCCAAAAACTTTTTTTATTTAAATATATCCAAACGTCTGTAATTACTATTAAAATTAATATTTCTATTTTATGAGGTTCTTTCAAATACTGTTACATAATGAATTTCAAACAAAAATTAAATATGTTCGACGTTTTCGATGTTTTATGTTAAATTCGTATAAATATTGAAATCCACGTAGTAGAGCCTAAATTATTCTCGTGTTATGCACCGCCAATCAATGCACAAAGTGCTCTCTTATAATCACTAGATGTTTCTGACTATAATAAATATATTATGCGATCGTTCGTTATTATCAAACAAATATAAATAATACCTTAACTGCACTGACTAAAGTTCTATCATATAATCTCTCAAATTCCTCTTTAATATTCCCTAAATCAATTTCTGATCGACTGACAATAATACGAATCAAAGTTGCATCATCAGTTCCGGCTCCGTCCATAGCTCTAAATAGGCATTTTGCAAAAAATGTGGGCGGAGATTGAACACATTCAACTTTAAGTATTAATTATTGCATTAAATAAAAACGAATAATTATTTATTTTACCTATTGCCATCATAGCCATATATAGTTCACCACTCATTTCATGTTTTATAGCTTGTTCAATTGTCATACCCGACAATGATTTGTAATCTTCAAAAATTATACGCAATTGTGCAAAACTGGAATGAGCCAGTATACGGTTAAAGACTTCTTCGTCTGTCCCCAATTTAGCTTCACCAGCTGCATATAACGTTTCAGCATCTTCTTTTGCTTTGGCTTCGTCAACAGTACCAGCTGGATCTCGAACACCAGTGGCAATTAATGTCAACAAACGTCGAAAATGTCCAGAAGTTTCACTACACATGTGTTCAACCAATGGCCTGTCATACATGCGTTCATAGTTAGTTACAATTTCTGCTATTTCTTCGTTATTTTTTGTACATAGAATTTCAACCAAAGATTCCTCTTCTGTGCCAATTCCGGACATTGCTTTATGCAATTGTTTGCATAAATACTCAATTGGTGGAGACATTAAACCAAGTATAACTTTTTCAAACTTTCCACCCAATTCGCTTTTTAAATCCTCGATTAAATCACGTCCATATTCATGTAGAAAATATTGTTTTATTTCTTGACGTTGAGCATTTGAACGTGCTGTTAAAATATCAATAATTGCTTGTTCATCGGTACCGAAACCTTTCATTGCTGCTCTAAGAGCTTGTCCATCTTCAGAGGCACTGAAAGGTGAAGCGGCATGAACAGTTACTTCAGGCTGTAAATAAACATATCAAATTTAAAATGAAATCTTTAATGTATGAAATGTATGAAATCTTTATTAACTATTTAGATTTTAGAATATATACTGTACAGAATATAACGTATTCATTTTTCTACTCATTTTTTGGTAAATCTATAAATTAGCAAACATTTACAATTTATAGATTTACCAACAAATTGGTTGTTGGAAGGGAATGCTTTTAAATTAAGTTTAGAACGTCTTGTTATTAATATTAATATTTAATTTATTTATTTATTAATATTCTTATTTGACTATTGACAAGACTAAATCTATACATAATTTATTTTATTATACCACTTACTAGGGAAAAAAATTGATTTAAGTTATTTAAATAGTTTGATATATCTTAAAAAGTGCAAGCAAAAATATCTTAAAATAATTATCTTGTTTTTTTTTTTTTAAGGCCGCTTGTCTAAAAACAAAACAATTTTTTCTAGTTAAAAGCTATTTATATTATACATATTATGAAAATACAATTGATATAGTTTATTTTACTATAGTCATATTAACCATTAATCTCTCATTTTATCACTAAATGTAAAATGTTAAAATTATACATTTTAAAAATTTACAAGATAAGCTGATAATATTACAATATGCAATAATTCCTTAAGTTAGTTTTTTTGTGCATATTCAATAATTTTATTGAATTAATAATACATTTCGAATATTCATCCATATGCATTTAATTCTAAATTAATTTTAAATAAATTGAATTTATTTGCAACTAGATGTTAGATTACATATGTCTCTGAATTATAATTTAGTAACTGAGCTCAGTTATTCTTTACAAAAACAATTTTTCATTTAATTATTGCTATTAAATATGGCACGTATTTATATTATATTAAAGAATAATTAAGTTATAGTTACGTAACTATAAGCCAGAGACAACCAATTAAAGTTTATATATTTTAATATATGTATTCTATTCAATAATCTAGAGTTAATTTCAATATCTTTTAATAGAAAATTATTTTTAATTTTAGGAAAACATATATATGTAAATGATTAGTCAAATCATAAATCATTAATTTGAAAATATGGCACCTAATAAATTGTTCTAAAAATGATCTAATTTTTGTTAATAAATTTATAAAGCTATGCTATGTAACAATACTACATAACGGATTTAATTTTAAGATATATTTTTTTAAATGATTTTAGATTTTCTTTTTTAAATATTTAATTTACATTATTTGCATAAGTCATACAATATTTATTTGTCTTAATCATTTAGCAAAATTAATTTAATTGAGCCTCCAAAACCGTTTTACAATTTATGCTAAATTAAAGATTAATTTTAGTTTCCAAGTGAAAAAATGTTTCTACCTAAAAATTAACTATGTTTCAATTAATACATGTGTAAATAAACTATGCATTTTAATATCAACTAATTTATATTTTAATGATATCAAACCATCTGAATGATATCGTTGTGGTCCATTATGTAATATATCCATACGATTAATATTTGGTGATTCTTTGGTGTGTGATAACATTGTATATTTACTATAATCTGGTTCAAAACGACAAATATTTATATTTTTTGATTTTAAACGATCATAAAAATCATCATCTTCACCACCCCATCCTTCAAACATATTTGACATACCATTTATAAACCGATATTGATCAGTACGTATAGCAACAGCACCACCAAATAAACCAACATAGGGTAAATTATAACGAAATTCATCTAAACTTGAGCACATGTGTCGTGGTTCATGTGTACATGCATATATATGTCCTAAATTTAATGGCATTAAATCAACATCATGTAATATTAAACATGGAAATTCATATTTTGATGCAATCAATGAACCAATATTAAATAATTTTGCACGATTAAATCGTTTGAAATCATATTGTTCAATTAAAAATATTCGATAATGTAAACGTTGTTTACGTAAATAATTATGCATATAAATTAAAAAATCATGTAATTGTTGTTCACGTTTACGATATGGTATTATAATTGCACTACTAAATCTTGGACGGCATTCATCTGAATAATATTCTCCACCATTACGTATCTCTTGGCTATTGAATAATTCTGTACGATAATTATTTGTGTACATATATTCGTTTGTTTTTATATAATCTTCATATTCACATGAATCTAAACGTGCCAGTGATATATTTCTTGTTGTTTCGAACATTAAATTTTCATATATCTCGGTTGATTTTAAATAATCATAATGTTTTGCAAAACGTGATGGCCATAGTAGAAATATAATAATCGGTCCGAAGAAAATAGTAAATAAAATATGTAATCGTTGATATTTTTTTAATGGTTTTTCAAGCATTTCATTTAATTCTCTTAATGTATCTCAAGATTATAACTCAGTTTTGTTTTGGGATTATTTCTTCTAAATCTAAAAAAGAAAAATATTATCTTTGATGATTTAATAATTTATTAATAATAATTTGCAATATATTATCTGTAACTAAACTTACATTAGTTTTTTATTTTCAAATTTGATTTTAAATTCACTAAACGTAAACTAAAATAACTTATTTATGTATAAGTTCAGTAATATTTCTTATCCGGGAAAATTTTTGGAAAAAAATAACATTATTCATAAGAACAATATTTCAGACATTGAAATTATAAAAACTTAATAATTTATAATTGAAGAACTTAGTAAAGTTCTCAGTTTGCTATACGTCCAAAACATTTGCGAAAAGTTATGTATACTTTACCTATATTTAATATACCTTTTGAAAAACAGAAAACAGCGTAACTAAAACCGTATATAGTTTAAATAGTGCATGGTTGTAACAATATCTCATTTTGATTTTACAAATATGGAACTTAACAGGTTTTTCCACTAAGCTCTTAGCATAAGTAATTACCATAATCTTATTTTTCTTGACCTCAAAAAAAAAATTATTTTCTGATACTTAATCTATATTTAAATAACCATTCATAATTGTCACTTTCTTTAAAATGAATCTAAATAAATTAGATTTATTTTATTGAAGCAAACAATAATATAAATTATAAACTTTAAGGAATGAGGCCGGAGTTTATAAAAAGTTTTAAGGGTTTATTTTATACCTTTAATAAAAAAAGTAGATGCTCGCCATTGTCAAATAGGAGCCAAAAAGTTCTAGGTTAAATAGGAAACTCAATTGAGGGTAATAAGCTGTTCGACTTTTTTAATACATAAAAAAATTATTCATATCAGCGTAAAGAAACAAGTAAACCATTAATTTCGAAAAAAAATTACAGCTATAGGCTAAGGCAACTAATTTTTTGCAATATGAAGACTGCAAAATTGAAAGTTTACTTCAAAGCCTAATTTTATGTAACTCACCCAATAAGAATTTTAGGTTCAAAAGAAGGAACTATTTCAAAGTACGTCAGTAGGTATTTAAGATAAACCACCCACTATCACCTATCTATCCCACACTTTTCATTGCTTCATAAATAAAGATTTCAGTACACACCCTGTACTATTTTCAACAGCTTTGTCAAATGCCAATTTTTGTCGACTTAAATATTTCATAACTTTATAAAACGGATTGTAAAGTTACGTGGCAGAAGATATCATTTTTTAAGTTAAAATATACAATTTTGATTTTATACAACACAAATTTGATTATTACACATTAATAAATTAAATACATAAAGCTTACCTTATAATCCATATTTTTGTAGTTGTTTATGGTATTGTAAAGTAAATAGTAAGTAAAGTAATCCTTTCAATGCAATAAGAAAAATTTTGCTTTTCTGAAGAAAGAAAATAAACTACTGTAAAAAAATTATGTTACAGTCACAATTGTCAAAAATACCGCATCTTCTGCAGTTGTAGTGCACTTTAGTAGAGTTTATAAGATAGGGTCAGTCATTTTGTTAACATATACATCTTGGGGTTATATATAATTTACTTGTTAAAGTAAATTATATATAACCCCAAGATGTATATGTTAACAGGTAAATTTAATAGCTTTGTTTTTTTTTTGGGAACATTTGTTTTATTTCTTGAGGAATATTGGCCCCGTTCACTTCAAACTAGAATCTATAAATTTCTATAAATTGTGTTATTTTTCGAGCGTTTTGATTGGGTACTACACAATAACAGAATTTCAAAACTGAAATCCTGTTATTGTGTTAATGCCCCAAACCCCATGGTTTGGGGCATTTTTTTTGTTATTTTACAGTACTCACACCTTCAACATTTTGTTTTGGGATATTTGGAGATGAAAGAAGTTGTATTTTAAAAATAGAATTACAATGTTTGATCCTGTTTTAAGTTTTAAATTGGTATTGAATCAAATTTAAATGAAAACAACGGAAATAACATATTTTTAAACGAATTAGGCGCGTTTTTTCTCCTAAATCAATGAAATATTGAATAATGCTACTATACTAAACAAAAACAACAAAGGTAAGGCTCCCTGTAAAAATTACAGCAAAGAATATGCAGCAAATTGCGCTTTGTTTTAATAGTATGTAAATAATTATTTTATAAATATGCTTATGTTAATAATATATTTTAGTATTTTAGTAATATTCTACATCTATTTGATAAGAAAACCAAAACCAGCTATTGAATAACGAATGTTAGTTACACCATGGAAATAATTTATAAATATGTATTTGCTATTATTATAAAAAAATACACAATCATTAAATTTGTTAAGCAATATATAAAAGAATTTTATAATAAATAACATAATAATAAATATTTTAATGTACATAAACAATGTACATTAAAATATTTATAAAATATTTTAATGTACATAAATGTCACGGTAGTAAAACTAAAACTGGTCTCATGAACCAACCATCAGTTTAGCTTTGAAAGTTTTAACTACGTTTGTATGTATATTTTAATTCATCCAACGACCTTCGAAAATTTAGATATGATTCATTAATGTATATTAAGAAATGATTTTGATTTTGATTATTCGAGTAGGTCGATTGGGCTTCTTTTCAATCTTCTACATGTGTTGGTGGTAAAGCTACCGCCTCTACATTAACGTGGTTCTCTACAGTTGCATCACACGTTAGTGCTCTATGTTAACGTGATTCTGCAACTTACTGTGCTTGCCAGCTAGTTTTTTATTTCATCCTCCACATAATTTAAACTTAGGTCTATATGTAGTTCTCGGTTTATAATGTACCGGGATGCTTTAACTATGTTTCGAACTACCTTGTTCTGCAATCGCTGGATTTTGTCAATGTTGCATGGGCTTGCACAGCCCCAGAGTTGAATGCCGTACAGCTATATTGGTTTAATAATTTGGTTGTATAGAAGTAGTTTATTGTACACTGATACTTTTGAATTGCGACCAATAAGCCAGTATTGTACACTGATACTTTTGAATTGCGACCAATAAGCCAATTTACTATATTTTATGTTAAGTTCATTTAGTTTTATCTTAACATGCTCCTTCCATTTCAGCTTTGCGTCTAACGCCATGCCTAGGTATTTGTGTTTGAACAAGGTTCTACGCTGCCATTTAAGATAACTGGTAGAGCTTGACAGATTATTAGGTTTTTGAAGATGACATGTGTGGTTTGATTCATTAATCTTGATTCTACACATCTTTGTCCACTCTGGGGTGACCATTTGCATTTTGTATTTTGCCTACAGCATCTTCTAAATTTTTAGATGCAGCAACCATTGCAGTATCATCTCCGAAAGTGGCAACTAATACTTCCTCTGGGATCGGAATATCACAGGTGTTTTATTTTTATGTCGTTTGCATTCCAGGTTGCTATTCTGATATCTTTCTGCGGCATTGGATGTTATATTGCATTGAAAATCTAGGAATAAAGGTTTCCAATTTATCCATTCCCTTAGCGAGTTCGCTGATTTCTTGCAGAATATTTTTTTTATAATAGTTGATTTGCATCTAGGTTTTGTTTGAGTTCGACAGATGAAGTATTATTCTTTGATGCATGTGTAAAGCTAATTCCATTGATAAGCTGTTTTGTTGGTACATTTACTGTAGTTTCCTTACCACTTGTTTAGGCAAATCTTCGTTTTTCCAGCTCTTTGGCTATTATGCATCCTCTATAGTGAGCTGGATGGTTCTCCGACCAGTTGGAGCATTTTGCTGAGGTTTCCCTACTTTTTCTACACTCTACAGTTAGATGAGTTCCTGCACATTTCACACAGATCGGTAGCTTTTGGCAGTACTTCAGCGTGTGTTCATATCTGACACCTTTACATTGAGGAATCTGGTTTCTGGTTCTAATTGCTTCGATTTTAACCTTCATGTGATTTTGGTTTCTAATTTCAAATATCCTTTTTATGTCCTCTCCATTTTCAAAAGTTAACATAAATAATGGTAATTTAATGTATCATCAATTCTTTTTTTTAATATTTCATTTTCCACGCTTTTTATTTTAAAGTTTTTTTTCCAACAACCCGCTTTTGATGTATTCTGGATTGCACGTCGGATGAGGTGCCTTGCCATTACTCTAATTGGTCTCGTTATTTTGTTCTCATACGAGTGCCATTCGTACTTTGCTTCATTTGCGTATCTTGTTAGTTCTCTGTATCCGGATTCTATTTTCACGTTGATTTTAATTTGACTATTACCTAGTAAGTTAGCAGTGAACTCGTGGTTTTTGGTTTTGAGCGCTTGATTCATAGGATATACATTTTCTACTTGTATTGTCGAGCGATGTTCTTTTTCTTGAATAGTTCTTGTATTTCTCGTTAAGCATCACATAATTCTATGCCCATTTTAACTATTTTTTCTCTCTCCTCAAAATTTGCGACTTCAGGTAGATTACTCTCGGAATATTTTTTTTTCTTTTAGGAGTACTGCCTTGATCGATGTTGCTGTTGTTCAGAAGATTAATAATCGAACGTTGATGGATATTTAAATATTGGTTTTTAATATCATCTGTTATTAGATTTAGGTCGGCTAACGATTTGCTTTTTACTGGCGATCTTACTAGTTTTTGTTTTTCTTTAAATGGATTGATTTCCATTTCATCTGATTTTTGTTATACAGTAACAATTTCCATCACCATGACATGTGGTTGTTGGTTTGAAATTTGCAATAAGTGATACATTTTGTTTTACGCCAACTTACAAATATTTATATAAATGCAATTAAGAAGTGGTTCCATTTGGTCGTAAAACAACAGGAGACTACAACTACTGCTTAATCAATATCAAATGTTAATGGTGGTATAATGACTACATAGAACGGTAAAAGATTTTTTTTAAAATTTATACTTAAAAATTGAAACTAAATATATTTTTATTTATATAATTTCGCATTTGTATTTAAACCCACTTTTCGAAGGTCAACTTCTGGTTCTGAGAATCTCAAACGAGTCTCTAATAAATCTCAAAATAGTTTCTGGATGTGTATATTATCTGTCCAGGAAAGTTCAAATTGCATTCTCTGAGTCAGATGACAAAAAGGAAGAAGTTGTAACCAAACGAAGCAAATATGATGGCAAGTTAGGGGCGGGGAGTGTTCTAGGAATGTTAGGGTCCGAGGTGGGTCAATAGTCTATCTATTGAGGATACCTTAATCAGTGAAGACTGTTAGGTATCCTCATCAGCTGTGTAGTTGGATGACGGCAAGTTATCCAGCTACATGGAGACACAAGATGAAGCACACGGCATAGGAAATTAGCATGAAAATTATGCAAGCTAATTAATCTTCACCGCTAATCGGCAAGTGTTATGTCAATTACCTGTTTTCCATGTTCATTAATAAAAGTAGGTTTGTTATCCTTTATTCACAATCAAGAATTCACTAAAAAATCAAAGAGTGACTTACCTTTTTCAGTGCTTTCTCAAAGCTCGTGATGAGTATTGGACTCGCAGCCATGGTGGAGTATTCTAGAATATTGGACTCGCAGCCATGGTGGAGTACTCAAAAATAAAGGGTAGATTGTTAACCCTTTGTTGTTGTGTACTCCACCATTCATTGGATCCCACAGGACTATGACGTTGTCTTTGTTACTTATCTTTGTAATATAACCCAAATTAATACCTTTTCTAACAACTATATAAGGTCTAAATCAAAATCACTTGCACTCCATCTAAGAATCTTGTCATCCTTAGTCCAAAGTTCTTGTATAAGTGCAACATCTGCTTCTCCTCTAAGTAGGTGGTCTTTTAATTTATTCGCAGCTAAAAAAATATTCATGGTGATATCCTAAATTAGGGAGTTTCAGAAAATAAAGATTTCGGGAATCCTTCCAAAACTAATTGGCAACAGTATAGGAAGGAGCTAGATAATAGGTTAAAAAAATTTTTGTTGTAGAAAACCTTTAACCGGGTCACAGATATCGAATTAGAAGTCAGCTTGTCCAAAAAAGGAAGATAGGAAAAGTAGGAAACAAATTTGGATAACGGGTCCAATCCTACACGTTAAAAAGGAAGAGTCTTCTTTAATAAAGCAATAAACCATAACTCAGTAGCTTACTGGGAAAAATATATTTGTAGGAAAGCCCAGAGAGAATCATGGAAAAATTTTACTGAACAAATCGAAAATGATTCATAAGGTGCAAAGCTAAAGAAATTCCTCGCAAAAACACATACACAACCAGAATTCCTGGAATATGATGACCGCAAGAAAAGCGATCCAGGTTGTCTGGACAATACGCGTGACGAGAATCATGACTCAAATTCAAGGGATAGTAGACAATCATTGAATTTGGAAGAAATCGGACACTGAAAAAGATTAATTGGGCAATTAAGTCCTTCAAACCGTTTAAATCACCTGGAATAGATATCCAGCTATTCTGCAATAAGTGAATGTATCACTAGTAGACAGACTGTGTATGCTATATTTTGACAGGAATCAAAGATAGTTTTCATACCTAACCAGGTAAAAGTAATTATGCTGCAGCAAAAAAAAAATAGGACTATTAGTCTGACCTCTTTCCTATTAAAAACAATGGAAAGAATCATTGAAATGGATTTGAAAACTTCAATCCTAATTTCATCATTATCCTCTTCTCAATATGCCTACTGTAAACATAGATCTGTTGACACGGCTCTCCATAGTATTACAAATACTGTTGAAAAATCCTTCGTTTAAAAATCGCCACTTTAGCAATGTTTATTGATATTGAAGGCACTTTCAATAATGTAAACTAAGAATCAATACTTGGTTGTCTAAGCCGGAAAGGCGGAGACAGTAAAATTGTTAATTGGACAGGCTTCATGCTTCATAATAGATTACTATATCCGAACTTCGGTACTACTTTAACTATAGTAGATGAGGTTAAATTTCTAGGTGTCGTTTTGGATAAAAAACTGCTTTGAAGCAACACTAAAAAGAAAGAGAAACCAGTACGCTAGAAGCAATTCTATGCGTACAACCGATTGATGTAGAACGAATCCTAACGTTCCGCATTGTGCCATTCTCGAGGTGATCAGGTTGGCCAGTTGCCAACTTGATGCAGAATGTGACAGACAAATTGCGAATTCAATGTTCGCGAATAAATACAAAGTAAGAATACCGTCGGGAAAACGGTAATCCAATCCCAAGAAACGAGATTTTTACGGATGGATCTAAAATGATAACAGGCTGCGGCGCAGGTCTATTCGCAGACTTAGATATAAATCTAAGTCTCAACCTTTAAGAACACACCTCGATTTTCAAAGCAGTATTAGTTGCCATAAATAAATCAGTGGAAATTCTAAACCAAGCCTGGCCAATCTAATACAATTAAAAAAATTAAAGCCGCACAAATTTTTAAGTTGCTGAATAAAATTTCTTTTATTAGTTTTCTTATGTAGGTATAATACTTAATTGTACATATATATCAATGAGAAATTTGTTGTGTAATTTTTTCCGATACTTCATCGAAATTTACTTCAAGTTTTGTAATTGTTATTCGTAAAAGGTGTTCTAAATTCTCATCTGTTAATGAAACTCTGTGTATTTCTCCAAAATTTTATTTTTGAGAAGAATGATTCACAAAGTGCAATATTTTCAAAAATACAAATAATTCGAGCAGCAAATTTCATTATATGGTTCAATAAACTTACTTTAAAATTCTATCATATCATAAAAAATTGTTTTCTAAATCATAAATTCAAAAGTAATTATAGCATCGCGCAAAGTATTACGAGCTGCAAAAAAATGTACATTGAGCCGCACGTTTCAGAGGGCTGTTTTAACGATAAAAATTTTATAGAGAATACAGTAGTCATCTGCTCAAACAGTCCAGCTGGGGTTATTGCTCTCAAGAAAATTTCTACCGACTCTCTCTAAGTTGGTTATGATTTGTAAAATAAACTTAAATATACTAGCTAAACTTAAATATACAAGAATCGCAATGTTATTAATGAAAGTGAAATAAAAAATAAACTTATAGCAAAACAAGAAACACAAAAGAAATATTATGATAGAAATGCCAAATCATTACCAGCCTTGAACACAGGAGATAAAATTATTTTTAAGAAAAACGGGCATTATTATGGTAACATTATAATAAATATTAATGATATATCATATATTGTTGTTATTATCGTAGGTAACAATCGTAGATTTATTTTAAAATAATTAATAATGATTTTATTGTAAAAACAATTAATAATGACTAATGATACGAGTGATTTCTTAACCGAAATTCAATTATATTTAATTCATTATAAAATTTAAAAAAAGAAGTTATTGTTCCAAGTTCCGCTAGTATTCATGTTGCTGATAACACCCAAAATGCTAGTGGTAGTACGGCTACGGAATATAAACAAGATAGATCAATTTAACTTCCAGAAATACAACGCAATTAAGTAGCCTATTGTTCATAGTGATAAGTAGTTAGTACCACACTTACCATCTGAAACTAGTGGGAATTATAGAACTGAAAGTGGTCCTGAGGTAAAAGTACCAAAGCGATGAAATCAAAACAAGCGTATAATAAGTTGCCGAAACCTTGATAGCTGAGCCAGTGTGCAATAATAGCATTATACTGGTTATTTAAACTTTACTGCAATTTCTTCAAAAAGTTATTCATTATTATTATTATTATGAGCTTGTAACACGCTATTGGATTTTAAAACTAATAAATTCAAAACATAACAGTTTTTTTCTATTCATTTTAGTTCAATAATTAATATAATACTAATTTATATTCAAATTTATTTTTTAAAGTTCATTGTTTTTGTGCTTGTTAAATTCATTATGTGCTTCCTTATCTTGACGATGGTGAAATGAAATTGTTTTCCCTAGATAGACAAAGTCTTAAACTTATTCAATCACTTCATTATCTAGATAGATGATAGATAAATCCCGTTGCATATTGAAATTAGAAATAATTTTTGTTTTTGCTTTGTTTAGCAGTAGATCATTTTTTACATGTTCAAAAATTTTTGTGAAGATTGCGATATCATCCGCAGATAATAGGTTATTTAAGTTTGTGTAATGTTGACAGTACGGAGTTATTAATATTTAATATAGACGGTAGGTATTAATAATGGTAGGTAGATATCTTTATTAATATAGAACGGTAGGTATTAATATCTTTTTTATCCTCTTTCTTGCGTAATAATATTATTGTTGAATGTTTGGTATAACCTATTGTTAAATGTTTGGTATAATTTACGGTATAATCTTATTAAACATTTCTTTTAACATGGGTGCAACTTCAAGTGAGCTATATTTTAAATATTCAGCATTTATATTATCAGTTCCTGCTGATTTTTCGTTTTTTATATCTTCGAATAGTTATGACATGTTTTTCCAAAAATAATGTCTTTTTAGTCAGGTATACGTGTTGCATGTTGAAATTAGAAATAATTTCATTATATTATACCTATACGTGACCCCCATTGGTGCGTCGTGATATTGTCTTAATATTTCCCTTATTTCTGTCTTGTCAACTATTTCGATTTTAGTAGAAGAATTTTATGTAAATTCTCCGTCTTCCTCTTTAACACCATCATCTTCTAAACTGGTTGGTTCACAATCCACTTTATCTTTGTTAAACCTCCCCCCTCCCCATTTTAGGCTATTTTTATTTCTAAAGGAATTCTACTAAGTGCGTCAGCATTACTGTTTAGTTTCCCTGGCTTGTATTGTATCGAAAAAGTATATTCGTACAGTCTGATTTTCCATCTATTAATTCGTCCTTCCGGGTCTTTATTGTAATATCCACTAATTAGTAGTTCATGATCCGTGAAAACCACAAATTTTCGCCCTAGCAGACTGTCCGAATATTCTTTTTCGATACAATACAAGCCAGGGAAACTAAACAGTAATGGTGACGCACTTAGTGTTTCACGACATTGAAATGTTTCGCGACCTTAATTTTTTAACGTTCAAACATTGAAATGTTTTGAACGTTAAAAATTCCCCGCCCCCCTTTGGGAACAGAAAACTCCGTTTTATTAGTTTCTGTGATTGGAAATTGCAATGTTTTGTTCGGTCCTAATATGTTGCAATTTTTTGGCAAGAAATTGTTGCCTAAAATCTGCTGGTAGTCAACAATTTTCACGTCTGGTCTGAATATTTGTTTTTCGTTCGATAAAATTGGTGTGGCTGGGTTTATCTTGTCCTTTTTTATTAAACTAATTTGAGCCCCTATATCTATTGATAAGGTAACTGTCTCCTTTTTTGCTATGTCTAAAGGCATAGTTACTAAAGGCTCAACAATGGCACTCTCTTTGGCAACATTCGCATTTTTTGTACTATGTCTAAAGGCATAGTTACTAAAGGCTCAACAATGGCACTCTCTTTGGCAACATTCGCATTTTTTGTACTATTCCGATTCCCACCTTACAATTAATCTACGGTCTTTATTCTATAAAATAAAATGAATGGCGACGGCAATTTAATTTTTTTATACTTATTTAAAATTTTATGGAATATAATACAACTACTGCGTTGCATTGATAACTTCCAATTGTGAAAGGAAACGGAAGTATTATTTTTGTTTTATAAGTTGCGTTAGTTCGTATTGCATTCACGTGGTGGTACGAATGAATCAAATATTATCGAAACTAGCGCCGATTCTTAATTTGACATTTAATTTGTCACTCACGCTCTCTCTTTGTTGACAATACGCCGGCCCCTCTTCTAAAATGTACTGTTTGTTGCTAACACGGAAAAATTTAAACTCTTTTATATTCTTGGGCTCCTTTTAGTTCATTATTTTGAAATTATAAAAAAAAGAAAAAAAATTTAAATTAACTAAATTCTGAAAAACGTTTGCATTTGTAAGATATAAAAATTAAATACAAAATTTTATTTAATAAAAATGACTGAAGTAAGTTGTCATTGCATTTGTTTGTTTTGTTTTTAAGATAATAATAACCAATTGTAGAGTGACTCCATCGTTCCCAGATTACCAACAGATTCAGAATGTATTCGATTCAAAGGATGGACAATAACGTATTTAAAATCTCATATATTAAAAAGTGTATGCACAAGAGGTGAAAACGTTTGTCCGAAGGATGATCCAGAATGTTGTGAATTATGCACGTAATTAAATAATTAATAAACTTTTAATTTCCAACATTATATTTAAATTAATATTTGCAGTTACATTTATGCTTTGGAAATGCCACATTTACCTGATATGGTATTTCATAAAAATAAATTATTATTAGTACATTCAGATGGTGCAACAATTGAATTTAATCCGTTAGAAGCATTGAAGCTTGTGGAAAATGGAAAACAGGGAGTACAAGTCGCATGTGCTCAAGAATGGAAAGAAAGCAGGTAAAAGTTATAAAATTAAAACTGATGAATAGATTTAGTAAATTTATAGAAAATAGGCCTGATCAATTGCTAGAAGAGAAATTCAAACCATTTGATTGGACTTTTGTTACTGACTATCAAGGAAATTTAAATGAAAAATTTCGAATTGAAGATACTGAACAAAAATTAGATCTATTTAAACTTATGAAACGTGAAGAAATATTATTTTATCATGATTTAACATTATTTGAAGATGAATTACATGATAACGGAATTGCATCTTGCTCAGTTAAAATTGTAATTAATTGTAAATAAGAAATAATAATAATCTAAATTTCTTAATTTATAATATAGCGAGTTATGCCATCGGGATTTTTCATATTATTGCGATACTTTTTACGCGTTGATAATGTTATGTTGAAAATGAATGATACCAGATATCATTTTGAAATTGAAAACGATTATATTTTGAAGGAATATACATCACGAGGAGCCAATGTGGAAGAATTAAAAAATGTGAGTCAAATTAGGACTACAAAAGAAAATTAATAAATTTTATTTATTTCAATTATTGCAGGTACCTCCGCCATTCTTTACAATACCAAATGAAATCGAAAAATATTTACCAGTAATTCGGAAAAAATCATATAAATTATATTTTAAATAAAGTATAAAATATTAAATGAAAATAAATAAAACAGAAAAAAGTTAACTATATATAAAATTGAATCAACATCCTTAATGCCATAAGGTCGTCAAAGTAAAAATTGTGTTTTGAGAAAAATAACATTAAATATTTTACAAGTGGTACAATGTATAGCGCACCTAGCTTCCAATCTAAAGGTCCCGGGTTCGATTCCAATCAGCTACAAAAATTTTCTGTGGATTATCAAATTTGATTGAGATACCATTCCTCATTCGACTCATTTAATTGCCACGTAGTCTGCCTCCTGCGGTGCTTCCGAGGTAACGCAAAAGGGCTTTCAAAATATCATTTCAGAGCTAATAGCTCAAGGATAAATGACTTAGGTCGATACATCCTATCCACTAATTAAAAACAACAACAAAATATTTTACAACATGCTTTGTGATATAATTTTTAAAAAAATTATATCAATGATTGCTGGTGATTTGGCGAAATATGACTTAATTAAATTTAATAAAAAGTAATTTACAATACACTTTATATCAATTACATGCTTTTTGATTGCAAAGATTTTCACAGAATTCATACTAGAAAACTTCCGAAATTTTTGTTCCGAGTAACATTTTAAATATCCTTAACATTTATATGGGATTAAACTGAGTTACTACTATAATCTCCATCCATAAGGTTGTATGAAACCAAGTGGAATCATGACTGCGAACAGATATTATGTTCAATTATGACAATGTCAATTATACTAAATAAGTACAGAATAATCTTAACTTTTACATATACTTCAGCGTCTTTAACAAAGGTCGCGTTAGAGATTTTTTTCTTTAACTTAAGATGTGACAAAGAAAAATTTTGGGTTTTCAGCAATTAATTTATTTTATTGTCTCAGCAATTAATTTATTTTATTATTTAGCTTTACGAAATGTTCCTTTGAGCAAAAAAAGTAATAATATAAAAAAAACTTTTTAAGTTTTTTCTTTACCACCAAAAACTAAGTTTTTATTTTTAACGATAGCTCCAAACTATCGAAAATATAGGTAATTGAATTTTGATATTCATAAAACTTGTGCATGTGGTTGCATATCCGCACTTAGGCTTAGCTAATAAATATTTACGAATATTTATTATTTTCCAAAAATAGTTATAGATTGTAGGTTTGCAATATTTTATATTAGTTAATTCGTAATATATTTAGTTTCTTATACACAGTGGTTTAGCCGCAAATTTTTTTAGGCGGTCCTTTAACCAGTGATACAATCGAAAATGTTTTTTAGCCGGTACCTTCAGCGGTTTAAAAAGAGCTTTCTTATATATAAAATATATTTAAATAGCAATTTTCGAAATAAAATAATATATTTCATTCCAAAAATATAATTTTTAAATTAAAAAAAAAAAAAAACTTCAAAAATATCATGTTCAATTATGACAATTTAATATTTAAACAATAAAAGTCCCATTACATATTTTTGAATAATAATAATATACAATAAACATAGCACTTCAAAAATATTTAATGAATAATATGTAATTAATATTTTACGCAAGAATGAACAAAAAAAGGACGAATGTGAAATTGAAAAATAAATTGGAGACCCGACAAAAAGCCTATGACAAAATGAATTATAATTTTAACTTTACATAGTTAGGTAGGTATTCTTATTACTTCTAAATTAAGATTTGTACCGGTTCGAAGCACCGGCATGAAAATTGAAGCCGGTGTTTCACGCCGGCTGGATCCGGCTCCACTACAAAACTGCTTATAAAGAGTGTTTTTTTAGAAGTTCACAACTTTGAGTTGGCAGCCGATTTTACAGCTGAAAGTGGCTTTTTGTTTAGTTTGGTTTGGCATTTCATTATGGATAGACTTACACCAGAGTAACGCTTGCAAATTGTTGAAAGAAATTTTTTCTCAAAATAATGGTTCTGGTCGTCAAACTTATCGTGCACCTCGTCCATTTTATGGTAATCATAATCGTCCATCTGAGAGGTTAATTCGAATAAATATGGATCGTTTTCGAAACACGTTTATTTATATTTACATTTTACCAAAATATTTAACAAAATTGCACTCGTAAATTTAATTTTCAACATAATTTTCTTCCTAATATACAAATATGCAAAATTTTCAGGGAAACGAAAATTCGTCTCAATTATCCTTTATCCTATAAAAAATATATATGTAATATTTCGTGCAACAGGTTTATTTTTAATTTAATTTTATTTTTTTATTTTTTGTTGGCCAAGGCTCTGGGAGTTTCCACGTTACCTTTGAGGCATGATACAATTATACAAGATATGGCAATGCATATCTGCCAACTTCATTCTTTTGTTTGAAGTTTCTGTGTGACGTAATAATATCCATTGTAAAATTGTAAACAATTGTGTTGTGTTATATGAAATTTGGAATATTAAAAATAATAATTAAATAATATGTGGTGCACAGTATTTAATTGTAAAAACAATAATAATAAGCCTTTAAATTCAGAAAGTGTTGGTAGTTTTTTTATGTTTCCGAAAAATCAAAGTTTGCTAAAACAATGGATTCTGTTTTGCAAACGTAAAGACATATTTAATTGGAAAACCGCAAAAATTTGCTGTAATCATTTTGTGAAAGAAAATTTTGTAAATTATTTACAATATGAAATGGGTAAATATACAATATTTTTTACATATAGAATTTTATTAATTATTTTTTTTAAGGATTAGCAGATAGATTGGAGTTGAAACCGGGATCTGTACCTAAAATTTATATAATTTGTGAGGATGAAATTAAAGAATCTGAACGTGCTGAAAAGATGAACGTTCGAAAAAATAGAAACTTGGTTGAAAATTTATTAGAACAAACAAATGTTGTTGAAAATAAAACAAGTCAATTTGATGTGCCAGCTGATGTTGAACCTGAAGAAGACTGGAAATTAAAATATCATGAAATGTACAGTATAAATAATAAAATTCAACTGGAAATTGATCATCTAAATACGGAAATGTATATTAAATATTTATGTTTGTATGTCTAATTATTTTAGTTCTTGTTATTTTAGGAAAAATTTGAAATCAGAAAATGTTCGTTTGCTAGAAGCCGAAATATCTAACAATCTTGAAATTGATAATTTAAAAAAGAACTAACTATAAATGATTTCCAAAAGAGAACTTAAATAAATTGTTAGAAATATTTACGGTTGGCCAAATTAAAAATATAAAAGTTGGTTCAAAAAGATTGAAATGGAGAGAAGCTGACGTGGCAAGATCAATCACACTTTATGCGGCCAGTCCGCGTTTTTATAAATTATTAAAGCAAAAGCAGTTTCCATTACCTTGTGTACGAACACTAAATAATTGGGCCCAAAAAATTGATATCTCAACTGGAATAATTGATCCTGTCACCAAAATAATGACTGCAGCAACCCAGCTAACAGAACCACAAAAGGTGTGTATTCTTAGTTTCGATGAAATGAAAATTCGAGAAACATTTTGTTATGACAAATCATCGGACACAGTTTATAAGCCAGCAAAATATGTTCAAGTTGCGATGCTAAGAGGTCTGAAAAAATTTACATAGTTAATTAATATATATTATATAAATTAATACATGCTTATTTTAGGATTAGTTTATAAATGGAAACAGCCAATATTTAATGAATTTGACTGCAAAATCACCAAAGAAATATTATTTAAAATAATAGAAACAGCAAAAGACTGTGGATACAGTGTTGTAGGTATTACTAGTGATCTAGGTGGTGGAAATCGAGGGCTTTATAACGATTTAAACATTGAAATCGATAAACCATGGTAAAAAAAATTTATTATGGGTATCGAAATGTATAATTTATACATATATATTTTTTCAGGTTTTGTTGCGGCACTAATAAAATTTATGTTTTTGCGGATGTTCCCCATTTAATAAAATTATTAAGAAATCATTTTCTTGATAATGGTTATATATTAGGCATTCATGACCATCCAGACAGACAAGAGTTCAAATACCGTTTAAGGTCCTATATTTTAGGACATAATGAAGGAGCTTTATCTGAAAATGGAAATGTATCCATTGATGATACTTCAGACTTAGTAGCGGAACCGGCATTGACAGGCAGGGATTTACTTCAGTTCAATAATTTATATTATTAATTAATTACGTTTATTTCATATTTTAGGATCTATGTTTAAAAGTATTTTGAACATGAACATTGAAGTAATAACAGATTACGCAGAAGATAACGATTTTGCTTCAATGGAATATGATACATATGCAAAAGGTTGCATAATGAACTTCCAGATATTCGTGTCAATGCTGAGAATTATAGTAGCTACACATGGGTGAATCATTTAAGTGAAGGCGGATTGTCGAAACCAACCGAACAAATGATGGGATATATGATGGAACTTGAAATGATACTTAATGAAGCCAACGGGGAAGAATTATTAATAAAAAAAAATTATATAAGTCACATGTAAGTCACATGACTGCAGTAATAAAATAAAAAAACTTTTTATGCGTGCTAGAATGTATTTTCGCATAAGAAAGTTAAACCGGCAAATTTTAGAAAACTTAAAATCAAAAAAAAGAAAATACAAAAAAATTATTACTTGCAAATTTAAATAAATATAAGTAAATTTCCGGTAACAATTGTCTTTTAATAAATATATGCCTATAGATAGATTTTTTGAAATTGAAAAACGAATAAATTTCATATAAATACTACGGCATATACATATTTTATAGATATTGTGTCGTCATGCGCAGAACAGTGTCAAAATGAAACGCCGGAATGCCATATCTTGTATAATTGTATCATGCCTTTGAGGTAAACCTCTCAATGCATTTTTTAAAATAGAGGTGTCCCCAGTAGGTACAATACTCTGAAATGAATTAGAAGGTTACCCTTTGCATCGGGCTACGCAATTCTGAACAGAACGCTAGTACTTCCCTCCGCCGTCACCTGCTATTTCAAGTAGTTATAGAAATTGAATAATAATCACATCTTTGTGAATTAGAAGGTTACCACTTACATCGGGCTTCGCAATTCTCAACAACGCCTAGCAATTCCCTTTGCTGTCACCTGCTATTTCAAACCAGAGAAGTAAAAAATAAAAAATAAAACTAGTTCTAACGTCGAATAGTATCTGCAACTGTCATGTGCAACTGCGACTGTCAAACTGACTGTCTTCAAACTGAAGATCAATTAGGATGAAACGATTTATATATGGGGGCAGGTTCCTTCGTGCAGCAAAAGAAACACGCTAACGACAAAAACTAAAGAAAATTGTATAAAAATTATATATATAATTAATTATTTACATGTATATATATAATTAAAACAAATTACAATTTTTAATCAATTAATTCATCCATGATGATCAATTTTTTAGTCGGATATCCTCTTTTAAGTTGTGTTCATTATTTTTAAATTACAGAAAGAGACAAGATGGTAAAATTGTTATGGAGAAAAAAAGAAAAAAAATTATAATAAACTTTTACAAGAGTGCAATTGTTTTTACCAACGTAATAATTTTATTTGCGTTAAAATCGTCGAATATATATTTGATGTTTGTGAACTAAAATTCTGTAACCCCTTATCTACGTCACACATTCGTAAGTCAAAACTGGTCTTATAATCACCCCTCATATCAACACACGAAATTCGTTTTTATCCATTTTTAAAAAATGACTGCGATTGACTGTTTAAAAGACATGTAAACTAAATAAGATATTGAAATTTTATATATAGTCTAGTAAATGATTTTAGAGGTAAAAAATACCTACTTCAAACTTGATTATATAATCCAATCTTTTTAATAAAACTAATTATTTATAATAAGGAATTGTGATTATCTTCTTTTAAATAATTTATGACATTTATACCAAACAATCTTTCAACCCTAAACAAAGAATATTCGTCAAAAATATAATTTTTTTGGAAATAAATGATTGGTTATCACTTATCAGATTCGCATATAAATGAATTTATTTGTGTTCTATTAAATAAGAAACTATGGGTTAAATTTAAATGGCCACTTCTCATTCTAGTAATAACAATAGAATCTTTTCTGTTAAGAGTTAAGGCTATCTATATTTTTTCATTTGGAAACTGTTTGTTTAATGTTTCTTAATTTATTAGTATTTGGCTGGTTAAACCATTTATTATTATAATTCTCCCAAATAGTTTGTTTAATAGTTTTATTTTATTCTATTTAACAGAATTTGTAGTTGATGTCGATGGATTCCATAGTAGCTTCTTTAGCTAATTTATCTACAATTTCATTACCTCTAATATTAGCATGACCAGGAATCCATAAAAATGATATATGATTATTGTTATCGTGCAAAAGTTCTTTAATTTTTTGTGTAATATGATGATTACAGGAGTATGCTAATACGAGGGCAGATTAATAATTACGTGGACTACTAAATGTTTGTAATCCACTTAACGAATCTGAGCAAATTATAAATTTTTTACCATTAGAATTATTAAAAGAGACAGCACGCAAAAAAATACCATAAATTTTGTAGCACATTTATTGTAAAATTTTTGACATAAAAATTAAGAACTCAAAAAATATTAGTAACAAAAAATATTATATTTAAAGAATTTAAAAAATAAAATTTAATTTAAATCATATTTAAGTGTAAAATATGAATTTTGTAATATTAAAAAAGTATGGTTTTAAATAATATATTTTTTAGTATGTTTTGATTTATAAAATTTTTATTTTCACAATAAAATTATAACTATACAATATTCGTAATTTAAAAAATTTCATTTGTAAACTGTCAAATTTAATTTTTAAATGGTTATTAAAAACAAAAACTGTTCATCCATAAAACATAATTTTAACATTCACATCTTTTTTATAGGAAGTATGTATGACGAGATACTTACCACAAAGTGGCGTCTTCATGCAGCGTACCGTTGGATGAAGATATCGAATTCAGCTTAAAATCGGCGCCTGCAAACATTTTGAAGATGTGCTTGCCTCTCTATCACACAAATCATAAACCTGTATTTTGCATCTCGTTCTGGTCGACATCTTCACACTTCATCACAATGAAAATCATACTTTAATTCTAAATCTGCATCAATGTTGGTTAAGGCCCAAGTAGGAATTTTGGGAAATTTTTAGTTTGCAAATTTTTCATGTCATGGACATATTTAATTTTATAGTTTTCTATGAATAAGTCGTAAATAACATTGCTACGGTTTTATTTTTTGAAAATTTGAAACCAGTGTTGTCACACCATTTTATTAGATTGTTAAGGGTAAATTGCAAATTTTCTTGTAATTTTTTTTAATTATTTCCAGATATGAATAGCGCTAAATCGTCTGTATAAATAATATATTTATACAGACTCCATTTTCGATTGATTTTTCTTGGGAAATGTTTTTCTTATAGCAACTTTTATCTTTCTATCAGAAAGAAAGTTAGAAATGAATTTGAGGAATATTCCCTTTAAAACCTAATTTAATAAGCTTGTTAATTATCAATCTTTTCCAGGCCATATCGTATGAAATAGATGTAGTTGAATTATTTGAAAAAAAAACCTATCATTATTTCAGATCTAGATAAGCTAAAGTGTCTAACGTTGACCTATTTGTCCGAAATCTAGCTTGATATATATACGAATCAAATTTATATTTTCTAATTTAAACGTACAGATACGATTCTTTCAAATACTTTGCAACTACAGTGAGTTAAAGATATTGGGCGTTAACTTTTAACATTTGTCTATTTTTAAAATAGAATTTAATGTGGCTTTTTTGCCATTTTTTAGGAAATACACCTTTAGTGGAAGCTCGTCCTAATGGGCCAGAAGAACGATATTTCAATGTAATTATATCCATATCTTTACCAACAATTATTGTATAAAAACGCATCCGCTACTGATAAATAACATCAATATACAGTATCCATACGAAAACAAATCTGAAATATATATATTACAATACAACTAACATGAGCCAATTAATTTTTTAAGCAACTCGTAGAAAATAGCAATATTTTCTGTATAGCAAAATTTTGTGTATAGTGTATACACATAATACAAATATATAAGATATGGCAAAATATCTTATATATTATAAGATAATATATAAGATATTTTATATTTTTAATTTGGCCAACCGTAAATATTTCTAACAATTTATTTAAGTTCTCTTTTGGAAATCATTTATAGTTAGTTCTTTTTTAAATTATCAATTTCAAGATTGTTAGATATTTCGGCTTCTAGCAAACGAACATTTTCTGATTTCAAATTTTTCCTAAAATAACAAGAACTAAAATAATTAGACATACAAACATAAATATTTAATATTCATTTCCGTATTTAGATGTTCAATTTCCAGTTGAATTTTATAATATATACTGGACATTTCATCTTATTTTAATTTCCAGTCTTCTTCAGGTTCAACATCAGCTGCCACTTCAAATTGAGTTGTTTCATTTTCAAGAATATCTGTTTGTTCTAATAAATTGCAAACCATGTGTTATTTTTTCGTGGTGTATACACGATACAAATATATAAGGTATGGCAATGCGCATATCTGCCAACTTCATTCTTTTGTTTGAAGTTTCTGTGTGACGTAATAATATCCATTGTAAAATTGTAAACAATTGTGTTATCTCAATTTTGGAACATTAAAAATAATAATTAAATATGTGGTGCACAGTTTTTAATTGTAATAACAATAATAATAAGCCCTTGAATTCTGAAAGTGTTGGTAGCTTTTTAACTCCGAAAAATCAAAGTTTGCTAAAACAATGGATTCTGTTATTATTTTCCTATACAAATCTAACTAATAAAAAGATCCATTGCAATTTGACCAAATTAACGAGTAAATAGTTAACGAGTGACGTGCTTAGAACAAAAAATAATAGAGAATGTAGTATGCTATACACATAGTTGTTGATTGAAGAAAGGGTAAAGAGTAATAGAAAAAAAATTCGGTATCATAATACTTTGTCTTAGGATATTATGAACTTAATACGAAACTAATGTTAGGTATAAACAAAAATGTGGAAAATTAAAAATTATTTTTGTATACAAATTTTGGGTAGACAATTGAATTTATTTTTGCAACTTTAAATATTTGCATATTTATCCTTACTAAAATGGGTTCACTTTTGTTGATGGCGGGTGGTGGTTATTTTGGCGAATGTAATGGTTTGTTATAATGGTGTGGTTGTGGTTATTGGGATTTGTTGATGGTGGATATGGGTGTTGGTGGTGATGGTAATGGCGGTGAAAGTGGGTTGTTGTGATGGTGTTATGGTAGTGTTTGGTAATGGTGTGCTGGTGTTATGATCGTGTTTGGTAATGGGGTTGTTGGGTTTTAGCGATGGTGAATAATGATTTTATGTGGTGATCGTTGTTGTTGATGGCACGTGGTGGTTGCCGATAATGATGAATGTGGGTGTTGGTGGGTGATGGTTGCCGATAATGATGAATGTGGGTGTTGGTGGGTGATGGTGAGGATGTGTGGCGATGGTAGATGATGATGGTAGGATAGTGAATGTTGGTGGTTATAGGGGGTGCTGATAGTAGACGGTTATAGTGGGTAATGATGGCGGGTACTGCTGGTAGATTGTGCTAGCGGGTGTTGATAGTGGATAATGATGGTGATATTGATGAATGTGAATGGATATAGTAAGTGATAGTGGGTGGTGATGAATAGTGGATATGGGCAGTTTTGATTGTGAATGGGTGCTGATGGTAGTCACTGAGGGTGGTTAGCGATGGGTGACACAGGTGGTAGTGGTGGGTAGATTGGAGAGCGAAGTGGTGGCTGTTGATGATGTATTTTGATGATGGGTGGTATTAGTACCACGCAGTGATGGTGGTGGATGATGGGTGTTGATGGTATTTACTAATGGTGGGTGGCGATGGGTGTCTATATACAACAATCACACCATAGAAATTAATAGTTATTGAGTAAGCCACCAAATTATTGTATAAAAAACACATCCGCTACTGGTATAAAAAACACATCCGCTACTGGGGGGTCAAGGGGAAGGGTCGTCGGCTTCGCGAACTGGGCGTCTGTCTCCAGGTTAGGGGCGACCTTGTGCAGCGTCGCAAACGATTTTTCCTCAATTCCTACTCTCACCTCCACGTGGGGCCCCCTGGAGCCTGGTATACCGAGTGGACCGGATAGTTGATAGCAATGGGAAGCTAGGTCAGGTCAACAAACGAGAGAGGGAGAAAAATCCTGTATCCAGACTAGCAGCTGGTCTGCATGCAGGTAGGTGTCTGACTCTATGTTAGGAGCGGCCTCAACCATACACCTGGCGGAAGGTAGAAAACGCTTCTAAATAACAATGGAAGGGAAAAAAGAAGAAAATCGGGTAGGGATATCTACCCAAACGTCGGCAGTTACTGCGCCTGCCGGCGGGCCTCTCCCCCAAAGGGATAGGTCGCCAGCAGTTTTAACAACGAGGACCCCAGGCAAATGTTACAGGTAAACGAGTTGACTCCTCTGGTGTAGCCAAAACCCCTGAAGGAGCTGATAAGGCTGCGAAAAGGTTTCGCATGAACCTTAACGGCTCGGACAGGAAATGGCTCACCCGATGGATGAAGGAAGGTAAGTCTCAGGAAGAGGCATACTCCTTGCTGAAGGAGAAAAAGGTTAAGGCTTTGGTTGCGCCTTCTACCGGTAACGAATGTCCGAGTAAAAAGCGGAACAGGTCAGAGGAAGAAGGGCATCCTATCGCCAAGAAAGGGAAGGTTATAAGTGACAGACAGTCGGCATCGGAAGATGGCGCTGTCTGCAATGCCGCTAACCATCTTAAAATTGCGATCATCGACAGGAAACATCCGGAGGGAAAAATTCTCCTGAGAAACTAGAAGATCCTGAAGGATAGCTTCGAATCCTGGCAGGTCGATGCTCTGTTGGCAGTGCCGGAAGGCTTTATACCCCACTGTGAGTGGAGTCGGTTTTCTGGTGACATGTCAGGATGAAGGGTCGGTGAGTTTCGTAAAGGAAATCAGCAAAGAAAAAGGCAACCTAGAATTCGGACCTGCAGGTTGTCAGAATAAACGAGGTTCCGAAACTAAATAAGGCTTTTTTGTGGCTCTTCCTGGACAGATAGTAAACCCATCCAGAAACACCTTTTAGGAGACCAAACCCAGTAAGAAAGATGAAGATCTTGACTCGGAGACCAAAGCCAGGAAGAAAGATGAAGATCTTGACTCTCTATTGGGGGCGGTTGATAAACTTGGAGTGTTAGGATCGGAGGTGCGTTCAGACCTCGACAGTTATACTGACGAGGTAAACCTAACCGACGATTTAAATAAAACGGTTATTTTTATAGATGATGTAGAGTCTCCGCTGGTAGACAACACAGTCAAGGAGAAAAGTAGCGAAAGCCCAGCAACATGAAGGTAATACAAGCGAACCTCCATCGTAGCTACAAATAAATTAAAGAAATATCTACTTAGAGGAGCTGTGGAGATAGCACTAGTCCAGGAACCGATGACTAAGGATAACAGGTTTCTAGGGTGCAGTGCTAAAGATTTCCAGGTATTTTACCATAAAGGTGAAGGTACGCCAAGAACTTGTATAATCTCAAAGAAAAATACTAAATTGATTTTTATTTCACAGATAAGTAGCAATGACTGTATCGCAGTTCTGGGGAATCTCAGTAATGAGACGCAATCGTCAGATTTAATACTAGCATCATCCTACTTACCATATGATTCATCATAGCCACCACCAACGCAGAATATAGTGAAGTTTTCCAGGAACAAGAAAAGGGAACTAATAATAGGATGCGAGTCCAATGCTCACCATGTGGTGTGGGGTAGCACGGATACCAATGGAAGAGGTAAGTCACTACTTGAATATTTATTAAGCAGTGAGCTTTTTTTGGCTAACAAAGGCTCGAAACCAACCTTTAGAAATAAAAATAGAAGTCAGGTAATTGATATTACTTTAGCCACAAAGAATATCCTTGATAACGTTATGAACTGGCACGTCTCGGACGAGCCCTCTTTCTCTGACCATACATGGATATCCTTTGAGGTAGAATCTGAAATTAATTTAGGGAATAGATTTAGAAACCCCTTAAAGACAAACTGGCAAATATATAAGGAAAATTTAGACAATAGGTTGCTGAATTGTTCAGTACCCACAACTCTAACTAATATAGATGATATTGAATCTGAGGTCACATACCTCACGGAATCAATAATAGGAACTTTCGAGGTAGCTTGCCCGTTCAAAAAAGAGGGGCAAAGGGGCAAACAACCTTGGATGAATAGTCAAATTCTTAACCTAAGAAAAGAGGTAAAAAGGCTATTCAACCGGGCGAAAAATTATAACACGGAGACTGATTGGGCAAACTACAGGAATGCTCTGAAGGAGTATAAAAAACAGTGTAGTAAAGCCCAAAGAGAATCTTGGAAAAACTTTACCGAACAAGTCTGCAGTGTGACCGAAGGCGCTATATTAAAGAAAATCCTGGCCAAAACACACACTCAGCCGGAGTTAATAGTATATCGAGACGGAAGTAAATCCGACTCTGCGGAAAAATTGTTAGAAATCTTACTCGAAACCAACTTCTCGGGTTGCCTAGACAACGTGGAAGTTTTAAGGGAAGATATAGGTTTGATTGACGGTAGGCCATCATTACTGGACGCACAGGAGACTATTACATTAGCAAAGGTGAGGTGGTCGGTGGATTCTTTTAAACCCTATAAATCTCCGGGTACAGATGTAATCTACCCTGCACTTCTACAAAACGCTAATGGAATATTGTTAGATAGGCTATGTCCTTTATACAGAGCTTGTCTTGAATTAAGTTACATACCGGAAAAATGGCGAGAATCTAAGGTAATATTGATACCGAAACCTGGGAAGAATAGTTATGCCTCAGCGAATTCGTAGCTTGACCTCGTTTTTACTGAAAACCTTAGAAAGGATAGTAGAAATAGAACTTAGATCCTCGATCTCAGTGCTGTTACGATCCCAACACGCCTATTGTAAGGGTAGATCGGTTGACTCGGCCTTCATAGCGCGGTTATAATAGAAAAATCATTACTGCAGAAGGACGTAACCCTGGGAATGTTCATAGACATTGAAGGGGCTTTCAACAATATAAAACGTGAATCAATAACAGGAAGCCTCATAAACAAAGGGGCTGACAGTAAAATTGTAAACTTGATAGCGTCCATGTTGAGATATAGGAAATTACAGGCGAATTTCAGTAACACTGAAAGGCTCGGATACGCCAGAAACGATACCCTACAAGGAGGAATTCTATCCCCCTTTCTATGGCTCATTGTCATGGATGGCCTTTTAAAAGAGTTGACGGAAGCGGGATATTGTATGTTATGCAGACGATTTGGCTATCTTCGTAACAGGAAAATTCGAGTCAACGCTAACCGAGTTAAGGCAAAGTGCGATACACCTTGTCGTCGGCTGGGCGACGAGGAACGGACTAAGAGTTAACCCGGCAAAGACTGAGCTTAGTCTCTTCTCACGAAGAAGGAGGAATTCCAGTCTAATCCTCCCCAAGATACAGGACACCCCCCTGATCTTGGTAAATACAGTCAGATTCCTTGGAATAAGCTTTGATAGTAAGATGCGTTGGAAGCAGCACTTAGAGCAAAAAGCCGATAAAGCAGTTCGGACTTTTTGGATCTGTAGGAGTGCTATCGGGAAAAGGTGGGGATTATCCGCAAAGATAATCAATTGGATATACACTAGTGTAGTAAGACCCATTCTTACGCACGGTGCGATTATCTGGTGGAAGGCTTTAGAAGTAGCAACTAATATGAAAGTCCTCGAAAGGGTGCAAAGACAGTGCTGTATAGGTATTTCAGGAGATCTGAGCAGCACACGTACCAGAGCTCTGGAAACAATTCTTTCCATAGAACCAATCGAGCTACATGTTAAGAAAATGGCAGCAAATGCAGCCATACGCCTGAAGTTAAACGGTCTCTTTAAAGGTTATAATTCTCACCTACCACACTGCGGTATTTTTTACACATTCAGGAACCAGGCATAGACCCTGAACAAGAATGTGATTACCAGCTGGTGGAGAATTGTTTTGAAAGGAGGTATAGAATTCGTATACCGACCAGAATGGAATGGGAAAAGGTAACCCCATCCCTCTAAACGGTTCGACCATTTATACTGATGATTCAAAAATGAAAACGGGTAGTGGAGCAGGTATAGCTTCGGTAGACTTTTATTTATCAATAAGCATGTGCCTTGAAACTCACGTCTCGATTTTTCAGGCGGAAATTGCAGCCATTAATAAGGGAGCTGACGTCGTAATTGGCAGAGAAACACATAGTAGGTATATTCTGATATGCTCGGACAGCCAAGCTGCTCTTAAAGCATTGAATATCATCTCCACCAATTCCAAGCTAGTTAAAGAATGCAAACTAAATCTTAAGAATGCAAACTAAGCAGGGAATAATCAGGTTAAATTACTATGGTGTCCAGGCCATAACGTTACTGCCGGAAATGAAAAAGCGGATGAGTTGACAAGGAACGGGTTCAGCGCCAATTCCCCGCTGGGGTCAGCGCCAACTCCAACAGTTGGACTTCCACTGTTAAGAATACACTAGTGGAATGGGCGTCTAAAGCCTGGTACCTTTAAGCTGGCAAGGACGATCTCTTTCATGAAAGATGTAGGGTGGGCCGACGCGCTGTAGGGAGACATAATATTCAGCCGCCGGTGGGCGTGTACAACGGACCTCTTTAGGTCTTGGTGCGTGGTGGACTTGTTTCTCCCCCCCCCCCCCCCCCACTTTCAAACCAACCAACCAACCAAGCCACTAAATTTCATGAAATTAAACAATTAACAGATATAAGAACTAAAAAGTCAAAAATAAAAAAATATTTAAACAAGTTTTTTACAAAAAATTTGCTTTACTTAAGCGCCCAGAAATGTAAAAAATAAATTTAAAAATTCTTGTTTGATATGAAATTTCCCAAAAAATTGCTAAATATAAATTTTTAATTTCCTGTTCCATGAACAAATTAAATTTGCTTGCAGTAGTTTTTTCCCCTCATACCTCAATATAACTCATCTGCATACAATAGCTGTAGCACCGGTCAGTGTGTATTATTTTCAAAAATGAATATAAAATTTTTTTTAAATAAAAATTTGGTACATATGCCATAAAAATATGATAAAAAAAATTAAATATGCAAATATATGCGCTTTTGCTGATATATGCAAAAATATGCCGTAACAAATGCGGGCTAAGGCTCGTAATTTTTCCTGACTTGGATTAATATCTTCCTCGTTTTCTCAATATGATTCAGAAAAAAAACATTCTAATGCATATTTTTGGTTGCCCTAATTATGACTATTAAAATCACCGAGTAAAAAAAATCGAGAGTGAAACCTGTTTATTATATTTTGCAAATCATTAAGATTTACAATATCTGTTCCAGGGAGATAAAGATTACAAACAATGAATTTAATTGGAAAAAATATCTATTGCTACTAAGATATTTTTTCCAGTTAAATTCAATACACGGACACGAAATCTTTCATTGACTCTGCATCACTTATACTACTACACAACTATTGTAACAATTACTAATATCTAAATTATTTTCAATAGAAGATTTTAATTTTTATTCTTATTTTTTCAGTTTTTTTTAAATCTCTTTTTTCTTCATTATTTATATTTTTAGAAAAAAGAATCTTGTTATTAGGTAATACCTGTGTTTTATATTATTTTGATTTTCGATGTTGGTATTTTTATTACTTATGCTTGCAACTTCTTTTTCCACGCGAGCTGAATTACTGGTGCATTTATAAGAACATTTTTTCACAGGCGAAGATAGTATTTTTGACCTAGGTTGTGTAAATGGAAATCTTATATTATATATCCTTCCTTATAGCTTCTCTAATGTCAACTATTTCTTTAATTTTAATGTTTTTAATTTATTTTCTCGCAAAATAAGTGGACAGGTTTTAGAGAGAGCATGGTTTTCGTTGCAGTTAGGACATTTCTGTAGTTTATAACACTTTTAATTTTCAGATGATAAATGGCATTCTTCACTGCAGTTTGAGCATAAATTATTATTTTTATCAGTCAGTTGATTAAACCTCAAACAATTATGAAGTGGTGGTGCTGGTGGTAGATATACTCTTACTTTGTATTTTTGATATCCAACATTTATTTGTACGGGTAAATTTGTTGTTGCAAATTTCAATACATATAGACCGGTTTCTTCTAATTGCTCTTGAACTTTTTTCTTAAATTGCCTGATTTAAATTACGTGTTGTTCTTTCGTCTCTTGTAAAATTTCATCATCCGACATATATTTAAATCCAACCAAAAAACAACACTTTTTGTTTCATACATTGTTTTATATTCTTCTACTTGTACATTAATTGACTGTAGAATTTGTGTAATTTTTATTATTTTATCAGTGCCATTTTTTAATTTTACGCAATTTTCTATTTCCGCACCAATCCAGTAAAAACGCTTTTTAATAAGAAAGGTGACATAGAATTTATGTCATAAATGTTTTTCACTCCTATTTTATTATTTAAATATTTTGTTTGATTAAATTTTATAAAATTGTTTATATTAATAAACTGACGAGAAACACAAAATTTATTAGTATCCACGACAATTTATTAGTTCCACTAATAATTATAACTTTATTACTATCCACTAACATCGACCATCAACTGATTACGTTGAATGACTACTTCTTTGCGTTCTGTTTCTAAGAATTTTGCCACTTCAATAAGTTTTCCACTTTTTGTTTTCGTAAAGGAGACTAAACGGACTACAATGGGTCATGTTAAATTATCCTTTATTTTGCCAACCACAATAATTAATTTTTGGAATACCAATATCAATTTTTAAGAACGAAGAAACGAATTGCACATATCCACTAAGTTCTCCCTTCTCTTTCACAACAAAAATAATAAAGTTATGTTTCCTACCAATCTTTCCTGTTTTTTGATGTTATCTTGCTGTATAATTTTCTTTACCAACTATGAAAGTATTTTTCCGGTTTGATTAGCAAATTTATTAATTTTATTTATCGCCATCAATAATGTTTGGTGGGTTTTATTTTGTTCTTCGTTCAATTTAATATAATTATTTTAGTTTCCAGGTTCGATTTCAAAAATACACCATATGTATTTTACACTTGAAAGATTTCTTTGCGGTTATATTTTTTATTTTTTTTAATTTATTTAATGTTTATTGGCTTTCTATTTACATCAATTTTTATAATATTTCTAATTTTTTAATTAATTAACTTTAACTTTATTTACATTTACTTAAAACCAATATATATGTAAATGTAATTAGTTGAAGAGTTAAATTAATTATGTTAAAAAAGATGTTAATAATAATAACAGTTCTTTTTATATACAATATTCCATTTTTGTTTTCCAGTTAATACTTAAATTAATCGTAATTTATTAGGAATTATAATTTATAAAGTAAGATAATGATTAATAAAATTAAGTAATTATTATTATTGCATAGTTTCAAAATATAATGCATTTGCTTTTATAATCTAAAATTCTTCACATATTATTGGTAATTTAAACTACAAAATTAGAAAGCAGAAAACCGCAATGATCTAATCTGGTTCAGAAAAAGTGTTATTGACTTCTGTAGGAATTGGATATTAAACATAAATAAAAGAATAATAAACACACATCGTATGCCTTGAATCAACCTTTTTTTGTACTTATATGATCTGGTCGTTTATTCAAATTTTAAAAAAGTAATAGTCTTGGCTTTGTACTTTGGGATCCAATACTCCTAGGCTCGAAGATGATTTTAAATAACCGAAAATTTTATTTTCGTTTGTTGCGTTGTTCAAATAGAATATTTGCATATTTCGGCAAATGTTTGAGCAAGTTTATGTGCTGCAAATTAAATTATACACTGATAATTCTTAAATAATTGGACAGTTTATATATAATGGACACTACCTTAAATAATTGGACACATTGAAGCAGTTGTAATAAAAATGGTAAGCAGTTTTAATTAATTAAATGCTAACCTTACCAATAAATTATATAAGAGAGCTTCAATGAATTTTAAATAATTACTACACTTTGTACCTAAAATTTTAAGATTTATTTATCTAACTCAACATAGTTTATAATATATAAACAATTATATAAACTGGTTTTATATATATTTTCTGCGGAAATATAGTTATATAATCCGCATATTAACAATTTCTGCAGAAAACTATTGTTTTTTTCATGGCAATATTCGTTCGCTTAATTAAATATAGTTAACGGCAAATATGTATCTATATTAAAAATAATTTAGATTTAAAAGTTATAAAAATGTATCTCAATTTTAAATGTAGTTTAATTTTATTAAAGCTGTAGTCCGTTTTTTGTGATATTGATTCATTGGCACGATTTTAATACTTTTAAACCATGTCTTTAAAAAAATAACACAAAGTTTTTCTCAAAGTCTATCTTTTTCTTTAGTTAGTTTAATTCTATCTGTTCTATAACCTAGATTAAATTGATCTAAACTAACAGCCCTTGGTCTAGAATATATCTCTGCATCTGTTTCACTACATTCAGTTTCTGTATCACTGAATTTCCTTCGTCGACGTAAAAATGGTCCCGCAGGTTTATCTGCTATATTTTCCGATACAGATTGACCTCGTTTTCTTTCTCGGCGATCTAATTCTGCAGCTAACATTCTAACTTCCCAATCATTTGAATGTTTTCGAAAATTTTGTTTTGTCGTTTCTGTACTATTATTTATTTCATCGTCATCCAAATTTGACTGACCAGAAGTTGAGTTTGAACTATCACTTTCATCAATATCAACAATAATTCCGCTTGACGATTTAATAGCAGTAGAGTCAAAATTTAATGGTAATTCATTTTGATAATCATCAGAAAAACGTCTATAGCTTTCACCATCGTTAATATTACAACGATTAGTTGGACTTGTTAAATTTGAGAGATTTTTGCAGGCGTTATTTGATATTTCCTTATATTCAATTGGAAAGGCTGATGAGAAAGATCCTTTTATTGTATTGATTGAATCATCCCTCTACATAATAATTTATTATTAATTTTATAACATATTAAAATATTATAATACCATAAAGTATTTTTCTTCAGAAGAATCTGAACTATAGTTTTCAAAAGTGCCAGATCTGGACGGTGGTAATGAAATAATAGAATTGTCTGGTGATTGATTTTTTTTTAATTTGTTTTGAAGTTTGTTGATTATTGCATCTCTTTTGTGAACTTCAGATTCCATGATATAAAGTTGAGTTTGGAAAGTTTTGTGCATTTCTTGTATGTGCTTAACAACAATATTATTTATTGCTTCAGTAAAAGATTCCTGATGTCCATCTTTGTCTATGTAATAAAATATATATTTCAGTGCTTATTATTCATTAAACAAACATAAAACCAAACCCTACTCTTTTAAAATCAACTTACCATGTATACTTTCCACAATAATATTTTGATTGCTTAATTCACCTGCCAAATTAATTGCGTCATTTGGTGTTATAGTAGAACAATTAATTTTTTTATTATATTCGTCAATACTTTTAAAGGGATTTTCATTTTGATTCGGAGGACTAGAAAGAGTTGAATTGAAGGTTACGCTCTTCAGTAATTTACTATGTCTAGCCACATACCCTTCTAAAGTATGCGCAGTCAGCAGACCACGTAATTTTTCTTGTTCAACATTAATTCTATTTTGATTGAGCTTTTTTAGAATACTTTTTAGTTTCCTTCGCTCTTGTGTTTCATTTGATTCTGGACTAAGCGGAGAATTGAGGCACTTATCTTCTGTAGCTGAATTCGAAATTTCTAAATCATAAAATTCTGGATAAACTTTATTAATTTGTATACCGGACGCTTCACTTTGGCTTCTATATAATGAATTTGAAATATCCGAAACATTTTTCGAATTTTCATGATCTAAACTGAAACTTCGAGTTTGAATTAAAGACTCTAGTTCAAAAAGTTTTTGGCGTTCATTAAGAATTTTTAATTTTTTTACAAAAGGCAAACCATTGTATTCAGGCGATAAATCACAAATAGACTGATAATTTTTTTCTTCTTGACCTAAACTAAGAAGTTTCAAATTTGTTTTTCGATTTTTTTCTAAGTCATCATTCTTTTCAATATTGCTTATTGTATCATTTGCCACTTCTGTTTGTTTTGTATTATCTGTTGAGCAATTAGTTAAACTTGTATAACTACCTGCAGAAATTAATGTAGCTAATTTTAATTTTGACCAAGGTTTAAGTGAACTTAATTCATCGTGAAAATGTTTTGTTTTAAAATCTGTGGACGGTTCGGTTATAACGTTTGATATTGTTGGAATAATAGTATTTGTAAACTGATCATTTACTACATGTGCTTTTTTATGCGTTTGTAATTCCAATATTTTTTCTCTAAATGATACTTTCAAAATAGGTTTTTGAGAAGATTGAAATGTATCTGTAGTATGAAGTTTTGTATTTTTGGTTAATTGTGCAACAATTAAATTCTTAGATGGAATTCCTGGTAAAACTGTTGGTAATGTCACTTCTGGCGACTGTAAAAATACAATTAAGGTTTTTTTTTATAATATACTTATAAACCTTTGGCAAATTTGTTAACTGTTACTGTACAGTTTTTACTTGAGATATGTTCTAATCTACAGTTTAGTGTATTATTTAAATATCATAATGTAAAATGTACTATTCAAAAATATATATAAAATGTAATAACAACAAAAATACATGTTCGAAAACAATTAATATTCATTTAGAAATGCTACATATATTCTGCTATTTATTTGAACTCTTACCGCATTATTTTCTGATTCATTTATTACATTAATATCCTTTGGCTGTGTATCTGGTTCTTCTTGTATGGACTGTTGAGGAGAAAGATTCCGAGCAGCTATTGGTGAAATAATATGCGCGCTGATTTTAGATGCTTGTTCTTCCCGATCCTTAATTAAAGAAAATACTTTCTTATTTTAAATAAACAATATAAATTTAGAGATAACTATCGTATTAGTAACTTGTATTTTAATTAATAGGACAGAAGTCAAAATTTATGATATATTCACAACAAAATAATTATATTACCTGTTTTTCTTTTAATAATCGTAGCCGTTGCAGTAGTGGTAATCCAGCTCCAATTGGACTTGGTGATTTTTCTTTTTCAATAATCTTTTCTTCTGCTGATTGATTTTCATCAGATTTGACACGAGGCATGCGTTTTAATACGGTTTTTGTTATATTACCCGATGTTCCATACAAAGGTTTCATTTCTAAATCTTCATTTCTTTTACTTGTTCTGTATTAGAAAAAAATATTATAATAACTATGCCTTTATATCACCAAAAACAACCACCTTGATTTTTTTAAAGCCCCTTTAATATTTTTTACATCACTCTTTAATTTACCGACAAATTTTTTTGAGGCACTATTAGGATTAACATTATCATTTCGAGATTCTGTGGCTTTTTCACTAGCTAACTGAGCTTGCTTTTTATTAACAAAACGAACTTCCATTAGCCGTTTCCTTCCCAATGTTTGTAAAATTTCTTGAGCTTCTGGATAATCTTTCATAGCTGCAAGAACATCTTCCCTTGAAAGTGAAAACAGTTCAGAATATCCAACAGATCTAACATCTGCTGTTCGTCTTAAAAAAGAATATAAATTATTGGATTAACAATAATAACAAAAAAACGTATACTTGTTAAGGCCATCTAAATTGAGAATGCCAATTTCTCCGAAAAAATCACCAGCTTTCATTGTAGTTAATACTTTACCGGTTTCACTTAATACTTCCAATATCCCATCTGCAATTATAAACATTTCTCTTGCTACTTCACCTTTTCTGCATATTGAATCTCCGGGAGTGAATATATATGCTTTCATTTTTAACACAAGATCATGTAAAAATTCTGGCTGACATTCTTGGAATATTGTGACTTTTTTTAAAACACTCAAGTTCACATGTAAAGCTAACTCAGTTTTCAATTTATCAGGCAGAAGTCCTAGGGCTGTATTTATATCTCCTCCGCCTTGTATTCTGCCCCGTGACCAACTATAATCATACCATCTTAATACCCTTCTTTTCATCCCACCTGGAACCTAAATTAAATTTTTTTAATATTATCAAACCCAAACAATTGAAATGCAATAATCATTGTGATTTTATAATAAAGCAACGTAAATAAATTGACTTACTTTATGATGTCGCATATATGTTTTAGCTCCATCCAACAGTCTTTCAAATTCCAATCTATTAGCATTTCTATTCGTAATAACATTACCAACCTGGCCCACAATTGTTGCGAAAATAAATACACCAATTAGATAGCTCACTATTGTAAAGATATACCTAATAAAATGCAATAAATGAGTTTATTAAAAACAATATCAAAGTTTTCGAATTATATATAAAATATAAGTTTGTGTGAAACCGATGAAGGCTGTCGTCAATTCGAAAACTTTGATAAAAATTTTATAACTTAATATAAATATTAGAAATCTACAACAAGGCGGACAGCCTCCAGCGATTTAAGAAACAACTTCATCATACCCGTAATTTGAACCGAATTGTAGTAATCTCGATTTAATTCCTCGTCGAGGAAGTGGTCTAGGGCCGTCCGCCGAATTTGATGGTCTTAATATTCAATGCAATAAGTATTTACAAAATAATTTAGGTTAAAATATTTTTTTTTTTTAAAGATGTAAAATAAAGGTAGGAAATGTTTTTAATGTTTTAAAATATAATATAAATGTATTTAATTTATTATTTTCTTGACGTATTTCAACGAATTTGACGAAAATATATACCAGCGTTTATATTGAATATTTTGTGTTTAAAGTTTTTTTTTAAATTTTAATTTTTTTAAAACAAAAAAGTAATAATACGTACTCAGCATTTGTTTCTGGCGTCGGCAGATCACCAATTGTTGTTAATGTAAGTGTTGACCAATAAAGGCTTCCCAAATATTTACGTGCCAGTGTGGCATAGTCACCAGGACGATAAGGATATACCCAATCTCCCTGTAATGTTAAAGAAAAATAAAAAATTAATAAATTTCGAATATTTTTTAAATACATTTCAACAAAAGATTTCTACAAAAAATATAGAACGAAAAGATATTCGAATGTTTAATTGTTTTAATATGAAATTTTAATAAAAAAAAAATTACTTAAAACTTACTTGAAATCCTTCTGCTTCGGACAATAAATAATAAAAGCAACCAAACCAATGAGCTAATATTAAAAGAATATGAATTAAATTTACAACACGCCATAGATTTGGCCAAACAGTTCGACTTTCTACAATATAGTAAAATCTGATTGACCGATACACCTAGAAAACAAAAAAAAATTTTTGTAAATTAATTATAAAAATAAGTAAAGAAAATCACATTAATAAATATATAAATATAGTATTATTATAGTTTTTGAATTATATATATACTGGTAAAGCATATTGAAATCTTGGTCTTGCAATAGACGTCCAATTATATTGCAAAAGATACTGATAGTGCAATAATGTGAAAATTAAAGTGCGGATTGAGCAAATATATATATATATATGTTTTTGAAAAATAGAATGCATATATAGAATTTAAAAACCGTGAAGTAAAAAATTACGAAATTATGGCAGCATTAAAATATTAAATAAAATAAATGATTAAAATTTATCAATATAAAATTTATGTTTTTAGATTGATTCAAATCTTACATAGATTGTAAGTGTTATGTTAGTTATTGAGACTGTGAAAATTTTATAATCTTACGATTTTTTTCAGAAACTATAATTATTAATTTGCTGTTACCATTTCTACCTTAAAGAAATTTTATTTCTCAGGCAATAATAATCTAATATAATATGTAATAATTAAAAATTTTTATTAATTGCTATCTCTAGTTGTCGTTCTCATAAGTTTATTTAAATCCTTAAATATATATAATCAAATTCTAAATTATTTTTAATTAATCAAATATTTTTTGGTATTGTATTAGTTTAAAATACTTTTAAAAATCTTGGAAAACGTATTAACGGTTGGAATCCGAATTTAAATTGTAGTAAATCAAGAGGCATTAGTGCAACAGTATCAAAGAAAAAGTCCTTGGAGCGCATATAATGAATAGCCAACTTTTTATCATCATAAACCTGAAATGATAAAAGTATTATAAATATTTAAAAAAAATTTTTTTCACAAAATTTTAAATTTTTGTTAAATATTTTTTTTTTTTTTTTATTTGAAAATTTGTACTTTTAATTTACAATATTGTTTTTTATACATTATACATTCACAATTACCATTAGTCCTTGTTCTAGATATCCTGTTCGTAATTGAATTATTAAATCCAAAACAAATGCAATATCTGCTATACCATCACACATTACCCAAATTCTTGAAATAGCTTGCTGTTACATAAAATATAAAATAAATATTATATTATGTACTTTTACAATACATAATATTAATTTTACCTGAAGTTCGGGAAAACTTTGGCGTACAATTAATGTCCATAAATTATACAAAACACACGTTGTAATGATCATTAACCAATAAAAATAAAAATTTTCATCAGGATTTACAACTGTTTTTCTTTTTTGTAAATATCTTCTTCGTCGTTTAAAACTTTTGTCTTGATCTCCTGTAGCACTTTCTGATCCTGTATCTTCAACTGTTTCCTATATCATAAAAAAATATTATAATTATGATTTTAAATAGTTATATACATATATATATATTGGTATGTATTTATTTTTAAAAATTACTTGTGTTTCTGGTATTTGCCGCGTTGAAAATCGTTTAAGAAATGAATCTTCACGTTTTAATGGTGGTTTTTTTTGTATAGCCGAAGATATTTGTACTGTTGTGCGTAGTTTCATCCATCTCTGATTTGATTTTGTCCTAAATTTTATTTTAAATAATTTTTCAAATATTTTGTGTAAGCTTATTTCCCATCAATATTTTGGATACATTATTTTAAATAAATATAACTATATAAGCTTGATAATATATAAAATATACTTAAATAATTATATATCCTTAAATTGAGGAAAATTATTTTAAATATAAACACCACATCAGTATTATTAGCGTATATTGTATTTGTGTTTTTGTTGGAGTATTTCATTCAAATTATGGTTTTGCAATTTATTTTTTTATCATCAATCAATTAAATTACAAGATTTCTAAAATGTATTTACTTTATATTTAGGAATTTTCCCAAATTATAACTTAATACGGTATTTCAAAAAAAAATTACGAAAGTCCGACAAAATAGAACAAATAATTTCTAACTATAATACTTAAAGTCAAATTTAACTATTCTACTTATAGAATTATCATGATTTTATGCATTTAATAGTCTTTCGATAAATTTCTATTAATTATGTATTTAGTGATGATTATATTTTTTAAATTGTGTTTTATAAGACTAAATATAATAAATATTTGTGCAATTTTTGATAATTTTCATTGTAAACTTAACATTTTAAAAACCAAAATTAATTTTAAAAACCAAGATTTAAAAACTAATATTCTTGTACAGCATAAAATCATGCAAAAATTCATCGATTTTAAAAAAAAATGTAATTTAATCGATTTCAAAATAAATGTTTTTTATAATTTAAAATACAATATTCAAAAGTTTTTTTTAAAAAATCTTGACCTGTATATCTTTTGAAAATTTAATTGAATAATAATACAATATCTAAAATTTGATATCTCTATTCATGTATTCAAGCACGCGTTTGTATATAATTCACCTTCATTACGTTCTTGTCGTTTTCGTTTCTGTTGCAAATTTGAATCTAATAAAAACATATTTTACAAATATTTTAATCCAACCACATAAAATGCAAGCTAAATATTAGGTTTTTTTCTTCACTCATTAGTACACAATATAAATGGAAACAATATATGCAGATGTATATAACTATATATGTATACATGTATATATAGATACTTATATACTTATATATTCATATATGTACTCATATAGCTGTGTCCGATTCGAAGTATCATCTATATATAATTTATAATTTTTATTGTCTTTATGCAAATCAGTAATCAGGAAGTACACCTTCTAGGTAATCGTATTGCAGTTAACTATATTGCACTAAATTTTATCTAGCAATTAAAAAATTATTAATAACCGATGCAGTAAATCTGATTATGAATCTTTCCTAAATCGATAAAATCTGATTAATTTATATATTTAATACCTTTTTAGAAAAGTACACAACGTAAGAACAACGTAATAGTCAGTAAGCTATTTTTAAAAATATAATTGGAAATTACAAGAATTTTTCCGAACAACGTAAGCATTTACCATTTTTGCTGTTATTTTCACTTCTGTAAATTAAATTCGATTTAGAATTTCCATATTTGGAAGGTATCTGATTAATTTATATAACAACTTAATAACTTAACATTTAAATCAGTAATTACTATTTGTACGAAAATTGTATAGGATTGTAATAATGAAAAATGAAGCTGTGATAAATAACCAACACCAAATAAATATAATATTATGTCAATAACCCAGACATAACCCAGACACACCAAAAGCTTTACAAAATTGTTTTAAATTATAAAAACTCCTATATAATTCTTATTATATAAAATTTTAATGAATATTGCAACTTGGATTAGATAAATGTTGCTCATATAATGGATATATTGTTTTGTACATTAAAAATAGAGATTTTCTAATAATTAGCAGCCAAATAATACTTAAATAATACAAAAAGCATTTCAATTGTGCCTTCTACACAAAATATTTTTGAATAATTCATGATCAGATAATATAATTCCTGAAGTAATTCTATGTCGATAATTTATAATATTAAGAAATTGTATTACAACTCCGGTACAAAATACCTTACCTATACAAAGAACAATTTTTTCATTGCGTTGGGAATAAAGTTAATATAAATAAATTTAAAATAAAGTACTGTAAATAGTAAATCACATAAAATTAATTCAGGCATTATTAATTGAAATATTTAATAAGCGATAATGAAAAATTATGCAAATAAGAATTTGCTTTGAAATCTTAATTTTTTTAAATCTCCAATGAAAGCCCTTTCATGCCAGCAATTTTTTAAAACACATTTTAACTTACCAATCGAAGTTAAATTGATCGGGCTCTTCCTCACACATATTTGTTTCAGTTTTCCTGTATTAAGCCAAAATAAATTTCATTTCAAATAAAAAACTCTAAGATAGAAATTAAAACAATATTAAGACATACTGATAAATAGTATTTTAAGTATTTACAATATAAATAATTTTCAAACTGAAAAAAAAAACTTTATTATATTTGCTATTTTAATGCTATTAAATTATACACATTTGCTTTCAAGTTAAGCTTTTAAAAATCATATTTGTTTAATTATATATTGATATTTTTATCTACTTAAATTCTTTTATCAGAATGGACAGGCGAATATTTTTCAAATTTCGGAAAGTATACTCATAAAAACAGAATACTAATATACATATAATAATAAAAATTAATATTTTTATACCACAATTCCCAACTATAAATTGTAATGAGTTATTTTCAATTCTAAATCTATATTTTATTATTTTATAATTAATTAATTAAATATTCTATATTTTATAATTATATTCAAATTATTAAATGGAAATCTACCAGTATATTTATGATTTGTATCATAATTTAAAATATTCTGATTGGTGCTTAATTATTATCTTAGGGCCGAATTAATAAATCAAACTTGAATTTAGTTGGACTTAAGTGTATGATTTCGTATTTATAAACAATACTTAAGAGCCACTTAAGTAATGACCATAGCACACTTAAGAGCCTCTTAAATTTCATTGGCAGTATTGTCAGCTTTAAATAATAAAATTTGACACCTGTAAATTGTCAAATTAAATTATTATCAAATAATTATAAATAATTGTCAAATAAAAAAAAAATAAAAATATTTGGCTAAATTAAATTTTTAAAACAATATATTTTTTATCTGAAATAATTTAATCACTTCTGCTGTCAATTTGTTTCGGTTATGACGGATTATTTTTTAGATTAGTGTTGTCAACATAAATAGAAAAATCATATTACCAACATTTCAATTTAAAATTATGTCAATACTACCAACAAAACTGAACAAAAATTCTACAATATAAGTGTGCTTTATTAATACGAAAAATAATCGCAAACTTATTCAAGTATTTACTTAAGTATTCACTTAAGTGTGATTTATTAATTCGGGCCTTATTTCTCTTTTTAGTTTTATGGCATCCTAGACTTTTATTGTCTACACTTTTGTATAAACAAGACCGTCCACAAACAAGTTGATTCAGACAATGTAAGTTAAACCATTTTATTAAGCTCAAATATACTCTATAGTCGATACAATGTTTTCAATGTAAAATTTGCCCGTATACAATGTAGAGTATTAAAATTTTGTATATAGTGCTTCTTTTAATTTTCTCTCGTGGAAAACTTTCTTTGTTTGTCAGCTATAATACAAAGAAAGCAAATTAATATTAGTGCTATTTTGTAGTACTTTTTTCCAGTCTAGTATGCCATAAAACTACAAATACTATAAGTGCTATATAGTTTTTTTTTTAATACATACATATTTAAAAATTTTAAACGCGTTTTGCTTTTTAATTTTTTCTTTTGCATTTATTTATGCTTACCGTACCCAACCCATCAAATCAGATAGCTTAGCGTACACATCAAAAAGATGTTTTCAACTTCGTAAAGAAATTAAACTTTTTCTTTTTAGATTCGTCATTTAATGCCGGTTTTAATTAAAATATATGTTTTATTTCATGAGCATATTTAGCAGATAGTATCGAATATGTATTTGAATATTTTGAATAAATACAAGGCAAAGACCAAAATATAAATCATCGGATTCCGCAATACGCTACGTTTGCTCTGGTCGCAGTTCGAGTGTTGTAATGAACTTGCTCTCGAATTTCTGTTTGGTAGTATGTTAGTATGTTTGGTATATCCTACTGTTTGGTATGTACTATTTGTGTACGAGCTTTTTCCGACATGAAATATGTCAAATCTAAATACATATAAAAATTCAAGGGCCGACAAAACACTAGAAAAAATTGTGAGAATTTCTTCAACCAAAATTGATATTAATATATCAAAGCTCTTATAAATAAGAAGGTTTTCCATTAATAATTTTGTTAATAATTTTTTTTTTTTTAAGTTTTCTTATTTTCTTAAACTAATAAAATACTATATAGAAAAATGTTATAAATGGCTTTTATTTTAACATTTAAAGTATGCTAGCCCGGCCGGCAAACATACAAAAAAAATGGCATAGACACGCTGAGAAGTTGGACAGCGCTGATATAGAATTTAAAAATAAGATTACTAATAATGTATATAGGTCTTTTCTGTTGGAATTATAATTTACCATATCTTACAGTTTATTTTATGTAATAAAAAATCTACTATATTAGATATAACAAATCAATTAAATAATATTTTTTAAAAATATTTGATATTTATCTGATGTATTTAAAGTGCATTTCAAAATTGGCGTTTATGGTTTTTATTTATATTGAAAAAAAATTTGGTGACGTTCAAAATTCAATAATTTTAGTGTCTTTTTAAATATCTTTACTTAGAATTAATTTAAGTTTGTTGCAATAAGTACGTTTATTAAGAAAATATACTATAATTTCCATTCTGATAACATTTAGCCATTTTCGGGCCAAAATAGTTCTTCACAACTCAAATTATCCCTTTTCTTACAAATCAAATCATATAAAATTTTGAATAATATGTACCACATTAATAAACTATAAATGAAAGTAATAAATTACAAAGCTAATGCTAAGTTTTGTTTTTACAGAGCTATTGAATACAGTATTAGATAATAGACTAAACTAAACTGAAAGCTTTATTTCAGTAAACATACTGCAATAGTTTTTCTACTTGCACGTAATAACGTAATAGTAATTAGAGAAGAGAATTTTAAAGAAAAATGGAAAATTGCCTTCAGAGACAATTATATTCAGTTAAGGAAGGAAAATTATACAATAATTCTATCTACATTAGCCGCCTCCTGAACTGGAAGATAGTTTTCTACCTTAGAATATAAATTTACGTTTGATTGATATAAATTACTATAGCGTATAAGTACTTTTCATATAGTTTGAATAGAACATCTGAATTCAAATTAATATTTCGCTTTTGTATTACGATTGAACTAGAATTTAATCGCCAATTTAAAATCTTACGGAATAGGTTTATCAGAAAATTGACCTATTTTGTCAAGCTCCATTATAATAAATTATTAATAAATAGTATGGGGTGATAATAATTATATACTAAAAATGATAATAATTATATACCCCCATACTAAAAACCAATTATGCATAAGTACGATTGCGGCTATAGGCCATCGTATATTTTTTCTTAACTGTGGAACTTACCGTTGATATTGATTTTTGCATTCTGAATTAGAACTATTACTTAGTTCATGTTCTTTCGGTCCTTTATTTTGATTACTTGTAGATGGATCAGATGAAGTTGACATATTTTCAGAATGATCAATTTCCGGACTTTGCATAAGAAATTTCATATTTTCACGCGGCTCAATCTTAAATTAAAATAATTTTATATTATTTCGAAAAAAACAAGTATATACTGATATGTATATGTATAAATAATTAATTATTTATTAACAACAAAAAAAAAACCTTTTTTAATCAAACATTTAAATTAAAACTTACAGAAACGAATCCACTTGGTGCAGAACTGGGCGCTGCTGCAGTACTTCCGTAATTAAGTTGAGATTGATAACTACTTGACAGGATCTTTTTGTGGGCTGATGAATGAGCACGATATGCACTAACACTTAATTTCATTGTTAAAAAGAATTATTTATAGAGCAGCTGTGTATAAAATTTTACATTTTATGTGTTCAATTTTTTTTTTTTTTTGGTTTTGTAAATGAACTTCCAAATGGCATGCGTTAATGCTTACTGCGTTTGAATCATAACTAAAACAGAGTATTTTTTATTAATATTTTTAATTTAACTAAAAAGAGTATGGCTTTATATTATTAATAACATTATATTAATACAACATAATATGGCAAATATACTTAATAATTTTGTATAGCAATGTTCAGTTCATAGTCCTTGATCATCAGTGTGAAAATAACTATATTTGTTGTTTTTATTTCCATACTAACATACTGTCAAAATAAATTGAATAAACTATATGCAACTAATTAAGTCGTCATTATTTTATGATAAAAGATAAAATTTGTACAGAAAGTTTGAAGGACATTGCATATGCATATATTTGTATTAATTAATTGATTTGAATTTTAAATAGCAGTATTAGTGGTAGTAGTATAAATCTTTCAGTCATAATTACTACTTTGTTGACTAAAGTAAATAGCATAATATCAATGGAAGTGGTTTGACGAAAGTAAATAACATAAATCTATCTTCTGATAAAGAAGCAAAACAGTTTAGCTAATTATTAAAATTTTAAATTATTAAATTTTTTTTGAACATTTCTGTTTTTTCGACAAACCACTTTGATTAACTTTAAAATTTGATTTATTATAAAGACTTTAAATTATCTGAAAAGATTTTTGCATTCCAATTTTCACATGTCAACCAACATGTATGAGAAACATAAAATGTCTTAATATCTTTTCAGATAATTTAAACTATTAAATTACTTGTATATTCTGTACAAAATAAAAAATATATATTTACACATTATTGTACAGATAGCTTTATTTAAAAATAAACTATAATTTAGTGTTATAAAAAATTATGTCCAATCATTTTCTAAAATTATTCTGCCGTCAATATAAAAACATATAAAAGCTTATAATTTAAAATTGACAGCTTGAAGTACAAATATCGATTGAAATTAAGTATATTTTAAGTATTACAATCTCTATTAATATCCATAATCATCTACATAAAATGTTAGTAAATGATTAATTTTATAATTGGAATTTTTTTAGTTAGTATAAATTATCTTAATAATTATTATATAAAAAGATTTATTAGAAAAAATCGATTTTTATATCATTAATAATTCAATTTCACTTTGTTAAATAACATTTTATATTAAATTTTATTATAGTCAATTTTTTTTATTAATTAATTTATTAAATATATTTTAATCATAATATAATCATAATATTAAAATAGTTTAATATAATTTCGTAATCATTTGAATATTATATTACATAACGACCTTCTAACCAACAAAAAAAAAAAAAAAACTAATTTACCTTATTTTAAAATATGAAAAATAAATTCATTTAACAAAAGATATCAGATATATTGCACTAAATAAATTTTAACATCTGGTAATATATTTTATTACTTTTTTTTATTCAATTATTTATATAAAATTTATTAGTTTATCACAATTATAATAATAATAACTATGGGAGTAAAGTTATTTTCCAATGAAAATAATTTTAAAAGGATATACGTATATACATATGTATGTTGCAATAATCATAAATATATGTATGTACATATATATAATATATATACATAAGTATAAATTATTTTTAAAGCATCCTATGAACCGAAAACTGGTATCTTTTTTGTAATACTAAATAAAAATAAGAATCTGAGCTTTTCATTGTAACAAGAAGTTAGAGATCAGGGTGTCTTTGAACTTAAGGGTTCCGTGTTATCATTATAAACTAATTGCATAGCGTATATTTATATTAAAATTTTTATTCTAAAATAAACAAAAATATAAATTTGCGCATGAGTTATTTTATCTAAGACATAAACCTTTCCTTATTACCTTTGATATTTGTGAAATTGTATAGAGGTTCATTTAATTAAACCTCAATACAAGAAAATTATATATTGACTAGATATACACTTATTTTTTTATCCTTTTTTATAGCATGCTAATCCCTAAAATAAAATACTTAGTTTCTCGAACCTATTGTTTCGAACTGATAGTATATGCATTCCTTGACATATGCAATAAGCACGAACCTGTCAAGTTGACAATTTCGTGCTTATTGCATATTGCGTAAAAATTGTAATGGGTGATTCTTTTAGAGGTACTTATTTCAAAAAGAAAAAAAAATAAACAAATTTAATGTTTTCAGATAATCTTTATTATCATAAATAGAACCTTTTTTAATCGTAGCCCACTTATCCATGTAGACTTTCGACTTTACGTAGCCCCCAAAGAAAAATTCTAGAGGTGTGATATCGCAAGATCTATGTGGCCAATTAACCAAATTTTCCATCTACAAAACTGTTCACCAAATTATTCTCGCAATAAAGCCATGCTGTGCAGCCAGTAGCGCCATGTTGTTGGAACAAAATGACGTCGAGATTACGGGTTTCAATCTGAGGTAGCAAATAGTCCGTTATCATGGTGCGATAACGGGCACCATTCACAGTACGCCTAGCCAGTCTCATATAAAAAAAATATGGACCGATTATTCCACCAGCCCATAAACCACACCAAACCGTTGTTTTGTCTGGATTTAATGGCAGCTCTTAAACCTCTGCGGGCTGCTCTTCAGACCATATACGGCAATTTTCCTTATTGACGTATCCAGAATTGGCCTCATCGCTAAAAAAAAACTATTGGTCAAAAACAGTGGATCTTCTTCAAGTTTTTTAAGAGCCCAGTTAAATAATTTGCAGACGCTGTGCTGGGCTAAGTTTTTTAAGAGCCCAGTTAAATAATTTGTAGACGCTGTGCCGGGCTAAGTGAAATATAAAACAATACTGAACAAAAATACCATCACAGTTTGACACAACTCACGTGTTATTTATCAGGAAAAAATACCTCTAAATGAATCAGCCAATATATATCGTAGCAACATCAGTATGATAAAACAAATTTTGAACCTAGTTCATTCTTCAATTTTTGTATGTCCCCGTAGCATTTCGGAGTTGTCCATCTATGAAAGCCCGTTATGTTTACTTTTAATTTGATCTGTTTCAGGATTAAAAACTATTTCCATCTTCTAAATAAGTTATTGATTTAATTTTATATTTGCAATCATTGAAATACATTGTGTGGAATAATTAATTTATACTGCAATTGCAAATTTTGAACCTAGACTGAAAATTTCTATTGCAATATTTATTTATCGATTCAAAAATAACTATGAAATTACAAAATATTTGCTACTGGTATATATGAATTCCATTTCAGCAAATTTTTACATCGTATAATGGAAACAATAAATTGCATCATGTCTAATTAAAATGTATTTTAAGAGTAAAGTTTGTACTAGAAAAATGTATAATAAACTTTTGTTGCTTTATTTGGCAATAGACATGCGCAATTTTTTTTATATTTAAAAAAAAATATATATATTTAAATGAAGAACATTTTTTATACGGCCTATATGTTTTGACACTTTTTTTCATTTTACCTTTTCTATATTTACATAATTTTTACAAGATAAAAATGACTATTTCAATTTCTTATAACTAATATTAAAATAATAAATACTTATATAGACATTTAAAATTGTCTTGTGTGAATTATAATTAAATTAAAATTTTAGTTTTAGCAAAATGAAAATGTTACTTGTAAATGTGGGATTCTTACTATAGGTATCTAATGATTTAATATTTATTAAATACATTTTATTTTGATTTTTTTTAAAATTTGTCACAAAAATTTGTGTAATCTTTAATAATAATAAATGTATTGTGTCCACATTATGTTCTTAAAATATTCAGTGCTTATAAATCCTTCTTGTTAAATTAAATTTATTGAGTTCAAAAATATAATTTATTTTTAAAGTTCTAATTATAATTTAATGATCACAATTACATTCAGTGCATAATTTTGTTATTATTCATGGAATTATCATTTTTCGCAACACATGTTATTAATTTTTTTTGTTTAAATTATTTGAAAATATTTAGAATATTTATCTGTAAACTTTTGGATTGCAAATCCAAATTATTTTTTTATATAACATACTATATATATGTATGTATATAACTATTACGTGAAAGATTTTGATAGAAAAAAAGTAATTGATACTTTAGTTCTTTTTGTAATTTCTTTTACTCATAAATTTTTGTGTTTTTAGTTTTAGGAATGAAATCTTCATTTTTGTAACTTTCTTAAATGGAACATCTTCTTCGAAGCATTCTTTGTAAGAATCGTATCCACCTAATTTAATGTCTCGAATTATATTTTTTTAGTATTATAGTTGAAGAGCTTAGTAGATAGTGATGTTTTTTTTTGTATTTTGCGTAAATTACGCTTAAATCTTATATACTACATTTACTATAAGTTCTGAATACCTATATTTAAAAATTTATATTTTTTAAAGCAGAAAAAACGTACCTATTTTAATATGCATTTAAAAATTACATCTTTGCAACAATATCTAATTTTACAAAAATGACATTTAATACAAAAATGCTACTTTATCCACTCTTCATTTATTTTTAACTTTTAAGGCAAGGGTACTAAATTAATTATTCAGGTTACTAAATTGGTTTTGAATGACAAACTAAACACGTTCAGAATTTTGCACTAATACCGAACTTAAAACTCCATTTGCACACATAATAGTTGGAACTATTGAGTTAAATTTACAGAATATTTTAAGTCTTACTTAAGTGATTATAACACGTTCATCCACAAAGCAATTAAGTTAAGTTTACTTCAAGTACTTAACACCATTATTTTAAAAAAAAAATGTTTAAAGCTGAAAACGTCATAACAAATAACGTATGTAAAAATTTAAGTTTGCAATCAAACCCTTTATTTTTGGAATAATATCGTATTTTTCAAAAATGTTAGTTAACACCGTCATCTTCTAACCTCTTCATTTATATACATAAAATTCTTATTAAAAATCTTAAATGCAGTGTTTTAAAAGGACTACAATAACTTCATTTCTAAGTTAATATTATATTTAAAATTAATATTATGTACATATGTAATGCATTACAAGGAAAACCGAAGTTGTCGAACTTTTCTCTATTTTATATATTTTTTTTAATTAGTATTAGTGTCTATAATTTTAATATTAGATTATGGAACCTAACTTCAAACTAGGTATAAAAAGATGCTCCAATTCAGTTTTAACAAATAAACTACGAATTACAGGATTGTTGAAAACTAAGTAAACGGCAGGTCGAGATTTTATGTAAAAAATGAAATCAAATATATATAACCTAGATGCATGTAAACTACATTGATTCTAGTTCCTTCAGGTGAATCTGTATTATTAATACATATCTGCAAATTTGAACTATAAAATATTTTAAAATTGCAGACATTTAGCGTTGAGTTGATTTTATTGGTTTGACTTTATTAACTATGTAATGCTCATAATATTCCTCATAAATGATATTATGTTTAATTTATTTCTGAAAAAATTGTTTTTCTAAATTATCCATAATAATTTTATATTAAGACTAACTAATTCGCCATATACCGTTATAACTAATAAGATTATTAAAAACTTTTCATATTAAATTTTATAATATACAAAATGTTTCCTTATTAATTTGGCTGGAACCATAGATTTGCCAGATGATGCGGAATGGCAGCGCGGTGTTGGTGGATAATTGGTGTTGTAGGAACCTTAATAATATACATGTCAACATTTTTATTTTTCTCCATTACAAACATACCAAAGCATTCTGTTCAGAAATATCATTTTAACCGATTTCGAGAAGTTTGTATATATATAAATAGCATTATTGTAAATATTTTATAATTGTATTTTACAAGATAAAAAGAGCTCGAACTCCTGTGTCAAAGACATTACTTAAGAAACAACCAATCCACTGGTGCAAAGAATTAAAATTTTTAGATTTATCTGATGGTTAGTAATACTATACTTTAATCATATTTATAATATGGAAATATTAGTTATATTTATTTATAGGTGAGAAAATTTCAAATCTCACAGCTTTGGCATCATTTCCGGGCAGTGGAAATACATGGTTAAGATATCTATTACAACAATCTACTGGTACATTAAATTTCTGTTAGAAATCTTATAGAAAAAATACCAATAATATTTATATGCATTTTTTTAATTTCAGGTATATTAACTGGAAGTATTTATAAAGATTATGGACTTTTGAGAAGCGGATTCCCAGCAGAAAGTGTTTGCAACAAATCGGTTTGTCACAATTCTGGAATAAGTAGTAATACTTTTATGGAAATGAATAATTTTATACCACAAAACTAAATAATTTGATTATTATTTATCTTTTTATATCAAATAATAATAATTAATTCTCTTTATATCAAATAATCAGATATTTGATTTTGGATCACGTTTTTTAAAAATAATTTATAGTAATGATAACAATTTCTATATGTTATTAATATTATTAAATCCAAAATGAAAAAGCTTTTAATAGTCCAAGTTTAATATGGTGAATCTTCGAAATATTCTAGAAGGCCATTTTTTGGTCTTGTAATAGTTAATAATATATATTTATGTTCAGCTCACGTATAAAATATTTAACTTGTTAATTGTCCAAATAAATACATTGAATGTTAGTAAACGCGAATAAATAAGGAATTTAAAGGTCAAATTTCAGTTTAAGTTTATTTACGAAATTATTGAAATTATAAACATTGCAGAGTTTTGCGGAAGTATGAACATTGACTAATTCTAATTCAGTTTTATTATTTTTATAATGAATTTGAACCATAATTTTTCTAAATATATACAATTTAATTACAACATTAGAATTTTTAATCTTGTTTTACTGGTTGTACAAAGACATTAGCCTATCTTTTTTTAATAAAGTTTAATCTTTTTTTTAATAAAGTTTAGTATATTTTAACTTATCACATTTTTTTCAATTTTCTATTCCTTTTTATTTTTATATACAAAAAAGGTTCTTGTTGTTAAAACTCATGAATGGGGACCAAAATCTTGGATTAATTTCGATAAAGCAATATTATTGATTCGAGATCCTGAAAAGGCAATTTTGGCAGAGTTTAATAGACAAGGAGGAGGACATATTGGATTTGCTTCGCCAGATCGATATAAACGAGTGAAAGGAAAATGTAATCAATAATATAATAAAATGAAATAGTAATTTTAACCTTTACTAAAATTTAGATTGGGAACAGTTTGTTAATAATAAATTAAAATACTGGGAAGTTATGAATTTAGCTTGGGCAAAAAATTTTACAGGAACATTACAAATAATTTACTATAGCGATTTAGTAGCTGATATAGAGAATACATTGCGAAATGTATTGAACTTTTTAGATTTTAAAATTAATGAGGTTTGTTTCATACTATATGGTACGCAGAAAATTAATGTTGAATATTGTTTTTGATCACGTTTATAAATATATAATTTTATTCTATCGTTTTCCATATTTATTAGTATGGTATACCGACGATATGCTAATTCAAAATTAAGCATTCTCAGTATTTTCTTACATATAAATTCTGCAAGCTTAATTTGCTTGGTATTGGGTATTAAAATAAAAAAAATTGTATTTAAGTTATGGATGGCGATACAACAAAATATATATTTATAAAATGGTACAATATTTCACGGAACTATTTGTATGTCTGTTCTGTATAGCATGTAATTTACGGTATTAATTTTACATGCACATATTTAATTAGATAATATTTTTACAGGAAACTCTAGAGTGTGCTTTACTAAGAAAGGAGGGAATTTATAAACGTAAACCTAAGTCACGACTTTTTAATCCTTACAGTTCCGTTATGTACAGAAGAATGGAGTATATTAAAAATAAAGTATATACACTTTTAGGTCGCCAAAACTATAGCTAGGTCTCCAACCTGACCACATCTTTCAGCAAATTCCTTGCACAAAAAAAAACTAATATAATTTGTTAAATAACATAATAAATATTTATATGAAACATTTTCTTAAATAACGTAGTTTTTCCCTTAATCTTAAATTAATTTTAAATATCACTTAGTGCTTAATTGATTGACGCATATTTACACTTACATTTACTGAAATTTTGAAATTACTTTACGTACGTTTGTAGAGGGTACCTTTTCCCGGGAAAGAGAAATAAGAAAATAAATATTCCCACGTTTCCCGGCAAACTTCAATAGATTGAATAAATTCCGAAGGAAAATTGTCGAAAACTTTTAAAAAAAAGGTATTAAAGGTATCACCATATTTTTTGTATTAAAAGATACAAAATAAAAATTAATTTAAATGAAAAAATATCATCAACAAATACTTAAAATTAAAAAAAAAATATTGCTTTTCGACCTTTTATGAATTCATATAAAAAATAATTTCCTCATTTTAAGTGCTGCATTTCCCACACTACCCAAACGAAATGAACTTAATCAAGGTTTTTTCGAGAAAATTTAAAAAAAATATTTTTTTTTTTTATATAACTTGTATCTTGTACAAGTTATATAAAAAGAAAATATATTTGAGTCAATAAAATATTTAAAAAAATATAAGAATATATATTTTTTTAAATATTTTATTGACTCAAATTAGCTACAGTTTATTTGAAAGGAACTAACTAGTTTTAAAAGAACGATTATTTTTTAAAATTCATAATATACTTTTTAAAAAACTTAAGAATTATAAATAAAAAACCCTAAATTTCTCAAAAATAAAGGATCCCTAAGTTTCATAATTTTAGAAATATTAAGACAGCTGATAGCTCTTATGTCTTAAGCTTAAAACATTTTACTTGAAAATGACGGATTTCAATTGAAGATTATATTAATATGGCCATATGGTGGTTATAAACTATATCCCATGAAATTCTAGTTTTTCTCCTGGGAAAAGGGCAATAAGTTTTTCCTGGGAATTCCTGGATAAGTTATTCAATGAAAATTATTTTAGAAGTTTGCTACGAGTTACTTTATGAAAAAGTATAAGAATTTAGATGTAAAATTTTGCTGAAAATATAATTAAAAACAAAGTATATGTATACATGCAACTCTTTAATTGCTTAACTAAAAATAAATAATAAAAGTAGTTCAATATCAAATATTCAATGTTATCTTATATTATTTAACTATTGATAATCTTTAATCTTGCAAACAATAAAAAGCAGAGTTAAATTACACATATATGTATAATATTATAAAAATTTTCATTGGAAATTATCGATCTTATAAATATACATTTCCTTATTTTTACGGCATTTAATTATAACAATTTATTAAAATTCAGTATATCTTGGAATGAAATACTAAGGACAAAAAAAACCTGTTATGAGAATTTGTTAATTTTCACTTTCTAAATTTTGTTTCTTTTTTTGTGTTGGAGCTTTTGCATTTTGAATTCCATTCATTGTGTTTTGTAAACGAGCATCTTCTGAACTGTCTGATATTTCACTACTACTAGATCGAAGATCACCTTCCATCTATATAAAGGAAATTAAATACATTATATTTCAGAATATAAATATAAAAACCTGTCCGGCTTTCAAAGCATTATATGCTATTTGTAAAATCAAATAAGTCCAGGCAACATGTAAAATTAATAATAAAATCAGTAAACTGTTAAAAATGTAATATGCCGGAAACATTGGTAGAATCCTAGGTGCTTCAACAGAAGTACTAAAAAGAGTAAAAATAGTTGTTTTTTTTACATTTATTTTGGGTTTAATAATAAATAATTACCTATAAATAATTCTAGGATAAAAGCCAAGCCTCGTTACAATCCAAACGACTGTGAAAACGGCAAAAATAATATCACATAATTTCTGATAACTTGCATATTTTGTTATCTTAGCCGCCTACAATATGAGGTGATTTATAATAATTATATTGTTAATTTATTTAATTCTATTTTACCTCTAAAAATATATCTGCACAATCATGAACTACTAAAACTAATGAACCAACTCTATGTAGATTGCAAACCCAACTTAGTGCCATTAATAATAAAGTGACCATATGATGAACAAACATTTGCCAAAAGTCTTTTCTCTTAACGTCGAAAAATTGGGATACAGTAAGTGCCCAATAGAAAGACATTGATATCATGTAATACCACCATATATCATTCTCAACAGACTTAAATGTATATAAACATGTAAAATAAAAAATATTTAATATTAAAATCCTATAAAATTAGCATCAAATTTTAATAAATAGATTTTAGTGTAAACAAGAAATCGAATAGAATTTAGTGTAGTCAAGTTTCAATTTAATATTATTTTTGATAGTACTTACCTGATGAGGATAACCATACCAGCAATGCTTTATATCCCAAAACCACGACTTATCTGACAAAGTAATCATGCCAAAAATAAAACTGCCTGTGTAATAAATACAACGCCATGAATTTTCACAAAACTTTACTAAAGTAGACGGTTTATCTTGTGCTCTTCGCAGCCGCCACCAACGTTCAATCTGACGTTCACTCATATCGCTTTGTTTTGTTAAAGCTATAATCTACAATAAATAATTGTTTATTACATAGATTATTTATAATTATTTTAATTACTTTTTTATGATTCAGCCTGCTATTTATATTGTACGCGTTTTCCAAAAATATATTAGCTGAAGCTTTCTTAGGGCGAGCACTTTTAATTCCCAAGGACTTTCCAATCGGTGCCAACCAGTATCTAAATAGTTCAAAATGTATTATTAAAAAATACAAAAAAAAAATTTAATTTATATAACCAAAAAAATATTTCATATTTAACAAAATTCTGACCAGAGTATTTTAAGTTTACGGTGAATCGTTTATATACCATTTTCACATTAAAAATCCTACTGCAGAGAATTTGCATGGTAATATAAATACAATAACCATTCTGCTGAAGTGTGTCCAAGCATGTAAATCTTATTATGAAATATTATGCGTATAATATTTATTAGATATCAAAAGCATGTTTATTTTTCGAAATATTTTAGACAGGTGGAAATTCCAGAATTTCTTAAAACTGATATCAAAACTTCATATTTTACATTAATTCAGAAACTTATTGTAATTACTAAAAAATATAATTATGTACTTTGAAACGAAATTATAACCTTGAGCACGGTTTTTTATCTTTGACTTTCTAAAATGAATTAGTACCATTCTTAATATTACACTTATTTTATCAACAGAATACTTCTTCATATGATTTCTGTTAACAACCTAGGCTGTGCTAGATATTTTTTTATACAAATTATTAATATAAACTAATTATAAACAATACATTAGCCAAAAATAATTTGGGCGTTTCCAAGTGAGGTTATGGATTTAATTACCTTTCTACAAAATATCGCAGTAAAAGCATTACTAACGCTAATGGAAAAGCCCAAAGCAAATCCTTGTAATTAGCATGCTTGACATCCGGGCGGGAACCAGGTGCTATGTCTGCCCATGTTGTATTTGGTGGTAACCAGATTTTTGTTGACCAAAAATTACCAGCAATACTTTGTAGAACTTCCATACTCTCAATTAGGACTATTAGATGCTTATGAAGTCTTAAATATGTAACAACAAAATTACTTGTCCAAATATTACTTGTTCATGACAGTTTTAAAAATGAATAGCTAAAAATTTTTAATTAAAGTTAATTCTTATCAACTTTTTAATTATTGTTTTTTTCTACTTTATAACAAATTCATGCATATGTATAAGCATATACAAAATACAACACATTCATATGCAATATACAAATTCATATAAATCCGTATACAAAACATTCATATGTACATACATATTTTGACAAAATCCGTCCTGTAAAAAATATTTGTGCAGATTGGTGTAAAATTCGGTGTTAAACACAATACCAATTTACTTATTTCGGACACTATATCGTACAATAGCATGAATGTGTTCCCTAGATTTTAAAATTTCCGAATATCTCACGATTTTTCAATTTGGTAAATTAACTTTAAAGTTTATAAAATGTTGAATCTTCCTATCTTATCCAAAAAAGAATAAAGAGTTGCAGTTAATTTACGAAGCATAAAAAGCATGATACAAATATATAAGATATGGCATTACTCCGTTTCATTTGGACACTGTTCTGCGCATGACGTCACAATATCTATAAAATATGCAGATTGTATATGCCGTAGTATTTATATGAAATTTATTCATTTTTCAATATCAAAAAATCTATCTATAGGAATAAATTTATTAAAAGACAATTGTTACCGGAAATTTAATCATATTCACTTATAGTTAGTTCTTTTTTTAAATTATCAATTTCAAGATTGTATGATATTTCATACTTGAATCACTCTACTCAACACCATAACGAAAATCATCGCTCTCATCATTCTCAATCGAATATCGCCCACAATAAATAGTAACCTGCGGAAAGAACAAGCAGGATTTCGGACAGGTAGATCATGTGTTGACCATATTAACACCATAAGGATAATTCCCGAGCAATCCAAAGAATGGAATTCACCACTATACCTGTTATTCGTGGACTTCGAGCGACCATTCGACCGAATAAACAGAGAGGCTATTTGGAGAGCTCTACGAAGAAGAGGGATTCCACAACAAATAATTCATATAATCAAGTCGCTGTATAATAACTGGGAAGTATACAACAGTAGATTCATCAAAACTCCAAGTATTCAGCAAGAAGACGAATACTGAGAATATTCTGGCCAACTGGGAAGTATACAACAGCAGATTCATCAAAACTCCAAGTATTCAGCCTGAGACGAATACTGAGAATATTCTGGCCAACAAGTATATCCAACGAAGATCTATGGCGGAGAACACACCAAGAAAAAATAGAAGTGGAAATAAAGCGAAGAAAATGGAGATGGATTGGCCATACACTAAGAAAGAATTCAAAGGACATCACTCGTATGGCACTCGAATGGAATCCACAAGGACACAGAAATGTTGGAAGACCACCTACAACATGGTGCAGAACTGTAAGGAGCGAATTACAAAAAATCGGTAAAAGCTTGGATGAAGCGAAGCAAATTGCGAGAACTCTACGAGGGATTCATCAGGTAGAGTAATTAGAAATCAAATAGATTATATCTTGTGCAATTGCAAGTTATGTTAAGGAATGCTGTGAGAGCGTATAAACGTTTCCAGGTGCTCCTGTACAATCAGACCACAACCCAATTGTGGATAAAATAGAAAAAGAAGTATGATTTAAACATCTTGAAAAGAAGCAGAGAACCAATAAATTAAATCCAACAATGTTGATAAACGAAAGAAGTAAATGAAAAATAAAAGTAATAAAAGATGAACTATTATAAGAGAAGACGTTAACATTGAAATAAAAATAGAAGGACGCACTTCTGGAAACATGCTAATCTGAACGTAATATTGTACAGTCTGCTTAAATTACAAATGAAATAAACGATTGAGTTATAAAAGTAGAGGCAAACAAAAATTCAAGACGCTGAATAACCTAATTTACAAAAATGAAAGAAGTGAAAAAAAAATATTGTGAGCAGCGGTGTGAAAAAACTGAAATCGTCAATAGACTTTATAATAGTGCAAAGTTACATAAAAAAAAAACAAGAACATATGTATAGTTTTTAGTTGTAAGCAAAACACGTGATTATTTTTTTTGTTGGGGGAACGCAAGAGAGCACTGCGACCTAGAGATCTTTTGTGCGGTTACTGCCCCTTTCTCATATTAAGAGAGCGAAAGAACCCATATTAAGAGAGCGAAAGAACCTTAATATGGATTCGGGAGCCACATGAGACCTATTAAGGTACGAATGTCCTTTTTTCTGAGGTTTAATAGTTTATCCACCTTGATCCTTTGTGATATGATCAAATTTTTGGACATGAGTTTTGGGAGTTTGCCCGAGTAGAGCCTATGCTCTTGCTCTATCCATCTGTGGAGTGCTAGTTTGGAGTGGCTTCTTGGGTTGTCGCAGAATGGTTCTGGCCCAATTAGTTTTGTTTTTGAAACTTTTTGGGCGAGGCCTCTTCATTCACATCAACTCCTATGTGCCCTGGCACCCACATTAAGGTAACATTGTTCCTTTTTGCCAGAGCAATGAGTTTTTGGAGACATTCCCAGACCAGTTTTGACTCCTGCTTGTGGGAGATTAGAGCTTGAAGAACAACTTGGCTGTCTGAAAGAATGTAAATTGTTTCATTACGTTGCGCTTTCCTAAGATTTTCTTGGATACACAGATCTACCGCGATCAGTTCAGCTTGAAAGATTGTAGCCTCTTTGCCGAGTGGTAGGGATGCTGAAAACTTTGGACCTTTGAGCCCTGCACCTGTTCCCTCTGTGGTTCGGGAACCATCTGTGAACCAGACGGACGCATCCGATTCTAATTCAGGAAGCCTTGATTGCCAGTCACTGCGTTCACTGATTACGACTTTGAAAGGGATATCAAAGTTGTAAGTGGTCGGCATTTCATCCGATGCAAATGAGACTAGTGCCTTCACTTTGGGATTATTCAGGACCTGAAGATGGCCTCTGAGGTCTCTGAGTAATAGTTCTTCTCCTTTTGAATGCGCAGCAAACCTCTTGCTGCCTCTTTCTTAACAAGGAGGTGTAGTGGCGGAAGGTTCAGGAACATTTCCATTGCTGCTGTAGAATAGGCAAGCCAGTCCTTGGATCTTTCCCAGTTTCACCTGTACTTTGTGTTGTAGTGTTTTAGACCACCAGACTGTGCATCTGTATGTTATAATTGGTAGGATGATCGTTCTGTAGCTCCAGTAGATCATTTGGGATGTAGCCCCCATTTACTGCCAAACATACATTTGCAGGCCCACATTGCCTTTATTGCCTTAGCATGAGTCTTTTCGATGTGCCTGTTCCAATTAAGTTTACTGTCTAGTGTGATTCCTAGGTACTTTACTTCATTGGAACAGGGTATGGTTATACCACTTAATGAGGGTGCAGTAATGTTAATCACTTTCCTTTTGGTAAATGGTATAATTAAAGTCTTGTTTGGGTTTATCTGTAGGTTTTTGGAATTGCACCAGTTCATTGTCCTGTTTAAAGCCAATTGGAGTCTACTAGATATAATACTTTCATATATACTCCTGATTATGATGACTAGATCGTCGGCATATCCTATTACCTCGAAACCAGAATCATCAAGGTTGTGAAGTAGAATAGACCATAACAGTGGATATGAGACTCCTCCTTGGGGCATAACAGTGGAGATAAGACTCCTCCTTGGGGACAGGTTTGTGTTGTTAAAGAGTTATTACCAAGTTCCGCCGTTGTCTTTCGACTTTGCAGCATGGCATGAATCCATTTAGTCGTCGGCAGTTCTATTCCTTTATTCCTGACTGCTGCCACAATTGCTTCGTGAGTTCCCCTACCACATTCGCCTGGACCAAAAGATAGGATATGGAGCCGACAGTAAACTGTTCGACTTTGTTCCCCCTATCTAGATAGGATACGGAGTCGACAGCGAGCTGTTCGACTTGTGCCCCCCCTATCATGTAGATCTTTACATGATAGGGGGGGCACAAGTGGACTGGGTAATGCCAAAAGATCTACATGAAAGGGGGGACACTTAACGGACCAAAACGTGATTTGGTTCACTATTTAATTTATTTAACTTATTTTAACAACTACTTTATTTTAAGTTTTGATTTTTTTTTAAATTTTATTTTATTACATTAATTTTAATTATCTTTATTGATTTTACAAACTAATTGGTTAACCGTATAAGATCTTATTAATTACTGATCATATGAATTTATTGTCGGCGTCCTTTTATAATCTCCCAATTTTAATTTATTGATTTGCTGAATTGCATTAACCAATCAGAACTTTTTAGTTGTTGCTAACTAATTTTTTATAATATTACCCTCCTTCGAGTGAATTGTAAGTTAGTGAGAACGAATTATTAATTATAAGATAATTTCAATGAAATATTCTATATCTCTATTTTTGGTGTAACCATATTATTTCTTTTTAACAACGAAATTCCATATGCGGGTTTTAATCTATCCACGTGATGGACAATGGCAACGAACAAGGACAAATCGCGTGTTGGGATGTCAACACAAGTGTCACCTGTACCTACGGCAGGTGGCGAGGGCTTGGTTCCGAAAGGAACTAAGTCGCCAGTAGGAGCGTTCGGAGGAGTGGTGACAGGCTCATCCGTGCGTAACGAAGCAACTGAAAATCTATTTGACACAGATGAAGAACTACGAGCATTGTCGCAGACATCTTCATTTGTGTTATCGGAAGGGGACCTGGACATACTGAAAGGTAAGTCAGATTTAGGAAGCTCAGGTCAGTCAGATTTTGGCTCCGACATGGAGGTTGACGGTAATACCACCATCGTCAACATGGCTGAGCTCCGATTTAGATAGTATAGGAAAAAGCTATTTATCTTCCACAGGTACACCAAAGGGATTCGGTAAGGTTAACCCCCACTCTGGTGCAGTATCAACTAATGTGCGTAGAGACGCGATTAAAAAGATGCGCAGCGCCAGAAGAAGGATTGAGAAGCTCCTGGTGATCGCACCGAGGGAACTCAGCGCCTGGGACAAGGAAAAGCTTGTCGAAGCCAGAGCTGTAGTGAATTCGACGGAGCTTCAGAAGATTATTGCGGCGAAAGCGAAGCCACAGCCGTCTTCATCCGGTGCGTCTATAAAACAGACTAGGGATAAAGACAGGAAGCTGTGCTCCAAAATAGGTTCCTCCGGTGCGTCTGGGTGTCAGACTAGGGAGGAATACGAAGCCAGCAGAAGGAAGAAGGGCACTTCAGGGTGGCTGATAAGAAAGAAGGGATTTCTTATCAGCCACCTTGAACAAGCTAGACGGTATCTGGGAGGGAGCTATCCCTAGAGCCGATACCTGTCGCTACCAAAGGCCCAAGGCGTGGGTTTGGATACCTAAACCGTATCAAACGCCACAAAGAGTTCTGAGTCTGCTAGCGGGCCAGAACAAGGGACTACATGCTGAGGAGTGGAAGATCCTGAAGGAGGATGCTCGTAAGGAACGTGGCCAGCACTTCAGTAGGGACTCACTCTCCTTCCTCGAAAAGAGTAGAGGAATGGTAGCCTTCAGCATGGCAAAGGTATTCGTAAGAATAATGGGTAGCAGCGAAGCCACTGATGATGGAGGTGATGCAGATCAACCTCCACCACAGTAGGGCTGCTACCAGCAACCTGATGGGGTACACGGGCAGCAATAACATCGATGCTGCCCTCATTCAAGAGCCGTGGATAGACGGCCAAGGTAGAATTCAAGGCTTGAAGTGCAAAGACTATACCTTGTTTCATAAAACCGGAGTGAGTAAAATTAGGTCATGTATTTTGGTTAAAAATAAATTTAATGTTTTTCTTCTGGAAAATTTTAGCAATGATGATACAACAATTGTCAAATGGGAAAGGAGTAAGAAGGAAAAGCCTCTACTCCTAGTCTCAGCTTATATGCCTTACGACAGCGCGGAAGAGCCGCCGTCCCCAGCAATAAGAGACGCTGTAAACAGCTGGAAGTAAGACATTGTGATAGGATGTGATGCAAACGCTCATCATACGCAGTGGGGAAGCTCTAACATTAACAATAGAGGTGAGTCTTTATTAGAGTATATTGGTAAAACTAATCTTAGTATATGTAATAGGGGGACAGCCCCGACATTTATAGTTAGAAATAGGAGGGAGGTAATAGACCTAACATTGGCTACTAACTCTATATCGCTCGGCATAAGGAATTGGAGGGTATCTGAGAGAGCCTCTTTCTCAGATCACTGTTGGATTCTTTTCGAAATTGAAAGAAATCGGGAAGATAGGGTATCCTTTAGGAACCCCAGAAAAACGAATTGGGCTAAATACACGGAATTGCTGAGTGAGTCTCCAAGGATCTTAACTGGAGAGTGCTTAACAAAACGTAAGCTTATCGACAAGGCAGTAGACGTCATTAGCACCGAAATGAACAGTGCTTTTGAAGCCTGCTGCCCCCTGAGTCGGACGTTGGGCAGCAAAAAACTACCTTGGTGGAATAAAGAGGTAGAAGAGTGCAGGAACAGTGCGAGAACTCTGCACAATAAAGCAAAGTGGAGTAACTGCCCCTCAGACTGGGACAGATATAAAGAGGAACTCAGAAAGTTTAAGAACATAACAAGGAGGGCAAAAAGGCAATCCTGGGGGTTTTTCTGTGAATCGATAGAAAATACCTCGGAGCTAGCAAGGCTAAGAAAGTTGTTGGCTAAGGAACCGACGGTTCCCAACTACATCATGAAGAGTGATGGCACATGGACAGACTCTTGCCGAGGCACTCTGGACACAGTAATGGAAGCTCACTTCCCTGGCTCAGAGCCGGCGGGAACCGAACAGAAAGAGAGGTTATGAAAGGGCTCCCAAGAGCTCTGGGAAATAACAAAGGAAATTGTTGCGGAGGAAAAGGTAAGATGGGCGATTAGCTCGTTTAGTGGCTACAAATCGCCAGGACCGGACGGAATACGCCCGATAATGCTACAGAAAGCACCTTGTACACTAACTAGGAAGCTAGTGGTGACCTTCAGGAGCTGCCTGTATATGTGATACGTTCCCAGAAAATGGAAGGAAGCAAAGGTAATATTCATACCCAAACCAGGTAAGAATGGACACACGGTAGCAAAGGACTACAGACCAATATGTCGGTCGTCATTTATGCTAAAAACAATGGAGAAAATGCTGGAGGTCTATATAAGAAGCTCCTGCCAAGAGGGCCAGCTATCGACCAAGCAGCATGCATACTGCAAAGGGAAATCGGTAGAAACTGCTCTACATGCAGCAGTCACTCAAATTGAGGAATCATTACAGTATAAGGAATACACAATGGCAGCTTTTCTAGACATAGAATGCGCATTTAACAACGTTAGGATGGAGGCGATCGAAAGATCGCTGGAAGAATTAGGACTCCACAGTGGAATTGTGAACTGGGTGGGCCGGCTATTGAACACACGGCAGATAACTTCTAACTGGGGAAGCTGTGAGAATAAAGTAAAGGTTACGAGAGGCACTCCGCAGGGAGGAGTTCTATCTCCCCTCCTATGGGTGCTGGTAATGAATAGGGTTCTAATGAAACTAGAGAGAGAAGGCTTCAGCGTCATTGCATATGCGGATGACCTTGCAATACTCATCACAGGGAAGTTCTTAGAAACAATCAGTATGCTGATGGAGAAAGCCTTCGACATACTGACGAAGTGGACAATGAATTGTGGTCTATCGGTAAATCCATCAAAGACGGAAATGGTGTTATTCACAAAACGAAGGAAAATATCGGCATTTAAGATGCCCGTACTCAAAGGCAAGACGATGGTACTTTCAGAGAGTACAAAGTACTTAGGGATCATTCTTGATTCCATACTTAGTTGGAACAAAAATGTGGAGGAAAGAACAAAGAAAGCCACGAACGCATTATTTGCGTGTAAACGGTTCTCAGGCACAAAGTGGGGCATCAGCCCAAAGATGGGTCACTGGCTGTACACCAGTGTAGTACGACCAATACTCACGTACGGTGCTACAGTATGGTGGCCAGCAGTAAATAGGAAGACAAATGTCAAAAAACTTGAAAAGGTGCAAAGGATGGCGTGCATAAGCATCACTGGTGCACTGCGCACGACACCAACCTTAGCCATGGAAATCATGCTAAATCTGCATCCACTGGAAGAGCATATAAAGAACATAGCGGCAAAGACTGCAATAAGACTAAGAGAGTCAGGTGCACTTAGATATAGGAGATACACACATAGCAGGATCTTGGAAGAATTCAATCTGGACACCAAGGGAGTGCATATAGACTACCTGACTCCATATTTTGACTTTCGACATTCGTATCCCAACAAGAAACGAATGGGACGAGGGAACAGTGAACACAGAAATTGGAATATCCATTTTCACAGACGGGTCTAAAACAGCTGAAGGTGCAGGATCGGGTATATACTCCGAATTCCTAGATATCAGGGAATCGGTAAGGCTGCCGGATCACAGCAGTGTCTCCCAGGCGGAAATCCTGGCAATAGCTAGGGCGGCGGAATTGGCTGAGGCTAGACTGATATCACAGGAGCATATCATAATCTATGTCGACAGCCAGGCAGCTATCAAAGCGCTAGGGTCTAATAACATCAAGTCCAGCCTGGTAAAAAGCTGCCGAGAAGTACTTCAGGTACTTTGTAGGCATTGCATCGTTGAACTGTGCTGGGTCTCCGGCCACAGCATCATTGAAGGTAATGAAATAGCTGATGAGCTCGCTAGATCAGGATCTGAGGCAGACATTGGAACAGCCGATATATCTGTACTCAGTCCAGTTGGGGTGGAAAAAGGTAAGGTGGACACTATCACGGAGAGAAGGATTGATCACTTGTGGGAAACTACGAACACATGCCACATAGCAAAAACTATGTGGCCTCGAAGGAACCTAAGGAACACGGGAATCCTACTAAATATGAGCAGGACAAGCCTCAGACTTGCCATGGGTGTTCTGACATACCACTGCCTGCTAGGAAAAATGGCTAAGAGGATGGGATTAGCTACGGCTGATCTGTGCAGGGGCTGCCAAGACTTAGCAATAACGGAGGATATAGCTCACATGCTCTGCGACTGTCCTAGTCTCAGCAGAAAGAGGCTAAACATTCTAGGGAGGTAATCCTTAATTTTGTTAGGGGAGTAGCTTGGATCTAACGAGGGTAGGTAGCCGGGTGGTTGTTGTAATTAAAAAAGGGATACCAATGGGCCAATCAATGGCCTAGGTCGGGGTTCTGTTCAGGCATCAGCAGACAGTTAACCCCCTCTTATAAAACATAAACATCCACGTGAATTGCAGTATGTTTATTATTAATTGATAGTATCAAAGTTTTACGAAGTCGCCGAATAATTCGATATGGTCCGTCATATGTCGGCGATAACCTTGGTTTAATTGTATCATTTCTAACAAACACGAAGTTACACGAATCTAATTCTTTCGGAACGAAAATGCATTTTTATTGCCTAAGCTGGTTGGCTTGGGAATCAAACTCTCCATAGTTCCTCAGAGTGTTTCTAGTAACAGATTGTGATCGTTGGATTCTGGTTTTTTATAACTAAAAAAATTCTCCTGGTGATTTTAAAGTATGACCGTATACTAATTCAGCTCTAAACCAATTTTCATTATTTGCTCTAGCTGTAAACGTGTCTTTTAATTGACGATGGAAACGGTCAACTAGACCGTTGTCTTGCGGGTGGTACGGACTTGTTCGTATACGATGTACACCTAATAATTTTGTTAATTCTTGAAATAATTATGATTTGAATTGGATTCCATGATCCGTGGTTATTCTTGCAGGAATACCAAATCGAGAAATGTAGTTTGCTACGAATGCTTTTGCTACAGTATTGGCTGCCATATTATGGAAAATGGACCAACAAGGTCCATGTGAATGAGTTGGAAGCGACCTGTGGGTATATTGAAAATGACATGTTCTGATTTTGTATAGCGTTGAATCTTGGACTTTTGACACGGAAAACAAGCGTTAGTCCAAGAATTCGTGTCACGGTTGATGTTTAGCCAAAAATACCTGGTTGTAATCAATTTCCTGTTTGCATGAATGCCAGGATGTGCCAAATTATGTAAAATATTGAAAATGCGATGCTGTAAAGAACAAGAAACGTAAGGTCTATTATTTGAGGTTAACGTTCCACAAAACACGTCAAAAATTATTTTCCAGGAAAATTTCTTGTACGTAAGTAATTTTTCTTATTCTGGATCGTTAACTTGGAGTTTCGCTAATTTTTGCCAATCGAAGTGGTCTGCATTTACGGAAATTATTTCGGAAAAGCGTGACAAGCTGCCTGCAACTACATTTTCTTTGTCAGATATTAGGCGAATGTCAGTCGGGAATTTCGCAATGTAATCCAGCTGGCGCGTTTGTCGTGCATTACGTTAGAGCAAATCACGTTGACCAATGGTTTGTGTTCAGTAAGAATCGTAAATTCACAACCTTCTATTGCGTATCTAAAGCACGATACAAATATATAAGTTATGGCAATGCGCATGTCTGCCAACTTCATTCTTTTGTTTGAAGTTTCTGTGTGACGTAATAATATCCATTGTAAAATTGTAAAAATTGTTATCTCAATTTTGGAACATTAAAAATAATAATTAAATATGTGGTGCACAGTTTTTAATTGTAATAACAATAATAAAAAGCCCTTGAATTCTGAAAGTGTTGGTAGCTTTTTAACTCCGAAAAATCAAAGTTTGCTAAAACAATGGATTCTGTTTTGCAAACGTAAAGACATATTTAATTGGAAAACCGCAAAAATTTGCTGTAATCATTTTGTGAAAGAAAATTTTGTAAATTATTTACAATATGAAATGGGTAAATATACAATATTTTTTACATATAGAATTTTATTAATAATTTTTTTAAGGATTAGCAGATAGATTGCAGTTGAAACCGGGATCTGTACCTACAATTTATATAATTTGTGAGGATGAAATTAAAGAATCTAAACGTGCTGAAAGGATGAACGTACGAAAAAATAAAAACATGGTTTGCAATTTATTATAACATACAAATGTTCGTGAAAATGAAACAACTCAATTTGAAGTGCCAGCTGATGTTGAACCTGAAGAAGACTGGAAATTAAAATATGATGAAATGTCCAGTATAAATTATAAAATTCAACTGGAAATTGAACATCTAAATACGGAAATGTATATTAAATATTTATGTTTGTATGTCTAATTATTTTAGTTCTTGTATATTTTAGGAAAAATTTTAAATCAGAAAATGTTCGTTTGCTAGAAGCCGAAATATCATACAATCTTGAAATTGATAATTTAAAAGAAGAACTAACTATAAGTGAATTCCATAGAGAGAACTTAAATAAATTGTTAGAAATATTTACGATTGGCCAAATTAAAAAAATAAAAGTATAAATTTAGTCCTATAGATAGATTTTTTGATATTGAAAAACGAATAAATTTCATATAAATACTACGGCATATACAATCTGCATATTTTATAGATATTGTGACGTCATGCGCAGAACAGTGTCCAAATGAAACGGAGTAATGCCATATCTTATATATTTGTATCTTGTATCTGAAGTGCTTGATCCGTGCGTATAATGCCAGTACCTCAAGATCGAACGCTGAATATTTCCGCTACTCAGACGAGAGTTACCTGGAGAAAAATGTTAGGGGTTGCCAACCGTCTGCAGAAGATGGTTGGAGTACGGCAGCTAACGCGATGTCTGATGCACCGGTCGTAAGTATTGTACGTTACAGAAAGTAAAAGGCGAACCCGTTGGTGCGCAAGTATTGTGGCATCAAATGGTGCGTCTTTTACTTTCTGTAATTTAATTCGTTAAGACTTTATTTTTACTTTTACGGTGATAGTAGTTCACCATGCCTACGAAACGTTGTATCTGCTTAATTGGCTTTGGAGTTCCAAAATTTTTAATACTTTCAGCCCGTTCTCCTGAAATCGAAATTCCTTTTTCAGTAATGCGGTCTTAAAAAAATAATGTCCGTGATGTCAAAAATACATGTACAAGGATTTATCGTAATACCTTATTCTGATAACCTTTAACATCATTGTCTAAGATGATTTTTGTGTGTTTGCGAATCAGGAGAAGCAATTAGTATGTCGTCGATATATACAAAAAATAAATCTTGCTCTCGACAAACTTCATACATAAAACGTTGAAACGTTTGTGCCGCTTTACGTAGACCGAACGGCATACGCCGAAATTCGAAAAGGCGGAATGGCGTCGTATTAGCTGTTTTGTTAATGTTATTATTTGCTACTGGAATTAAATGTTAAGCACGGAACAAATCTATTTTTGATAAAATTTTGGCACCATTTAGGAGCTTGGCGAAATTCTGTATGTGTCGAGTTGCGTATCGGTCTGGAATTGTGACTGTGTTCAACCGACGATAGTCTCCACACGGTCTTAATAAACCAATATTTTAATAAACCAAGTTATGGGATTCGATGGTCAAACCAAATTATGGGATTCGATGGCCAAAGCTGCGGTAATTTAACCCGTACCGAATCGATTCGACTTCCGTCTATCCGTGACTGATTATTATTTTGTTGATTGGAATTATCACCGAAACCGATATTTGGAGGACTTGTGATATTTTCTTTATTTTTAGACATGATACGTAGTATTTGATTGGCGATATTGGTTAAAAAAAAAATGATTCACCAAAAATATTTCGTTGTGGCAATTAATAATGTATGTTTCACGTACTTTTTGTATAACCATAATGATGTAAAAAAACTCAATGTGATTTTTAGATGGTCCCAAGAATTTTAATAAAATAATTTTATTGTAGCAAAATGAAAATTGTGAGAGAATTGTGTGTATTTGTGTGTGTTATTTATATAAAAAAAGTGTGTAAAATCAAATCTGAATTTATGTAATACAAATTATATATGTACCGTATTTGTATTTTACTATGTTTTAAATTGTGTTTCTAATTATTTTTAAAACAAAAAAAGCAATGTATGTGAAATTGTTTTTATATTTTGAGAAAAAAAAATGTATATCGTAAAAACGCTAGCTAAAATATATTTTCTAGTATAAAACTATGTAATATGTTAAATTTTATTAATTCAAAAACCAAAAAAAATGTATATATATATTTAAAATTAAACTTTATGAAAATATATTTAATTTGAATTTTAACAATACTGTTACTTGTGAACACTCATGCAATTCTTTGTTGGTACAAAATGACGTTATCGATGAAACTCACGATGATGTATGTTGACGCTGATCACGATGACGTACAACATTATCACGATGCTTGATCGTTGACAAAAATCATGATCGGCTGATGTATGCAAATGTTTGAACGGTTTTAAACAAAAAAAAAATTGGTTTCATGGAACATCCTGTATTAATTTCTGTTAAAATTTTGTGTTTTTTATTTCTGATTTATAAAAAAAAAAAAAAAAAATTTTATACTAAACTTTATTTTAATAATTATTTTAACTGTTTTTATAATTATTTTTAAATAATACAAAAATATTATTTTGATATTATTATGTGCCACTATTGTTATATTTCAGATTGTTTTTGTTTGTTATTTTCACCTTTTTTATACTGTATTTTATTGTTACCATAATTCTCTTTAAATTTTTCACAATTTATATTAATAATGTTTAATAAATTTTTAAGCTCGGTTAATGTACAAGCCACCAATTATAGTTGTTAGTTGTCAGTAAAACACGAGATTTGGTTCACTATTTAATTTAATTAACTTATTTTAACAACTACTTTATTTTCAGTTTTGATTTTTTTTTAATTTTATTTTATTACATTAATTTAAATTTTCTTTATTGATTTTACAAATTGATTGGTTAACCGTACGAGATCTTATTAATTACTGATCATTTGAATGTCTTGTCAGCGTCCTTTTATTCTCTCCCAATCAGAACTTTTTAGTTGTTGCTAACTAATTTTTTATAATATTACCGGGTGCCACCACATATCTATAAAAAAAAAATTAAAAAAAACTGACACAACAGTGGGAGAATCTTCTGTATTGATTAAATAAAGCTACAACCTGTGTGATTTTGTGGTAATGATGATGTTTCACCGAAGTTGGGAAGATTATTGGCTGGCCTTATGAAAATGATTATTGGCTGGCCTTTTGTAGGATTATATGAGCTCGGGTTTTGTTGCATTTCGGTATTGTTGAAGATATGGACGTTATATTCTTTACGCCTGAAGTTTCGTTGCGCTTTTAGCTTGATATTGAACTGAAGTCACCGGTGATTAGTTCGAGATCACTGCTAATGTCTGCACTTCTTCTTTGTCCGCACTTCTTCTATTCTATAAAATGCAAGATTGAAAATAAAATTTATTCAATGTTTATTATGAACTAAAAATAAAAATAATAATTAAAATAAGAATTAAACGAAATTTACTTTTCTGCATACAGACAATTATAGATTATAGTTGAATATTATATTTGAACAATTTATTATTTAGACTTAGTCCAGCTGCATCGCTGCATGTTATATGTACTAGTTGACAATTATATTTGAACAATTTATTATTTAGACTTAGTCCAGCTACATTTTGTATGGACTAGTATTTTGTATTACTTTTCAAAGAGAATTCTGATTCTGAAATGTAGCCTGTATATAGAGAAAAAGAGAAGATTGAAAATTACATTAGCTCATAATTCTTTAATATATTTCTAATAAATAAATGCAATTAAAGAATATACAAAATTTTCTGTGTTCATACAAGGCTTTTTATTTCGATTTGAGCGCAACCGTTTAAGAGTTTCATAGTATGAAAATAATATGTTCAACATTTCCCAAATGAAACGAATTAAATTATAGTGAATATGTAAGCTCTTATTATCATTTTACCTCCTTCTTAACGTGATCCAGAACGGAACAATGGCTCGTGTTTTTGGTTTCTTTAAGAATTTTTTATGGTTTTTTTTTAAAAAAAATTGATTTTTTGATATAATTTAGATTTCATAACTTCACTTTAATTAGAAAGTATAAAGTTAGCTCTAAATCTATACAAACAACTAAATTTGTTCTAAAAACTTAATTTGCAAATTGTATCAAAAAATCAAACTAAAAAATTTAAAAAAAACCTAAAAAAAATTTCCAAAAAGAATCTAAAAACCATGGGGTTTTTAAAATAAAATTCGATAATTTTTCCCAAATGCAAGTCAAACTCATTCTCACAGGAGAAAAAGAGGTTTATATGTATTTGTAATATTTTTATATTTGAAATGGGGAGGTAGATATTTTTTCACTTTTGTTCTAGCCAAAAATCGACAAAAATTATATTCAAATATAATTGTTTGTATAGTTAGATTGTGATTAAACCAATCGTAATCTAATTTTGAAAAGATTCATTAGATAATTGTGCAGTATTGCGCGAAATTTAATAAAAGTAAAAGTGGCTAGCGCCTACGGAAAAGTTTATGCGGAGCTGGGCGCTGGGCGTGTGCGTTTAGGTTAAATTTACATTTACTCACAACCTTAGAATTTTCAGATCTACATCTGAATGCCATTAAAGAATCTTGACTATCCGAGCAGCTATGGATATGCTTGTCATATTTTTTTCGTTCAATATTTCGCCGTTCTTGATATCGCGGATAGTTCCGCTTGGAAGATTGTAATATATCAATCTTTAATTTTGAACTAACATATAGATGCGAAAAAATAGGTGCACCTTCTATAAATTTTGAACCGTACGATTCGGTTGGGATGGATGATAGATGTATCGCTTTCCCATTCCGCTTTAGTCGTGAAACTAATCTTACTGTTGTCGTGAAAAAACGGATTCTCTAACTTATAATCCCTTAGTTCCGCCTTTAACTTCCATCACTATGTCTGGAGTACCAATTTAACCAGTAATGCTAATGCAACATTTCTTCTGCATCTTGGTATAGTAATTTTTGTTCACACCAACCTCTAGCGATTGCCAGCATACAAAAGCCTCGTTTATTAGTCGAACAATAACCAGTCCGCGCGGTAATGAATAACACATGCTAACTAAAAATTAATTTTATTAATTTTTAGCTGATTACTGTTTCTGAAGAAAAATTCTTCAGAAACAGTAATCAGCACCATCATCTGACAGTAATCAGACAAGGTAGCTTATTCCTATAGACAGGAAGATATAACAACGCGGGGCAGCAAGATATAGCAATTGTTCTAAACAAACAATTAGTAAACAGCATGATTAGCTGGAAGCCAGTGTAGGGTAGAATAATAACCATGAGGTAGAAAAAAAGAAAAAATTAACGCTGTTACAATGCTACCCATCAACGCAGGTTGCAGAGGACGAAACAAAAGATGAATTCTACACATAAATAACAATAGTAATTGCAACATTCCCCGCACTGACATCGTAATACTAATGCGAGGTCTTAACAGAAAGATAGGTAAGAGAGAACGCACCGAGGAATGCAGAACTACAGGTACCCCAGATCTACCCATAGTGATAACAATGGTGAGCGATTGAAAGACCTATGCAGAGAATATAATCTGTCGATTGAAGGAACGCTATTTTGGACAAAGCCATTCAAAACTTCACATTGGTGTCATCTAACGGATGTTAGAAGTACCAAATCGAGCACCCGTCTTTTTCTTAATGCATCATTAAGAAAAAGCAAGGATTATTAACTGACACTAGGACATTGAGATGCGCCGATTCGTAGACGGACTATATCCTGTATTGTCAGTCTGCGCATCGGCCAAAAAATTGGCAGTCGAAGAAATTTTCCTTTGGTATTTTCTACTGGTGCTGGAGAAAATACCACAGGAATACATTGATAACAGATGAAACCTGGAAAAAAAACTGCAAAGTAGAAACATCAGGGAAATGATACTACCGAATGGTGTTAACGAGCTGCAACAACAACCCATGTAAAGATTTAAAGAAAAACAAAATATGTAATGATTCAGAAGCGCAACAGGCTGCTGATCAAAAGAACATCAGAAAATTTATACTCCAACAAAGAATCATCCTGTGAGCATAGCGAAGAATCATCCTGTAAAAGAGAGAAATGGAGAATTATTGACTTCATCCCAAGATCAAATGAAAAGATGCATAGAAGACTATAATGAAACAAACGAAATAGAACATGCTGAATGGAATATAGAAAACGGACATCCGGTACTTAGTAACATCAGTCACTGAATAAGCGAAGCCATCAACAAGCTGAAAAATAACAAAACGGAAGGTGCCGATAGTTGAGCTGCAAATATGTTGAAAGTAGACACCCTACATAGTCCCAACGCATTACAACTAATAATGGAACAACCTTGGATAAACCAAAAAATACAATAGAACTGGAAGAAGGAAATAAAGTCAAGGTTCCGAAGAAAGGCAAAGTCAGCGAATTTAGTAACTGGAGGGGATAACACTGCTGAACACAGTAATCAAGCTGATAGTCTTAGTAATACATGCTACGATAGTAACATATTCTATACAACAACTTGAGGGATGAACAAGCAGAATTTAGATATGGACGCAGCAGCACAGAACACTCAAATACGCTATGAAAAATAGTAGAGCAGTCTAATGAATACCTCTCACCACCATACATCTATTTCATAGATTTTAAGAAAGCATTCGAATTTGACACAATTAACAGAAACGTGATATGGAACGTTTTGGCTAAGAAAGGTATCCCAGACGAAATATTAAAAGTAATAAAAGCGATATACGAAGTCTCCGAAATTCAGATACTCTATAAAGGCAATTTGAGCGATCTACGTAATAATTGACGAAGTGTTGAGGAAAGCAAATAAAATCCCAAGAAGCATAAACTGGCTCCTCACAATAACATTATCAGTCTACGGGCCCACACATACAACGTTAATAGACTAATAACCAATGCGGCGAAGGTAGGTAGGACTAGAAATAAATATGACGAAAACTAAAAAATAGACTAAATACCAACAACATATCAAGGATTACAATCGAGAATACATTATTAGAGAAAGTAGATCAATTCTTTTATCTAGGAAGCATGATCACCATTAATTGCAGAGCAAATGAAGATATTAACAACAAACTATCCAAAACAAGATCAACGTTCGGGATATTATGGAGATCATCAGAGATAGCAAGAGGAACAAAATTAAGAATCTTTGAAGCATCTGTGACTGTGAAATACATAATCACACACGGTAAAAAAACTTAGCTTGTAAACAACAAGAATGTACACAAACGCTAAATATTCATAAATAAATGTCTATGAATAATATGTAGGGTTTGCTGGCCAAGAAGAATTTTGAACAATGAGCTATACAAAATCAAGAACAAATTGCAACTACAAATTGCAACTACAACACATACTGAACGACCGCATAAATGCATCGCCAGACAAGCACTAGAAGCAGTAAAGTGGGGACTTTAAGAAAGCAATCGAATTCGACACAATTAACAGAAAAGCTATATGGGACGATTTGGCCCAGAAAGGTATCACAGACAAAATATTAAAACCAATAAAGGCAATATACGAAGAATCCGAAATTCAGATACTCTATAAAGGCCATTTGAGTGATCTACGTAATACTTGACGAAATTATGAGAAAAACAAATAAAATCCCAAGAGGAATAAACTGGCTCCTCACAATAAGATTATCAGTTTACACATATAACGATATTCAGGAAAAATTAAATAGACATATAACCAATGCGCCGACTAGAAATAAATATGACGAAAACTAAAAAAAACAAAATACTTTTCTATGTAACATATTGTAATATATTCCTTAAATTTTTTTAATCCAATATTTATATCAAAAATAATAGCAACAATGTGTTGACATAAGAAACATTGTAGAAAGGTTTTTATATAATAATTTATCGTTTTAAGCAACATTGTAGAAAAGTTTTTATTATATAAAATCCTTTCTACAATGTTGCTTAAAACTATAACTATTATATACGGGCGCCAATTTAAGGTAAAAAAGTGTCGAAATAAGCATTATTTGGAGTGAAAATCACTGTGACTGTACCATATTTATGACAGTTTAGTACGATACCCAAATTTTATTTTCAGATTTTAAAATACGCTGTATTCTTTTGTTGTTTTTTTTATTTTGATAAAAATAAATTATATTTTTTTTATGTTTTATTTTTTATATATTTGTTTCATTTTACAAAAAAATAAATTTATAATAAAGAATGTAAGTATATAATAACAAAATTAAAAAATCATTGGTTATTGCCCAAATAGATTGTTCATTTAAGGCCAAACTCGCATCCAAAAGCGGAACAAATAAAAATTTTAATCAATTTATGGAACTTAACGAGGACTTAGCAAGATCATATATACGTCGAACAAATTTTTTGTTAGGTTATTAATACGCATTTCTCATCATAACTACTTCAAGAATCGGAAATAGTGCTTCAGGAAACAATCTGCTTTGGATGTTAGACATAATTAAAGTTATCTCTTTTCTAGAGCGTGTTTTTCTTAATAATTTCGTGGCCGTTATCAGTTTTTCATCCACGAATTTTCATCCTCCGTCTTCGCTCAACTACTATTTTTTCTTCCAGTGCAACTAGTAATAATCTATATTTTTCTACGCGCATTATTTGATCAAGATAACCTAATTTCCGAATCGTATTACATTTATTAGTTCTTTTGTCTTACATTACCTGCACTTTAATCCTTGTTATTATCCAACACGATTCCATTTTGCAATGTCCGTGGCCCATTTTTTTTTTTGGAACGTAAGAGAGCACGACCTAGAGATCTATTGTGCGATTGCTGCCCCCTTTCTCACTAGCCCATATTAAGAGACCAATAGAACCTTAATATGGATTCGGCACCCACATTGGCCAGTTCATCTGTGGTCAGAATTCCATTTCCTAGATGATTGAGTCTTCTTCATGAAGCTGCTTCATAGTAGCATAGAAGATGTTGTCTGTCATTATGACAGAGGCGACAACTGTCCTTTTCAGCCAGTCCCATTTTCTTGAGGTGATAGAGTATTGTGCTATGCCCAGTCATGAGACCTATTGAGGTACGAATGTCGTTTTTGCTGAGGTTTAATAGTTTATCCACCTTAATCCTTTTTGGTATGATAAATTTTTGGATATCGTAAGTTTAGGGAGTTTGCCCCAGTAGAGCCTATGCTCTTGCTCTATCCATCTGTTGAGTACTAATTTAGAGTGTCCTCTTGGTTTGCCGCAGACTGGTTCTTACATAACCTGCACTTTAATTCTTGTTATTATCCAAAACGCTTCCATTTTTTGCAATTAGTTTTGTTTTTGAACCATTTTTGGCAAGGTGATCTGCCTCTTCATTCCCATCGACTCCTATGTGCCCTGGCACCCACATTAAGGTAACATAGTTCACTTTGCCAGAGTGATGAGGAGACATTCCCAGACCAGTATTGACTCCTGCTTGTGGGAGATTAGAGCTTTAAGAACAGCTTGGCTGCCTAAAAGAATGTAAATTGTTTCATTGTGTTGCGCTTTCCTAAGATTTTCTTAGATACACAGATCTACCGCGATCAGTTCAGCTTGAAAATTGTAGCCTCTTTGCCGAGTGGTAGGGATGCAGAGAACTTTGGACCTTTATTCCGGCACCTATTCCCTCTGTGGTTCGGAAACCGCCTGTGAACCAGACGAACGCATCCGATTCTAATTCAGCAAGCTTTGATTGACAGTCACTCCGTTTACTGATTACGACATTGAAAGGGATATCAAAGTTATAAGTGGTCGGCATTTCATCCGATACAAATAAGGCTAGTGCCTTTATTTTGGGGTTATTCAGGAGCTGAAGATGTCCTCTGAGGTCCCCTGAGTAATAATTTTTCTCCTTTTGAATGCGCAGCAGACCTCTCGCTGCCTCTTTCTTAACAAGGAGGTGTATTGGTGGAAGGTTCAGAAACATTTCCATTGCTGCTGTGGGACAGGTTTTCATGGCACCTGTTATACCTAGGCAGGCCAGTCTTTGGATCTTTCCTAGTTTTGTACTTTGTGTTGTAGTGTTTTAGACCACCACTGTGCGTCCGTATGTTATAATTGGTAGGATGATCGTTCTGTAGCTCCAGTAGATCATTTTGGGATGTAGCCCTCATCTGGATGTAGCCAAACATACATTTGCAGGCCCACATTGCCTTTGTGGCCTTAGCATGAGTCTTTTCGATGTGATTATTAATTCTTAGCCCACATTCCAGCTGACTCAGTCCCTTTTTGTGGAAGGAATAGGTTGCGGGCGGGAGAAAGGTATTTTTATAACTTTTTAAACTTTTGGTGCGCCCATTTTTATGGTGTCGCAATTCAGTATCTGTTATTGCTATTTAAAGAAGTAATATTAAATATAAAAGAAATTGTTGCGGATAAATGGTTGTTTTAAATATAGGTATATTAACATTAGTACCAATAATAAAATTATAATGAAATGTAATTTAAGACTGGGAAAAATGCTATCACTCGAGACCATTTGCTAACAACAAATGTCTCTAATTAAGCCATGAGCTTGTTGCAGTTAAAGCTTTCTTCACTATAAAAAAACTATGGTTCGGAATTCATATAAAATTAGTAGGTCCAAGTGCAATAGAATGTTATGAGACCCTTTAAATCTTGACCTTTTAAGTAGGTCGCCTCCTCGGTCTGCACCACGAGGAGGCGACCTACTTAACAAACCAAGTGCTTCTTACTACTAATTTCACTCGCACTATCTGAATCCATTAGATACCCAGATTATTCATTTTTCCAGATTGCAATAAATTTCTTACATTCTAAGTTCCTAATTTTATATTGTTTTCGCATTTAGCTTTTAATGGTTTATTCCTAAGGACCAAATTCATGCGGTGGTTTTCTGTTGCCTCCTTCATTTTACTAATATAATTTCCTTTACCCCAGTATAACTCGATTATGTTTTTTGTTTAATCTCTCGTGAAGATCTATGATTAACCTGTGCTGTCCAACTTGATTTTAGGATTTTTACATCGGTTTTGAATTCCTCAATTTTTTAAGTTATTACAGAGTTGAATTTCTTTCTTTTAGATTTTTAGTTGGAACTTGTTGTAGGTGTTTATCTATTTAGCGAACTTCTGAAATATTTCCAGTAACTGATTGAAATACTACGATTTTTTCCGAAATTAGTCATTTATATTGGGAAAATAATTCTACTTTTTAAATATTTTAATCGAAATTTTCAATGAGTATATAAATTTAAATTTAGAACATTCTTGTTGCGATTTTGCTATTTTGGGAGTTACTCCCAAAAAAATATTCCTCGCCAAAACTAAATCTCCTTAGTCAAGAAAAAATAATTTTGATCAAAATATGAAAAAAAATTTTCGAAAATAAATTTCGAATCGTATGAGAGAAATTTTCACAAATAAAAAATAGTATAATAAACAAATAAAATGATAGAATTTTTAATTAAACTGCATATTTTATGTTTTTTACTTGATGGCTACGTATTTTTTAATGTACTTTATATTGTTTTTAATCGGTTTTCACTCCTAATATTCTGAAGTGATTTTTATTTACAGGCTATTCACATTTGGCTCAATAACATGTTATGTTTTTACATGCTAGTGTCCGTATTCCAATTATTCTTAAGAAATAAGGAATTAGGAATTACACTGCTATGGTTTCCTTTAATTTTTTTTCTGGTTTTTTGTTTCATATAATTCATATAATGTTCGTTTAGAGTCTAAACTCTAATAAAAAACGATGAATTTATATATTTTAATCACATTCTATTAGCTGATTTTCAGGTGTAAAACCAATTCCATACTTTTCTATGGATTTCTTACTAAGATGTCCAATACAACTTGTTAATTTTATTTTCATTTTTCACTTTTTTAACTATTCTGTTTGAGTTCAGCGTTGTTGATGATTACATTTAGTTTCTCGCGGAACCCATAAACATTTCCACTGAATCCGGAGTTCCATGGAACCTAGGTGGTAAAACACTGGTTTATATCAAAGAAAATTCTATTTAAGACTTAACTTTAAAAGCTAATATAAGACATTTTAATCGAAATTTTTGAGGAGTAAATTTAACTATATTTTTCACATAAAATGGAGATTTAAAATACTTATTTCAATTTTTACTGATAGTGCAAAAGGTACTTCGACAAATGTTGATATGTTTTTTATCTCAAACTTTAAACCATCGAAATTACATTTGGTATCCGTTGTTCTAAATCGCTCAATTCTAGCGGGTTCTTTACATTCAAATTGGTCGCGGTTCCTGTTCTATTGTGAAGTTCTCTAAAGTAAGTCCAGTTCGCCCGTTCATACATATATTCTTTTAGTAAAAATAATTTGCCATCAATAATACCGAAACTGGAAAAATCAATTTTAACATTTTATCAAATTATAGTTATTAATGCATACAGATTACTCAATTCCAAATTACACTCTTATGTTCAATTTTTGAAAATCATGTTTAAACTTACCCGGGATACAGCAGTTTGGGGCTTTTTCTCCAATTATATTAAAACGATTTAGTGTGCTTCTTATATATAATTTATTTCAGCGTCTGAACAGCTTGACAGTCTAACATCTCTTATCTTATTACTTATATAAAATATTCTATTTCCTTAACTATTTACTAATACTAATGCATTGTGTACTCTTTCTCTTATTTCATTTTGTTCTATAATTTAACGTCGGATGTTACATAGGGAATATTATTACATGGGAATTGAGTGGATTACGCATACAGTGAATATCGTCATTATAGAGCTTTGTTAATATTGGTAATATCTCTCATTTTTGTGGTTATTAGGGTAGCCGCCACAGTACTCCCCCTCTAGTATTTCAACCGATCAGGAAATCGTACGCATCTGCCAGAGCGAGTCCTATGCACCGGCGTTTGTTGATCATTAATTATTAACTTTGATGGCGTTTCTTTTTCTGTAGATCTATCCTGAACGATGAAAGCTGGTTTTAGACGGTCTACTGAAATTGTGTTTGGTTTCCCTTTTATGTTTATTGTAAAAAATTTGTTATCTCTTTTTATAACCTCGTATGGACCGTTGTACACTGGTTGAAGTGGAGCACGAACTGCATCATTCCTGACAAAAACATGACTGGTTTTACTAAGCGATTTCTGTATAAAAACGTGTTGTCTTGAGTGATCTGATGTTTCAGTAGGTTTAATTAATTCAAAAGTTTTTCTAATTTGCGTGATGAATTCGTGTTCTGACGTAACTGATTTTGAATTATTGAAAAATTCTCCTGGTAAACGCAAGGTTGTGCCAATAACCATTTCTGCAGGTGTAGACTTCAAATCTTGTTTGAAACATGATCGTAGTCCTAATAATACTAGCGGTAATTCATCATACCAGCGGTGTGTCAATTTTGCTTTAAGTGCTGCTTTTAAGGTTCTATGCCAACGTTCAATTATACCGTTGCTCTGAGGGTGGTATGAGGTAGTTCTCAAGTGTGTCGAACCGAGAATGTTATTTAATTGTAAAAACAGTTGTGACTCAAATTGACGACCACGGTCGGTCGTGATACGTAATGGAACACCAAATCTTGAAATCCATCCCCAAATGAAATACCTAGCAACGGTTTCAGCTGTAATGTCTGGTATTGGAATTGCCTCCGGCCAACGAGAGAATCTATCAATTGCTGTAAGTATATATTGGTAACCGTGTGATGACGGTAATGGCCCGACGATATCTATGTTCACGTGCTCGAATCGGCTAGATGTAACTGAATATTTGAATCGGTGCTCTTACATGTTTATCAACCTTCACACGTTGACACGGAATACAAGTGCGAACGAAATTAGTGACGTCCTTTTTCAAATTTGGCCAAACAAATCTCTCCTGAACAAATTTAATTCTTGCTTTAGTTCCAGGGTGTGCCAACTCATGAATGTTTCTTAAAACTGTGCTATGAATAATCCTGGTTACGAACGGATGTACGAATTTTGTTGAAATGTCGCAATGTATTTCTGTATCTGATTGCTCTAGTTTTACTGATTTAAATTTTAATGATGTATCCTTTTTTTCTAACCACTGTTTCAATTCTTCATCACGTTTTTGTTCCTCCGCTAACTTGGTGTAATTCAATGCTGTTATTTCGTCGATTCGAGATAACAGGTCTGGTACGATATTATCAGCACCTTTAATGTGTTGGATATCGGTGGAAAATTGGCAAAAATGATTGGTTTGTGATCCGTGAAGATGACACTTGAAATATTTTATTGCTTCGTAGATAGCAGTAAGTTCCCGATCATACGTACTGTACTTCTTCTGTGGCTCAGTGAACTTGCGCGAAAAAAAGGCTAATGGTTGAAGCTGGTTATCTTTAACTTGATGTAAGGCTGCTCCCATAGCAAAATCTGAAGCGTCTACATTTAATGATAGTTTAGCATTTTTCATCGGATGTGCTAGGGTTGCCACATTTGCTAAAAGCTGTTTGCATTCCTCGAAAGCGGTTGATGATTCATTCGTCCAATATAATAATGATTTATCATTCCTTACGTTACCTTTAATTAATTTCTGGAGTTTATCTTGAATAACTATTGCATTTGGTATGAATCTGCGATAAAAATTTGTCATGGCGATGAATCTACGCAACTCTTTTGCAATTTTTGGTTTTTGAAAATTGATAATAGCTTCAACTTTCGTTTGCAGCGGTTTTATACCATTTGCTGTTACCAAATGTCCCAGGAATTCAATTTCAGCTCTGCCGAATTTACATTTTGCTTGATTGATTTTTAATCCATGCTGCGCAAGTCGATTAAAAACTTCTCGAAGGTGTAGCTTATGTTGTTCTTCATCTTCTGATGCAATGAATATGTCATCAATGTAGGTAACGATGTAATCGATACAACGAAAAACTTCATCGATCAATCGTTGGAACGTTTGTGCCGCATTTGACAATCCAAAAGTCATCCGTGTAAATTCATACAATCCAAATGGAGTGGTTATTGCCGTCTTAGGAATATCTACTTCTTCCACCAACACTTGATGGAATGCTTTTCTTAAATCGATCACGGAAAATATCTTTTTATTTTCAAGGTTGATGACGAAATCTTGGATGTGTGGTACTGGATATTTATCTGGAATTGTCACCGAGTTTAATCTACGGTAATCGCCACACGGCCCCACTCGACATTTGGTTTATGTATCATATGCAGTGGTGAAGACCAATTGCTTTTAGATGGTCGACAAATTCCTTGAGAAAGTAATACTTCAAAAAGTAATATTCGCATTTAGCAACTTTGTACTTCTCCGGTGTTAAGCGACGAGGCTTTGACGTTACTGGCGGTCCGTTGGTGATAATATGATGAGTGATATTAGCTTTAATTGGCGTAACGCAGGGTTGCTCATCAACCAAACATTTGAATTCTTTGAGAATTGAAGAAAATTTACAACTACTATCGATAAAAGTTATTTGTGTACTAGGAACTGTTGTAAGTTGCCACATAGTTATTAATTGTGTTTTCGGATCGCATAAACATTTTTGTTTTAAATCAATTACCAAACCAAAAGTAGATAAAAAATCAGCGCCTAATATTGATGTTGTTACATCTGCTATGACGAAATTCCACGAAAACTGACGACGTAAACCTAGACTTATAGCTTTTTTCCTAACGCCGTATGTGGTAATTCGGGAACCGTTGGCTGCGAATATATTAATTGGTAGAATTCTAATGCCTTGATCATTTCGATGTTCACTTGAAATAACCGATAAATCGGCACCTGTATGGACGAGAAATTTGATTTTGGTAATTGGGTCGAGGAGAAAAAGTCTATACGAATTTTCGTCGATTTGAATCTCCTCAATTTCAAATCGCGTATTTAGTTTTTTGGTTTCGAACGTTCTGCGTAAAATTTACACCAACTTCTGCAATTACGAGCTTTGTCGCCAAATTTGTGGTGAAAATAACACTGTTCAAATGTTGGTTTGCTTTTTGAACGATTTGGTGTAGGTGTACGTTTACGTTGTCTTGAAAAATTTTGAAATTGCGTAGTACTCCGTGACGGACGTTCTAAATTATCTATTCGTGAAATGATATTATCTAATTTACTTTCTCACGACACCTAAAATCGTTTGTTTTTTCTGTGCTAGATTGACATGCCATAACGTTCAATTCTGTTGTTTCCATAATTTTATCGGCCATTGCTGCCAGCTGCTGAAGCGAATCAGTAGGTACTGATAATATTGCCTTGGCTGTATCAGGTAAACAATCTAACCATAATGCTTTAATAACTTCTTGACCAACTTGGTTATTAATGTTATGTTGTGGCATTTCATATAATACGGTTGACGGTTTTCTATCGCCTAGCGTTATTCTAGATAATAATTTCCGAACTCGTGTTTGATCCGATTCTGCATAATTGTTTACCAGTCTGCTCTTTAAAGTTTTATATTTATCTTGGTCGGGTGGATTCCTAAGCATGTCAATAACTGTTACCGCAATCTCTTCTGGTAATTGGCTGACGACAGTATGAAACTTAATTGAATCCGAAGTAAGGCGTTGAGCTGTAAAATGGCTTTCAACCTGAAGAAACCAAAGATCTGGATTTCTGGTACTGAATGGTTGTATTTTAACACTTGCTTATGTATAAATTTTGTTTGAACTCTCTTTGTTCGTAATAACCGTTTAGGTACTGGTTCTAGAATCGCCACTTTCCGATTTATTGTCATCCTGGTCACTTTTCGGCATTATGTATGATATTTTGGGATTTTATTATTGATACCCTATGTTGTAATATTATTGAAATTTAAATACTGTAATATACGATGTTCAGATAATATTGGATACTCGAATAATATGCAATATCCAAATTATTTGCAATACTCAGATAATATACGATATTCAAATTATACGTGAATCGAGGTAATAAAACGTTACTCAATATTTTAAAATGTAATAAATAATTTACTATGAATAATTATTAATTATTTAATTATATTTTATTTAAAACCGTATCCCTTTTGAATCGAAATGTTGTAATTTTACCGAAATAGTTTGAGAAATGAAAGTTTATTTAATGTGAAAATAGAAAAAACACACAACGCTGTATCAGTTATTATAATTGCAACAATTGTAATTCAACAATTATAATTTAATAGAGAAAAATTGTTTTTATAATTAATTTCTATTATTATTTGATTAAAATTTATCAAAATGTTCAAAATTTTATATACTTATTAAGTATTTGTAGTTAATATATTTTATTCTTATTATAATTCAAAAAAAATATTCCGTTTATTATTTCATGATCATATTGTATATTGTTATTTTGTGCAATACCGGCAATACGTTTATAAAAATTACTTACGATATTCTGTTTGATACATATAATATTAGTAACACTGTGTATTGTACTCAAATAAGTATTGCATGAATTTTCTTGTTCTCTTACTGTATTTTGTTTTAAAAAAATTATTTAGTCTTTCATAATGACACTGATAATTAATTTAAATAATTAATCCTGATGTGAATCTAAAAAAATATTTCAAAATAATTGTAATTTAAAAATTTCAATTTTGGATTGATTAACATGTAAAACGCCGAAAAATATTCAAATTTATAAATTAATTCTTTATTATAAAATTACTGATGTCCATAAATTAATTGGTTTGAGGTCTCACTAAAATAATTTGTTGCGCCAAACAGTATGCAATCAAATAAACATATGTGTACCTATTTATATTTTAGACATTGGATGGAATAATTTTTTAATCGATAACAATATATTGATGATCATGAATATATAATATTCGATAATATTTATTTAATATTTATGTACGTATTTACACATGGTTAACGTTTATTGACGTTGAATATGATTACTCCTGTTTATTTACTATATTTACTTCAAAATTACTATTTATTTAAATGTTTCACTATTACTGTATTTATTTTAATACGGAAAATTATTTATTTGATCATATATAGTAATAAGTAATAATGGTATTTATTTGTAATGCAGTAAAATACTAAAATTCATGTTATGCATAAAAATTACAAAAAAAAATTTAAAAGTAATGTCATACGCGTATTGATTAATTTGACAGTGTTAATTTTTGCTTTGACAGCTAATATTGTCTTCAATTGTCAAATTTCGATTTGTCACCATTGTCAAATTCGATTTGGCAAGCATTATCTTTTTACGTATGTTATCACGCTTTTGCTTTACAAAAGCAATAAAAATTGTTCAAAACAATAAAAATTGTTTGCATTAAGAACATTTTTAAAACAATATTTTACTATTATGTAGTAACAATAGCATGTAATAATTGTACAATATCTCAGAAATACCCTTGAGAAATTTATTGCATTTAAATATGTATGCCTTTTATTCGTTTTTTTTGTGAGATTAATTACCTTGACAAAAGATGTTTGGAAATTTTGACAGTGAAGTCGCTAGAATTACGGATTAGATTTTCCCAAACGCCAGAATATATTTTGATAAAATAAAATTCCGAACTTCATTAATCTATCATAAATTTCTAATAGCTTTTATTCCCTTGGAATAAACAGAATATGGGCACAGTTGACGATTTATTGTTACGTTCAGCAATAGTAGAGATAACGATTCTGCAAGCATTGTATTTCTAATTTAACCGCTATGCAGTTTGCGCATGACTGTCCATTCACTGTGTTGCGTTAACTTATTTTTTGGCATATAATTTTATTATTAATTTACTTCAAATCGCATGACATTCAGTTAAGTCAATAACATATTAACAAATATAAATAATATTTTGATATAAATATAATAAAACTTAAAATTGTTATCACAATATTTTTAAATAATTTAATACTATTTCTAATCAATATCAGCAAATTTTTTAGTTAAACTACTTTGTTTAAATGTTTTTTATTAGTTATATAAGATAAAAGATTTTAATGTTAATATTAACGTAAACTTTGGCGTTTCTTTGTTCGTCTTTCAAATGAATCTATTACGCTAAAATTAAGTTTGAAATTTCAGTGATAATAGCTTTTTAACTACATATATAATAATATCTTACGTTGTAGTAATTATGGTGAATCATGAAATCAATTATAACTCTTTATCAAACGAACCTAATCCATTTCAAGATGAAGAAATTGATGCTGACACTGAAGATACTCCTAGAAATAGTGGAATTATGATCCATATAGTACCTGAAACAAGCAAAGGTAGTTTTTTTTCCTTAAATTCTATCATTTTAAATATATAATTTTTATATTAATTGCAGCAAGATGGAATCATATTGAAGACCTTGATTCATTTTTTACGCGGATGTATGATTATCACCAAAAACATGGATTCAGTGTCATCGTTTTAGATGAAATATTTCAGCTTTTAGAATTTCTATTTGTTGTTTGGTTAATAACTTTTACTACTCACTGCATTCAATATCCTATTTTATTTGGGTATAAAGAATTAATATTATTTTCTTCATAAATTTAATTTTAATTTTAATAGCGAAATAAAAACGAATCATACAAAAGTATACCTGGAAGACGTGTTTCTTCCCGTTAACGAGTGCTTCACAAATTTCGGATTATTTACGGTCATATGTTTGATAGCAGCTACATTTCTTTTTTTTCTTAGATTAATAAAAGTGTTGTACCATATTGCTCAATACTGGGATATAAAAAAATTTTACAATACAGCTCTAAAAATTGAAGATGTGAGCCAAATGTACAATATATATAAGATTCTGTCCTATTCTATTTTTCGTGTGGAATTTTGTTCGAATGGAACTTTCTGTTCACTCGCAAAATTTGTTTGATTATTACTTAAAAATATAATTTGGTAAATTTGATTAATCTGATAATAACTATCAGATTAATCAATCTGATAGTTATTATCAGATTTATAAAATTTACCAAATTATATTTTTATATGTAAAATAAAAACGTATTTTAATAATTTATGTTAAAACTTAGATTCCACTAAAATTTATATGTATATTTTCTGGTTACCCGAAAATTAGAATTGCGCAGATTATGTTTAATTTAATCATCTAGCTTCTGTTCCAATTTTAAACTAAAATAAAAATTAATGTTTTATTTTCATTATCAAGGCATATTTAAAAAGAATCTATTTATGTTTTTAAATTTAGTACGACCTCGATAATATTAGTTGGCATGAAGTCCAAAAAAAAATAAGGGAAGTTCAGTCTGAGCAGCAAATGTGTATTCATAAAGAGCAACTGACTGAATTGGATATTTATCACAGAATTTTACGGTATGGTAAAATATGCTTCATTAATCATATTTGAAAATTTCACATTTTAACTACATTTCAACGGATTTTCTATCCAAAAAATATTCTTATTATTTCGCATTAATTTTAATATTTTAATGTTCATTTTACAGATTTAAAAACTATATGGTAGCTCTTATGAATAAAAACTTATTACCAACTAGAATTAATTTACCTATAATTGGTGAAGTTGTATCTCTCAGCAGAGGATTAATATACAATTTAGAATTCATACTATTCCGTAAGTAAATTTATTAAAGTCCCCGTAACTACATTTCTGCTAACTTGTAAATAATGGCATTTTAGTAATTTTTCCGTTCCATTGTGACATATTTTAGTTTACCAGTATTTAAAACTACTAATTGATTCGGATTATTTTATTGAATTGCTTTATTATTTAAGCTTTATTTTTACTTGAAATAGGAGGTCCTTGGGCGCTTTTTGAAAACCATTGGCAATTACGGGGTGATCTCGCTGTCCGTAGTAATCGAATGGAACTCGCTCGCAAATTATCTAACCAAATAATGTGGTTAGCAATTGCCAATCTTATATTTTCACCATTTGTTTTCTTGTATCAGCTAACTTATATATCTTTTAGTTATGCGACAGTATGTATTTAAATATTCTTTTATTTTTAATTTTAATATAGTATTGTAACTTATTTGTTTTAAAAGATACTTCGAAAGGAGCCTGGATCACTTGGCGTGAGAACTTGGTCGAGATATGGACGTTTATATTTAAGACACTTCAATGAACTGGATCATGAATTAGATGCACGTCTTAATCGTGCTTATGAGCCAGCTGATAAATACATGAGTTCTTTTTCATCGCCATTAGTAACAGTTTTTTCAAAGTAAAAAATCTTAATTTAAGAAAATTAATTACGGTATTCAAACTAATTTTTTTGCTAGAAATTTACTATTTATATGTGGAGGTCTTTTTGCAGTTATTGTTGGGCTTGGTATTTACGAAGAACACGTTTTTCAAGTTGAACATATTTTAACTATAGTAACTGTTTTGTCTGGCATTGGAGTTGTCTGTCGGTAAGCATAATAATTTTAATACATATATTTCTAATGCTATTCATTTAAATATATATAATTATTAAATTATGTAATATTACAAGGATTCTTATACCAGATGAAAATCTAATATGGTGTCCTGAACAACTGATTACAGCAGTATTAGCTCATGTTCATTATTTGCCAACAAGTTGGAAAGGATTTGCACATACAACAATGGTGAGGCGGGAGTTTGGAAATTTTTTTCAGTTTAAAGCAGTAAGATTGCCTAATTCTATAAATATAATAATATAATTAATTATAATTATACTTTAGGTGTATTTATTAAACGAATTAGTTAGCCCTATTATAACTCCCTTTGTATTAGTATTTGTACTTAGACCTCGAGCCTTAGATATTGTGGACTTTTTTCGAAGTTTTACTGTTTCAGTTGTTGGAGTTGGAAATGTATGTTCGTTTGCTCAAATGGATGTGCGCAAACACGGAAATCCAGATTGGCAAATCTGTGTCATATCTGAAAACAATCAGGAATATGAAAGTTTCAAGGAAATTAAAAATGCGCGGGTAATGAATCAGGGAGAACATGGTAAAACTGAACTATCACTCATACATTTCACGTTAACAAATCCCAATTGGAAAATGCCGCCGGATGCTAGGCTTTTTATGAAAGAAATTAAGCAACATGCTTTGCGAGATCTTATAACAGACGCTTCCGAAAAAAAAAATATAAATTCTGCAATGGAACAGAGCCTTATGTCTTTTGGGGGAATAGGAGAAGAGGTATGCATCATTTTTCTGTTTAAAGTTATAATCTTCTTGAACATAGTATATTTAAATACAAAATAGATCTAATTTAAATTTTGACATATAATATTTGACAAAGATAAAAGAAGTGTCATAAAGATGTTCTTGCTCTTGCGAGTTTTACTTGCTTTTTTTGTCTTTATCCAACTTAAATGAAAAAAAAGGGAAAATATTGAAAATAAACTATAAATATTCCCTGTAAATCGGCATTTGGATTAATTCAAAACTCATCGCAATTTTTCATTGAATGTGATAAATATTAATTTGGTTAAGTTCAAAATTAACTACAAATAATATTTTTCAAACCCATTGAATTAATATATCATTTTTGAAAAATATTATTTTGTTTTTTTTTTTAATTTTGCACGACCAAAAATTATGTTTAGTTTTTTTTAAACATAATAAATGATGTGTAGTTTTTTTTATAGTATGTATTTGTTATTTTTCGAAAATTTTACATACATAATTGAAAATATGAAACTATAAATTAACATTGTATTTTTCTTATTAACATCTTATCGAGAATATACTACATTTTATATAAAAAGATTAATCGTAATTATTTATTTATCTTTAATTATTTAAAGATTAATAAATAATTATTTTTTTAGAACTTATGTAATTTGAATGAAAATATATTCTAAATAATTAAAAAATAACCTCAAAATTACGAGCTTGGGAATATGGTAACAACTTTTTATACCTTTTTCTTATTTTTAGTATTCTTCAATTGCTAACTCAGTGATTCAGCATCGAAATTTATCCGTGTGTGGCCTTTCGGAATCCATTAATCCATCTAAAAAAAATATAAACTCTCAATCTGTACCAGGAACGTCATATTCCGTAAATTCTAGTCATGGATACGATTTTGAACAAATGTTACACCAAAATTTAGGAGACGGTTCGGCCATACCACATCGTGTTTTGCACAATATAAATGAAGATGGTAATGAGATAGATGATAGTCCGTTACAATGTAATATAGAAAATGAGCCAACCACGATTTTGCTTAATAAGCGAGCTAGAAAAAAAGGTGTGAGAAAAAGCGAAGGTTGTACAGACGGTCCAAAGGAAAGTCTTTTATACAGGTTCTTTGAAATTTGAATTTTGTATTTATGCACTACATATATAATATTTTAGTTTATATACTTTAAATCCTCAAATGGCAGCAAATCCTCCGGATATTACTACAGCGGACATGTGCCTAAGTACACTATACCTTCATGAACTACACCATAGACAGGTTAATATATTTGAAACGAAGTGCTTTTTGAACTGTTCATTTTGTTACAGGTTAAAAAGAAGAGTGTAAAACTAGCACAAAGTCAAAAAGGTCTTTGGCAAAAGCCTCACGAACAAGACATAACTGCTGCAGGTATGCCCGAAGCACAATCCATGGATGTGAGAAATTTACCAAAAATAGCAGAAAGCACACCATTATTAGCTACAAAAAGATCATAGCATAAGATAGATTGGGTTTGAATACTCAAAAAATATATTTATATATATAAAAATTGGTAAAGATTTTTTATCAATATATTTGTCTACAATTGCGCTAATCAACTTTAAAAATTATAGTATCATAATAACAGCGTTTCATTTTTCTTTTTATATTTTGCAAAATAAACAAAAAAAATTCAATTCTTGGTTGATTAATTATAAAATATTGTTTGTAAATTTTTCGTACCAGTTAGTGCAGTAATAAAATTAGTCGCATACATTATTTTTTTATAGCTATGTTGATTTAAATAGCAGTTCTAGTTTCAGGATAAGCTTACTAGATGCAGGATCTATAATGTTAATGTCACATGTATGATGTACGTTTCCATCCGAAAAACTAACATATTTCTGAAACACCAGAGAATTCGAAAAACTAGAGTCGCCGAGTACCGGAAGTTTACCGATAGTTTTCTAACCGTGCTTTGAATTGTACGGTAGTTATAAATTAAAAAGTATATTATACGTTAATATATTTTTAGTTAGAGAGATTGCTCCAAAATATATTTTCGAGTTCTGTGATTTCGGGCACTGTTAGTTGCTGGACGGGTTCTATCTTTGAGGCGCGCAACCCAATTAATTACTGGAATTAAAGTTGGGTACAACTATTGTGTAGTATATAAAAAAAGTTAGAATTCGAAGATCCTAAAAATCTCTTGGTTTCAATTACAGTTCAGGTAGACACTAAACCTTGTCATAAATGTTGTGAAACTGCTGATGTGAAAGATAACGTTTTGTGTTCTGAAATTGAATGTATAAATTGCGTAAAGGCTTAAAAAAGCGTGTAATGTGATCTATTCAACATTCAGTGATGAATGTAAAATTTATCAGAGGATATTAAGAAGAGAATCTAATAACATAGCATACTAGCTTATATGTAAATAAATTTGATTGCTTGTATTAGAATATTCAAGGATTCATAAATAAATAAGATTACAGAACTTGATATTTTGACAATGACTAATGAGGTTGATTTCATTCATATGTTTAATGTCAAACCATCTAACAGATTTTTATGATGATTTCTTAATTAAGTTAAATAATTTTATATTAATTAAATGTAATTCAAGCCATACTTACTGGAGAGGTCGTTTTTATATTAGAAAACTTTGGAAATTTGAATTAGTTACATATTTTGTTGTTGAATTTTGGTTTATGGTTTACTAGTAACCTTGATTTAATTGTTTTCCCATGTTTACTCCACTGGGTAGGGTGTCCATATGGCATTGAGAAAAAAGAAATAGGACCCACACTCTATTTTTTTGAAAAACTCATAAAAAAAATAGGGTATTTCTTGAAAAGGGCACTTAATTTTTGAGTTTCAAAAAAATAAAAATAATACTTTCTAATAATAGAAACAACGAAATAAATACAGTATGCACAAAAAAAAACCGATCACACCAATTTTTTTGGAAAATCGAGCATATTAAAAATAAAAGCAATATTTTTTAACCTACAGATTTGTTTTATATTTAGTATTTAGCATACTCTTATGTTTTTTCTGGAAGACATCAAATTTTACACATAAAAAATAATTGCTTTTTATATTAAGGCACAAAAAAAACCGATCAAAATATTTAATCATCAGTATATCCACCGTTTGCCCGCACAACCCGAATAATTCTATCATCCATAGACTTTATCAACTTTTCGCATGTCTCAGCTGAAATCTCACTCCATAGTTTAAATACCGTACATACACTATTAAATCTTTATTTCTAACATCTTTTCATTCCGTTTTTTTCTTAATAAAAGCACATAAATTTTCAATAGGATTTAAATATGGGCTTTGTGATGGCCATTGAATTATCTTGTTGAAATTTAAAATCAGGCAAATTCATTTTTAAAGCAGATTTCTTTTGAACATAAAAATAACGCACCAAAAAAAGAGAGTGAACAAAAAGATACAAACCCAAAAATTGAACATGTTCTCTTTAAAAGAGTTTTAATGGACACTCTACCACTGGGGAGCATACGGCTCCAAGTACCTATGATCCGCAGTATCTGCACTTGAAGTTTCTTTAACATTTTTCTTCTTTTTTTTTAATTTTAAGTTGGACCCATTAATTCTATAAGGATTCCGAACCATAAATATCTTTATAGTGAAGAAACTTTTAATTGCAATAAGCTAATGGCTTTTTATTAGTGAGACACCTGTTGTTAGCAAATGGCCTGCACCGTTAGCATTTTTCCCAGTCTTAAATTACATGTTATTGTAATTTTATTACTGGTACTCATTTAAAGCTGAGTAAACTTAAACTTAGACCAACATCGATGTCACGGACTGAAGTTGAACCAGTACCTAATGCACGACAGCTTAGCACACTACCACTTAAGCCACCGTCGGTCCGAGTAACTTTGAATAATACTACATTATATTTAGCTGGAGTGTAGTGTTTAATAAATAACAATCAAAAATTTAAATGAAGGGAATTTTTCTAGATGCATTTAAATAAATTGTGAAAGAAATAGAAAATACAAGAGTTACCAATAGCCAATCTATGACGATTGATTGGGTACTAATATGTTTAAAAACGTACCAGCTTCTATTGCCAATAATTCTAACATTTCGGACCACGCAACTTTAAAAATTCAAGAAAAAATTAGATTAAAGTTTAAAAATATAAGAATTTCAGAAACAATCAATATGAGTGAAGCAGTAATTTTGTATTTAGCCGATTGCAATTCAAAAGGCGATATTTTTAGTATGGATTTACACAGTATAATTTATGAATATGCAATAAATAAAAGATGTCGAAAGCAAATAGTTTAGGAATGAAATTGATTTACTAAAAAATATGGAAATTAAATAGTATGAAGTTCTTAAATTATCAACTAATAATAGTGAATGCAAAAATTTAAAACTATTAGAAATAAATATAAAAGCAAAATAAATAATTTAAAAAATACATATTTTGCTTCAAAATTCCACTGATCTATTATCTGGATCTTTGACTATGTACAATAATATATGGACTGCTAGTAATTTGTCCGTTTCATACATTTTTCTCAAAAAAAATGTGTAAACATCCGCCCCTTTGATTTACATGAAAAGAAATACTACACTAAATTAACCCTTTGATTTAAATTTTACAATACACCAACATAGTTGAATAATATACTTGTAGTGACTTAGCAATGGAATATTAATTAATTTTGCAAAAAGTTGACTTAGTAATGGAATATTAATGATTTTGCAAAAAAGACATTTTTTTTGTTACAATTTTGAATCGAGAAAAAAAAAATTATAACATACGCAAAATCCAAGCCGAAAGAAAAGATTTAATTAATTATTAATACATATCAAAATACAAATTATACCGGAGGCAGTTGTAACAAAATTAAAGCTGGTAGCAGCAATAATTTCTCTAAGAATATTAACCAAAAGATACTATGTATTAAATTCAAATATTCAAAATTCTTTTTTGCATATATTTTCACTCCTAACTTTTTAACATTACCTGTTTTAATATGCTTAAGTGTCTTGTAAGTGTCTTTAAACATACAAGAAAATGTAAATAAAGTAAGTTTTGTTTGAAAAACTATTTTGTAATCAAATGGTTAATAAACACGCCATATAGTTTTTTGATAATTTTTGTAGTTTTTTTTATTACTGACTCTCCATAGCGGCTTCGCTAGTTTATCTTTGATTACTTTATGGAATATCTTTGTGTTCAAAGATATTACATAAAGTAATCAAAATAGTAACTTAGCAATAATAATGTGTAATCATTCTTTTAAAGGCCCTATTTTATGTGCAAAAAGTATTTATAACACCCAGGCGTTTTGATTTACTAATAGCTTGGATACTCGTAGGATACTTATAGAACCATTCTTTACATTTATTTTTTGAATCGACAAGCTTCCTAGTGAAATCGGTACAAATTTTACTCCATACCTTTTTTAACGCAGTTAACTGGGTTTTTCTGTTTTTTATTTTAATTTCTTAGTTTTAAATGTCTATGTACATTTTGAGGTTAATAATTTCTTCAATGACATGCAAATTTCCAATACCTGAAGCACTCAACACTCCCACACGAATACCGAGCCATCACCATATTTAACACTGCAGCAAGATTTGTTTGTATAAATAACTTACAAATTTTTGTCTCCACACTTGAATTCTGCCAAAATTTGGTTTCATTAGCAAACATTATCTTATCAGATAAAATTAAATAAAGTAGTTTTAAATCGTTTAGTAGATCCCAAACGTGTTTTTCGATATTGGTAATTATTAAAACCATAGTCAAGCACTTTTTCTAAACATTACTAGCAGCGAGTGCAGCATGTAATGTTTACTCTAATTTATTTATCAGGTTAGCAGCACTGGTTTTGGAGACATTTTCTAGTTTTCTTATTATAAAGCGAATAATATGTACCGTTACTTTTGTTAGTTTACCAATTCTTGTTTTATTTTTAATAGTATTTTTCTTTGTATACCTTGCTACTAAAGGGTGATTCATTTAGAGGTACTTATTGCAAAAAGAAAAAAAATAAACAAATTTAATTTCATTAAATAATCTCTATTATCATAGATAGAACCATTCTTTACATTTATTTTTTAATGATTTTTTCTTTCAAATGTTGGCCGTAACTGCGCGTAACATGGTCCATTTCATGTTAGCTACAACTGCGCATAACATGGTCGGAGGGGTATTTGGCCAATGACGCGATTAATGTTTGTTTCCTAATCCTCAATAGTAGCAGGCTTATCCATGTACACTTTTGATTTTACGTAATCCCAAAAAAAAGCGGCCAATTAACCTGTCCGAAGCGAGAAATTAACTGTTCACCAAATTGTTCTCGCAATAAAGCCATGCTGTCACGGGCTGTGTGGCAAGTAGCCACTTATTGTTGTCTAAATGTATTGAATAATTCCAATGTTGCTCGATATAATACTCTAGAATTTAAGAACCGCTTTCTTAGATTATAAGAACGGGAGGGCTAGCTATAGTATAATTTAGCCCCTACAAGCGGTGTCTCATTTTTTTTGGAGATTTTTTGTTGAAACATTGTCAAAAAAATTTTAGGCAAATTATTTCTTATACCACTAACATTTTAAAAATACAATTTCAGTTTATAATTATTTAGAATCAAATTTAAAAAGAAACTTTTGTGGAAAGTAAAAGATTTTTACAATGCCATTAAATATCTTAAGACATTTCTATGCAAAAACTTCTATTTCCCCCACCAAATAACCCGAAACTTTTTAATCACTATAGCATCTCCTGTTCTATATATTCAAGAATGATATATATGCAATAATTGTGAATTGTAGGGGCAAGTGCCATATAACATACTGTTATGTTTTGGTCTCCTTCATGTCAACTTAAAATATCTAAAATTTCTGAAATTCTGATATATTTAGAGCGTTTTAATGGGCTCCACAATAACAGAATTTCAAAAATATGCAGGCATTTTTTTTATTCTGGAACATTTTTTTTCATTTTGTTATTTTTGGTTAAATTTGAATTATCAGTAGATTTAAGCTTAATTTTTCAAGAGTAAATAATTAATATTTTTTTGTAATTAAATTCAAAAGAAACTCTTAGGGCTGAATTAATAAATCACACTTGAATTTAGTTGGACTTAAGTGTATGATTTCGTATTTATAAACAATACTTAAGAGCCACTTAAGTAATGATCATAGCACACTTAAGAGCCTCTTAAATGTTATTGGCAGTATTGTCAGCTTTAAATAATAAAATTTGACACCTGTAAATTGTCAAATTAAATAATTATCAAATAATTATTAATAATTGTCAAATAAAAAAAAAATTGGCTACATTAAATTTTTAAAAAAAATATATTTTTTACCTGAAATAATTTAATCACTTCTGCTGTCAATTTGTTTTCGTTATGACTGATTATTTTTTAGATTAGTGTTATCAACATAAATAGAAAAATCATATTACCAACATTTCAATTTAAAATTATGTCAATACTACCAACAAAACTGAACAAAAATTCTACAATATATGTGTGCTTTATTAATACGAAAAATAATCGCAAACTTATTCAAGTATTTACTTAAGCACTCACTTAAGTGTGATTTATTAATTCCCCTAAGGGCCGAATTAATAAATCACACAAGAAAAAAAAATGTGAATAAAAACCCCTTCCCGTTTCTTATACGGAAAAACCACTAACCAAATCGAATTTCGAAAATTCGAATCGAATCAGTATTCTTATTCTGTGCAACCACAAAATTTTCATATGCAGTAAAACAAAACCACAAAATTGTGCAACGACAAAATTTTTAGCCGTGCATTAGAACAAAATATACAAGTTTGTGTACTCTTGTGTACTTTTGTGCTATTCCTTCCGCGCATTTTTTGTTCGCATATTCTTCTATATGCTCACCATTGCTCGCAGCCTGATCGGCTATATATTTCAAATAAATAAATAGAAATGAAGAATAAACTAAATTTTCTGTGTACATACAAGGTTTTTATTTGGATTTGTGAAATTTAGAAAATGTGAAATAAATATAGTCAAGAGCAAGAATTTCTAAAAATTAAATAATTAAATTTTTAAAATCCACAAGGGTTAAATTGGCAGGAAGGAATCTTGGCAGGAATACGATACATATTTCGAGATATTAGTTTGAGGATATTAATAACTGACAGAAGTTGTAAATTATTAGTTTTATTTTGTTTTAGTTTTTAGAATTGTATGGCATAAAATTTAAAAGCAAATAATAATTAAATACAAAAAATGGCCAAATAAAATATTTTTAAAGAAATTTGACGCGTTTTTATTTATTGTTAAAATTTCAGAGATTTTACATTGACGTGAACAGTCAATTTGTTATTAATATTGAGAAGCAATACTATATGGCGCAAAGATTTGTAGTTTTGCTGTCACGTCTTTTCAGTGACACATTCTGTATTCGACCCTTCATGCCAAATACCACCTCAGCTTTTTTGTAAATAAAATGATGTAAAAAGGAAACATCTTTTAACTTACAGAACGAAATTATTATTAAAACAACGGTTCATTTTACAAAAATGGTTCGAAATTAATGTTCAGAAAATTCATATTCAAAATTATTTGTTGTAAGAAGTAATTCTGAAAGTATAATGGGTGCACCATCAAAAACTGTGTAAAAGATTACGATTATATGAAAGATGATGAAAATGGTACAGATTATCGATCAGGAGCGTATTTACAAATTCGCAATTCAAGTCGTTGACTTTGGTTAGCACCAAATGGTTGTATATTCTTAGAATAATTTTCTGCACATACACTTGATTTATTATTTATACTTAAGATCTACTAATACAGAAATACCAGAAGTAAAATCCAAAATGATCTTACCGTAAATGTAAGTTGTAAAAAAATTGTGATAAAACTATTACGACCTATATTGTCAAATGGAAAACTAAATTTAGTATTGAAACATAAGTAAATATGCAAAAATAGCTTTAAAATAAAACAAACTATATTTCCAAATTAAATTTTTTATTTTTTATAAATATTTTATACAAAGTCCACAACCAGCAGTTCTTCAAAAATTACTTTAAAATCCAGTAATTCAGACATTTCAAACAAGAAGATGCTGAAATTGATGAAATGGTACTAACAGGTAATAGTAATGATAAGTACAATTTTGTCGTAAAACAACAGAAGAATCTACAACTTCTGACTACAACGGTACCAATTTGTTAAAAAAAATCATAATTAAAATTTTTATGTGAAAATTAAATTATGTGGTATTAAATATTTTATCAAATGCATTGTTTATATTTAGAATCACTTTTGTAGCTATATTCTTTCACCTTTTAAAAAAATTTGTTTCCTTTTTACTTCATTTTTGTATCTCAGTTTTGAATCGTTTTTTGGGAAAAATTTGTTTTCATTTTATTTCAGTTTTTTGTTCCTATTTCAATTTGTTTCCCTTTTATGTACATATCTGAAATACAAGCCTGAATTAAATGCGATACACTTTTGCTTTCATAAATGACTGAATTTCAATGCATAAATTTGTGATATTGCACACCGCGGTAAGCTAAATATCGAATGTAACACAAAAATGAATCAGAAAAGAAGTTTGTCATATATTGCAGGTTGTCATATTTCGCAGATTAATCATTTTGAACGCAGCTAGCTTAAAGGGAAAAATTATCCTTGAATAGTTCGGTACTGGAAGCTCGAAAATTGCTAAATTCACTGTCATAATTTAAAAAAAAACACTTTAACTCATAACTAACACCGATTTGAAGAACTATAATTTATTTGAGCAAAGCTTATAGTTATATGGCTGGAATTGAAGAATATTCTAACCTAATGTAATGTGCCACACAAAAATTTTTCAATAAATAATATAATTATTGTTTTAGGTATGCAAATGAAGATAATGATGAGGAAACAGATCAGATCCCCCAATTTGCGACTAAGTCCATTTATAGACCTCAACAAAATTCTGTGTCAAAAATTGGGGTACCCAATTATAAATATGTTAGTTCGGAAAGAGATTTGACTTTGCCATTAGAAAAATATAGAAATATTCCTCATTTTTATGAAAGTCCTGAAGAAGGTAAAATGTCATATTAGTTGTAATACATTATTGAAATATTTTCAATTAAAGATATATCTGTTCGAAAATATTTATTGAGCAGTTTCGGAATAGTAAGTCTTATAACGGAAAATCTACTTAGTCATCCATTTGTTGTATTACGCCGACAATGTCAAGTGCATCATAACTCAATAAGGTCTTAAAAACTATTTAAATTTTCACTCACTAATTCTGGTATTTGTAGATATCATTTGCAGCCTTTTACTCTTATTCCCACAATAATTCATTTGCATCAGAGACAGGGAGTAACAACTTTATGGAAAGGTCTGGGCAGCTGCTTATTAGTTCGCGGAATGTCTTTAGCTGTCGATGATTTGCTCACTAAAGTTACTTCTTGGCCAAAGTAAGATATTTGATTATTATATGATACCTAATTAAAGTATATTAAATTAATACCATATTTACGGAAAATTATACCTCACTAAAAGAAAATTAATAATTTACCATTTGCAGAGAAGTCAATAATCGTACAACAATGAAGAAATTTGGGCAGCATATCCTGCTTAAATGGTTATCTTTAATTTAATTCACAATTGTAGACATTAATAAAAAAAAAATAATTTCTTTTGCAGTGTAAGTATAGCAATAGTAATGCCATTTTATTCGGCGTCATTAGTAGAAACGGTTCAAAGCGATATTGCAAGTGAAAAGCCGGGAATATTTGATGTTTTTCGGGAAGGTTTTGAACGCTTAGTGTCTTGGAGAGTATCACAGCGCGGACGAATGCTTCCTTCTTGGGCATTACTTGGACCAAGTCTCTCACTGGGACTATCCAAATATATTTTCGGGTAATTTTTTTCTTTGTTAGTCCATCAAATAGAAATAATTTCAATACTGTATCGAATTAGTAGTTTAGTAATAAAAGGAATATCCGGCCGGATTATACGCCGTAGACTTAATGATGTACAAGAATTAAAAGGAGCGAAATATAGAGATGAATTGCAATACACACAAAATGTGGAAAACTATACAACACTTATATCAATTGTTACTATTGAAGTTTTATTTTATCCTTTCGAAACAATATTACATAGATTGCAGTTGCAAGGCACTAGAACCATTGTTGATAATTTAGATAACGGTTATTCTGTTGTACCAATTCTTACTAACTACGAAGGTGTAGTAGACTGTTACCGGACGTGTATTGAATCTGAAGGTGTGGCTGGTTTGTATAAGGGATTTGGAGCATTGTTACTACAAATATGTGCTCATATTGCCGTTATTAAAGTGACACAGTGGATAGTAACTCAAATTAGTGAAGTAATGGAAAGTAAACCACCTACAAAGGTAGTAGAATATTATAATTTGGACAGAAGAAGTAACTCAAATGAGACTACTTTATCTCATAGTCTCAGTTCTCTGAGTATGTTAGATGGTAGTATAGGGGCTACTGAATAAATTATATCATTTTAATTCTTATATTTTATAATAGAAAATTCAAGTTATTTATTATACAAACTATTTCTTCAGCTCGTCTAATAATTTATATTTGAAATAAAACTATTCGTAAAGCGAAATAAATATTTAAATTATATTTTCTTATAATATTTATTTTAGATTCTCACATTTGTAGACTAAATAAATTTAATTTACAAAAGTTAATAAAATTTGGGAATACAGTAAATAAATTGTATTATACCATAGTGAAATAAAGGTTTAGTTAAAATTGTGAAGTAACAATTTCGATTTTAACCTAAAAATTATATAATAGCGTTCCAAGTATAATTTTCATTCATAGAAGTGAAATCTTTTGCAAAAATCTAAAGCGAGATAGTAATAGAAATTTGCTGAAAAATATTTAGTAACATGAAATATTAAATTTAGAGATTTTTTTTTTTAAAGAAATTGAAATCATCTTTTTTAGTTTAAAAGTGTGATTTTTATTGGGAAAAAGTTTTAAATAATATCGAGAAAGTTTTTTTTAAAGAAATTTTTTTTTTTTTTTGCAAATATATTTTGTCGGCTCATAAATTAGAACTGGTCACATTTGACCAACCATTAATTTTATTTTGATAATTCTTATGCTACGGTTGTGTAAAATATGATGTCATATGAACATCAGATTTTTATTTTGTGTTTTTTTTTTTTTTGCTCATGTCCGGTCAAGTGGTCTTTTTCTCTTTAATCGTCTTATCGGGGTCTCGTTTCGTTTAGGAGGTTTGCTGCCTCTTCATTGTCATGGTTGGTTAATCTGGTGCGATGCTTTATAGCGAATCGCGTAATTTCTTCGTCAATTGTATTTTTGCTCGCGTACCAGGGAGCGTTGATCATATTTCGGATCACTTTGTTTTGAAATCTTTGAATAGATTCTAAGTGCCATCTGCTGGCACAGTCCCAGAGTTGTATACCATACAACCAAATTGGTTTTACGATTTGGTAGTATATTAGAATTTTGTTGTTAATTGTTAGTGTTGATTTTCGTCCTATTAGCCAGTAGATTTTTTTGTATTTTAAATTTAGTTATTAATTTGTTTTTATATGTTCCTTCCACTTAAGTTTTTCATCCAGGGTTAGACTTAAATATTTTATTGTGGGATCGTACGGAAGCATGTCCCTGTTCATTGTTATTAATCTTTCTATATGAGAAATTTATGTGTGATGATTTTGTTGCGTTTATTTTAATCTTCCATTTTTTTGTCCATTCGTATATATCATTGTTTGCTGATTGTAGTTTGTTCGTGGCCCCTTCCAGATTTTTGTCAATAGCTAACATTGCTGTGTCATCTGCGAAGCTACCGGTCAGGATATTTTCTTGCACTGGTAAATCACTCGTGAATAAAACGTATAACGTTGGTCCTAGTATACTCCCTTGGGGAACTGTTCTGATTTCTTGGAGTTCAGAGTATTCATTGTTTTGCTTTATCCTGAAGTGTCTATTTTCTAAGTATGACGTCAAGAAGTCAACATATTGTATCGGTAATATTTCTTTTAATTTATGGGTCAGTCCATTGTGCCACACCTTGTCGAATGCCTGTGCAATGTAAATAAATATGGCAGAGCATATTTTTTTTTCCTCAAGCGAGTTTTCTATTGAGTTGGTAATACGGTAGATTTGGTCAATCGTTGAATAATTCTGTCTGAAGCCGAACTGGTGACTGGGAATCAGAAGTTTGTTGTCTATAATATGTTTTACTCTGTTTAGAAAGTCTTTCAGTAAGTTTCGAGATGACTGGTAGCAAAGATATTGGTCGGTATGATATAAAGTCGTTAGGTGGTTTTCCCGGTTTTTGTACAATGACTACCTCTGCTACTTTCCAGATGGCAGGGAAATGCTTTAATCTGAAGGAAGCATTTACTATATTGGTCAGCATAATTATACCTTTTTTAGGTAGCTTGTTTAGTATTTCTAGGGTGATGAGGTCATAGCCAGCTGCTTTTCTTTTGTTAAATTTTTTCTTTATCGTAGTCATTACTTCTCGTGGAGTTACTATTGGTATGTCTTGTGTTAATGTTGTTAAGTGATCTTCTATAGGTATGCCTGTAGAGTTGTCGTTTGGTTGGAAAACTTCGGCTAGATGTTTCGCAAATGCCTTTGCTTTTTCTTGGTTGTCTCTGGCCCATACACCATCTTTGTTTTTAATTGGTGGATTGTGTTTAATTGGTTTATTTATATATTTTGTTGCTTTCCACAGCGAGTAGTCTGTTCTTTCAGTGGGCGTCAAATTTTCCAGGTAGGTACACAGCGAGTAGTCTGTTCTTTCAGTGGGCGTCAAATTTTCCAGGTAGGTATTGTCTTTAAATTTTTTTATTTCTCTTTTCAGGTGTTGCGTCTTACTATTCAGGTTATTTTTATCTTCTGGATCTCTTGTGATTTGCCATCTTCGTCTTGCTTTTCGCTTTTCCACTACTAGGTCCTTGATATATGTGGGGTAGTTATAGCTATGTTCCTGGCGGCTGTTATGCTGCATTCTCGATGCTATTCGTAAGATTTTCTACTTCGTCTTCTAGTTGATTTTTTGTTTGTATTTTAGTTTTCAGGTCTATCATATCCTCTAGGTCAATTCTAACTATTAACTTTTATAGTCGTTATTTTATCGCTGATGGTAAGTATTACAGCGGAGTAGTCTGAGTTTAGGTCAAAATTGTCTTCTATGTCGATATAGTTATTTGAAATCTTTTTTCACGAAAAAATTTAGGAGGTCTGGTAACTTGTTAATGTCTGTGGGCCAATATGTTGCCATACCTGTCGAGTGGCTATTGCATCCTATATGTTTCAGCGCAGCTTTAAGCTCTCTGTAGTGGTGAGCCTGGAACCCCAATCCGTATGCTTGGCGTTGAAGTCACCTCCCATCACGAATCTGTATCCTAGTTTATTGATGATGCTCTTGTTTTTTTAGGTTATGTCTAGGTGGAAAGTAAATTCTCCTACCGTCAATTTCTTGTTGCCTAGGTAGACTACAACCGTTGTCAATTGGACTTCTTCTTTTTTAAGTCTTGATCAAGGTAATGGTGAATGTTTTCTTTAATAAGGATAGCACTTCCTCCTCTTGCGTGATTGTCCGGATGGTTTGTCAGGTATGTTTTGTATCCTTTTATTGCTATAAACAATTCATTGGCGAGATGTGTTTCTGATAGAAGAAAACATTCACCATCACCCGTCGATTTTTTTGGTGTTGAGAAAGATTTCTAATTCTCTTGTCCTGTTTATTACACCGTTCGCGTTCCAAGTAGCTATTTTGAACGAGATCTGGGTCATACTTGTGTTTGTTGGATTTGTGATCTATGGTTGGTTAACTCCAAATTGTCTAGTCTAGTTTATAGATTTCTAACTGCAGTGTATATGGCTGTTAGTAGTGTTGTTGTATCTATTTCTTTAGTTATCGTGCTTGTGTTGTTAGGTAAATTTTTCCTTAATATTTGTGCATATGAAGTTGCATTCGTTCTTTGTTGGCTGGGTTCTGTGTTAGACTTTCTGAGGTTGTTTAGGTTGATGCTAGTTTTGTTGTTTCTTCGTTTTTGGAGCTCTTTAGCTATAACACATCCCCTGTAATTTGCGGGGTGTGCTTCTGCGCAGCTGGAGAATCACGACTTTTTGAGCAGTTAGTTGTAAGGTGATTTCCAGCACATAACTCTGGCAGCGCTTACACTGAGGGATTTGTTTGTTTGTTTTTAGAGCCTCAATCTTCACTTTCATCTGATGCAGATATTTAATCTTATAGATTTTTTGCATATCCTCTGTGTTATCAAAAGTTAGCATAAACAGTGGAAGTTTGGTGGTGTAGTCAACTCCGTTTTTTTTTGTTTATTATTATTTTATTTTCAACATCGATTACTTTATAATTTTTGTCTAACAATTCGTTTTTAATTATCTCCGTGTCACATGATGGATGCAGATGTCTTGCCATAACTTTAATTGGTCTTAATTGTTTGTTTTCGAATGAGTGCCACTCTAATTGAAGGTCATTAGCTAGTTTGGTTAATAATCTATAGTCTATTTCGGTGTTTACATTTATTTTTAGCTGGTTGTTCTTTAGCATTTTTGCGTCAAAATTTACGTTTTTTGTTTTTAGTTCTTGTGAAATTTCGTTATAGTTTTTTAGGTTACTAAAGATAACCGGTGGCGGTTTGAGGATTCGGGCTTGTCTAGTTTTGGTTTCTTGTGTGTGGATGGGTTTAACTATATTGTCGCTGAAGGGTGTTGTTGGTATATCTGGTAACTCGTTTGTATTCATGTTGTCCGGTTTGTCAGGTGTATCCAAAAGGTGGAATTTGTTGTATGGTAAGTATTCTTCTTTCGGTTGATTTAATATTTTATTTTTATTTTCTGGTTTCTTGGTGAAAAGCTGACTGAGTATTGGAGAACCGTGTATAGGTTTTTCGCTGTTTAGGATAGACGAACTTCCCTTTTCACTTTTTTCTTTGTTTTTGGAATTATCCATTCAGTTTCCGCGGCTATTTTGATGTCATTTGCCGTATTTGTTACAGGTAGTATAGTTATTGTCCAGATCTTTTTCTAAGCGTTTAATAACTAAGTCTCTCTGTTCAATTTTAATATGTTTAATACGATCGAGTTCATTTTCGAGTTTGTTTATTTTAGTTTTGTATTCGTTGGATATACTAAGTTCGTTTCCTTTTTCTGGGGAGCCTTCTTCGGATGACCTTTTTATCATTTTCGGATATTGTCCATGAAGTTTATGTTGGTCGAAGTCCTGAGGGACGACTACTGATTGCAGTTGAGGACTGCTGTTGAATAATTGGCAGATATTAGACATTTTGTGATTGGTTAGATCGCAATTTTCTTGCTCATCTGCTAACGAATTTAGATTTACTAACGATTGTGATTTAGGTGGCGATCGTCCTATTTTGTTACTTCTATTAAAGGGGTTAGAAGTAGGTGGTTTCTTGAGTACAGTAACTTTGTCTGACACCATGGCCTGTGACTCCGCCATGAGTGTAGAAGGATTTTCCCTGATGATATCCACTGGCGACTTAGCAATTTCCCTTATAGAAACGGCCAAATCCTCGCTGCTAGCTGTGGATTCTAGCGACACTTTGGTAGATATCCCTAACGATTTTGGTTTCTGTATAGTACTATTCATGTTTGAAGTTTCGAATGTATTTTACCTACTACCAGGATGTTATACTGCCGTCCCTCTGGGATCAAACACAGACCACGGAGCCGCCCACTCTGGGTCAGACGCTTCTGGATTTTGGGCGCATTCATTGCTTAGCCTGAGTTATATCAGTTGCCCAGTGGTCACCATGTGGAGGTGCAATGAATACTTGGGGAATAACTGGCACAGTTGCGGCGCTGGACAGAATCCTCAGACTCTGACGGTCAACGCTTTCCCTGTCGTCCACACACCCAAGACCATAAAGAAAATGTGAAGTAAAATTTATTATTGATAATAATTTTACATACCTTATATTTTGGGCCTTTTGGGTTTCATCTACATAAACTAATGGTACAATATACAAATATATTTATATAAATTAATTAGGGACACAATTTCTCTAAACTTTAATTTTTAAACAAAATTTGTATATATAAATTTATCGTTTTAAAAATACATTACTACTTTTCGCTATCCATTTTAAAAGATTTTTGATGATACTGCAAATATTTTTTTGTCAGCATTCAGTGTTTTGATCAAAACACAAAAAAATATAAGTATAATTTTCATAGCTTGAAAAATTTGATTGTGAACTATAAAACAGTTGTTAAAGAATAGTTTTAAAAATGCTTAATTTGAACCATTCGGTTTGTCAAGTAGTGATGATGAGGAATGCAAAAAATATGTTAACTATTTCCAACCCTCGGGAGTAGCCAAACTATATTTAAATTTTATTTATTTGCTTTAGTTTCCGTTCAAATGAAGAATGATTTTTGTGGGTTTTAACTAGAATTAGGTAATGGGACAAGATTTTCTTATATACCTCCCTTCTCCAGTTGGCCACAGCTTTAAATATTCTTGCGGGTGGTGCTTGCCCATGATATACTAACATAAAGATATGATCACGCGCATATTAAAATTAAACGTAATTCACTGTCATTCACAAATACGTGGACTGGTGACAGTCCACGTTGGCTTAGAAAAAAAATATATATAAAAAAATTTTTTATTAAAATGGTTCAATGTTTGGGTGTAAGTGTAATAAAAACAATAATAAAAAACTAAAAAGAAGTGAAAATAATCTAAATGGTGAAGTAAATCATTTTTATAGATTTCCTAAAGACGAAAGTATGTGTCAATTGTGGGTGACAAAGTGTTACCGAAATGATAAATTTAAAGTGGAAAATGCTGAAATTTATCAAGAACTTTTTTCAAATACATTATCCTGTGCAGTTACCAGATTAGGAATCTTAGGAATTTCCCAAAGCGAACCTTGGAAGGAATGTGCTGGAATATTGGAAAAAGTAATATTTGTTATTAATTTATATTATTATTATAAAGAAAATAACTATTGTATTTGGTATTTTAGGTGAACGATTGGTTTGACGTTTTCAATGCGAGAGTTCCCGCAACTGATTCCCGCGATCGAATGAAGGCGTATGGTCTTTCTAGAATTGTTCAAAATCAAATTTTAGAAGACATGATGATTTTAATAAATGGTATTCGAGTTGGTACTAATAATAAAGTTCAACAGTATTCAGAACCTACTGAGCCAGTGTTCGAATCGGGATCATAGAGGAAGAGACTTGTACCCTATTACATCCACCATTTTAGGGAATTTTAATATTGAGAATGATCCATTTACATCGAAAGAACTTGAAAATGTAAGTGCTGACGACTTCAGCGAATTAGAAACTGATGGATTGGAAAATATAGCTGGATTTATTTCCTTTAAGCTTCGAAAAACAGAAAAAAATCTTGGTTTTCCAACAGCTGAACAGAAGGGATCCACTTATAGTTGGGCAAATCATGTGTCGGAAGGCGGTTTTTACAAACCAACAGATTTATTTTTAAGTGAAATTAAAAAATTAGAGCATATTTTTAGAATTTATAATGGCGATAGTTTAAAGACTGGCATTAATTATTTAACATCTCCAATTAGTAATTCCGACCATATAGATTTAAGTAAAGATGTAAAAATGTTATTTTTTAAATGCAAAATGTATTTTAGAATAAAAATGTTAAATAGTAATATATATGAACAAAAAAGAAGTAAACAAAGAAAGTTAAATAAAAGAATTACATAAAATCTATCATATGTGTTTTTTTTTTCTAATAAATTCTTTTGTATACAAGTAATGAAATTATTATTCTTTATTTAAATTATTATTGTTGGCAGTTTATTTATTATTTATTTTAATCATATAAGTTCACTTCTATATAATTCATATACTTCACTCCTATATAAAAACGACATTTACTCCTATATAAAAACGAAATAATTTTGTCACCAGTCGCCGACATGCGCAGAACTGAACGAATTTGAATTGACAGCTAATCATATCTTATTAATATCATGGTGCTTGCCGGAGGTATTTGGGAGCGGATTGGGTGGCACCTATGGCGTTAAAAACGGTTTAAATTACAAAAAATGTTTTTGAATTTTTTTATATGAAAAATTGAAACTTAAACAAATATATAGAAAAACTTTAAACAATATAATTTATTTTTATCGAAATAAAAAAAAACAAAAAAATACGCTGCATTACACTAAAAATATCATAGTAAAATAGTTAATTAAATGTAAATAACAAGAAAAGAAGTGACTTCTAATTTAGTATCACAAATTCTTATAGTCATGTGAATTTATCACCCCTAATGCATTTTATCACCTGTCATGTCACCTTAAATAATTCCACCACAGCTTCTTCATTTCTATCATTCCTCAGCAAGTCTTTATGAGGCAGTATTGTCGTTAACCATTACTGTTTGAATATTGACACATGTTGTTGGAATTCCATTAGCAAAAATCGTTAAAGTGCTTAATTGTTATAATTATAATTGGACAATAAGATATGGCGATGGGATACAATATCAAATCAAACGATATAAATGTAGTAGTAAAATTAGTTGAGGAAAAGTTTTCCGTGTCTAAGGAGCAAATTCAAAATTTAGAAGAGAAAATAGTACTAGGTAAATCAGCAGTGGAGAAAATTGAATATTTAAATAGATAATCTAAATCCAATAACATTCAAGAAGTCGCTGACTGAAAAACAGAAAACACAATTGACTTAGTAAGAAGATGCTGACTAAAAAACAGAAAACACAATTGACTTACTAAGAAGAAGACGTAACTATATTCGAAGAATTTGGAAAGCTAAAAAAGATACGAAATCTCGCCCGATACTGGTTGGGATTTCCAAGTATAAAAAAGAAGGTTGAAATTCTGCAAAATAAAAAAGCCCTAATAAAAAAAAAGCAAAATAGAAAAGCACTAGCTTGGTGTATAAAAAGCGATCAGATGCCTACTTCTTCAACGTCGGAGCAGCCCAAAAATTGTAGTGAAGAAACTTTTAATTATAACAAGCTAATGATTTTATGAGTGAGACAGTTGTTGTTAGCAAATGACCTTGACCATTATCATTTTCCCATTTTATTGTAATTTTATAACTGGTACTCATTTAAATCTGAGTAATACCAAAATCGAAGTCATACAGCTTAGCACACTACCAATTAAGCCTCCGTCGGTCTTGAGAACTTTTATAATTTTAATTAAGTTCACAAGAACTAATGCATCGCTTAAATATGATATGATCTAAAAATTAATGTAACTAAAACTAAACTGTAAAAATCGAGCGAATAATGCTACAATGGACATAAACCAACAATCGGTACAACGTGTTAATAAAATTAAATATGATAGTACAGTAGTAATGCTGACAACATTAATAGAACGGAAATAAGAGCGAGAATAGAAATGGCTAGAGCTGCATTTTTTAATTTTTTTACATGAAGAAACTTTTCAATCGAGCGAATAATGCTACAATGGACATAAACCAACAATCGGTACAACGTGTTAATAAAATTAAATATGATAGTAAAGTAGTAATGCTGACAACATTAATAGAACAGGGATATAAATCTTATATTAAAGGTTAGATTATTGCAATGTTATGTAAGGTCGACATTACTTTATGGTGTTGAAACTTAGATTATGGGTACAGCAGTAGTGAAAAAAATAATAGCGTTTGAACAGATAAATAAAGTAAATGAACACATATCGACCACATAAAAAGAAACATAAAATGCTCTGGAAGAAAAAAATATCGGCAGAAGAAGTGGAGGCAGAAAATAATTATCTTCGAAAGCAGAGCTTTGCTGAATAGTACAACTGCACAACTGTTAAGAGTTAATATTTCAAAAAAGGAAATGAAGATGATAATTACCAATCTTCATAGTGTAGGGAAATCCTAAAGCAGAATGAAAGAAAAGACAAAACTATTGTCAATTTAATACAATTTAATATTGAAAATTTAAATAAATGATTCTATTTTTACTAAAACGAGGTTAGTCTAATAGGTTTATAGGAGTTAGCCGATGAGACTCATTGAAATAGAACTCAGGCGGGAAATATCTAATTCGGCACTTTCACCGCACCAGCATGCCTATTGAAAACACCGGTCCGTTGACTCTGCCCTACATAGATCAACTTATATAATTGAAAAAACATTCACTGTAAATAATGCAACACTTGGCACGTTTATAGATACAAAAGGCGCTTTCAATAATGTGCAAACTCAATTATATGCCTTATAAAAAAAGGTGTGGATAAAAATTTTGCCACAACCTTTTGCCTAAGAACAAAAACGTTGTGGCAAAATTCGGCGATTCCTCACAATTGGAGCAAGTGAGAAATGGTACCCCACAAGGTGGTATTTTATCCCCATTCCTCTGGATACTTGTAATGGATGACCTGCTACAGGAATTAACGGATTCTGGATAGCACATCCTCTATTATGCAGACGATCTGGCTATCTTGGTTACCGGGAAATATGAGACTATGCTCACCGAGCTTTTGCAAAATGCGATACACATCGTCTGTCGCTAGGCGACGAGAAATGGGCTTAATGTAAATCCGGGAAAAACCGAGTTGTGTCTCTTCACAAGGAAAATGAGGCTTAATCCTTGATTTTCTTTGTAAAAGTGTTGACGTTGTAGGTGGGACCAATGATCGTAAGTTTCTTGAATACATTCGCTGTGCTGGTGAACCTAATTTTCCTCTTGAAGTGTTCATATAATTTAATACCCCCAACTGATGATCTGAATTGCCATAATCACATTTTTTTAGTATGTTTTTGGAAGTTTGAACAGCGCGTTCAGCTAAGCCATTGCCTCTTGGATGATATGGTGAACTAGTCTGATGGTTAAACTTCCAATCTCTTGCGAATTGTTTAAATTCGGTAGACGAATATTGTGGACCATTGTCGGACTCTAAAATTCTTGGGATTCCGTTTGTAGAAAATACATCTTTGTGGAACTTAATAACATTATTTGAAGTTGTTTCTTTAAGTTTTTTAAATTTGATAAATCCTGAATAACTGTCTGTTATGACGACGTAGTCATCACCTTTAAAATAAAATAAATCTGTGGCAAGAATTTCAAATGGATATAGCGGTATATTTTGTTTTTCACCAATAGTTTCTTTTTGGTTACTTCTTTGATTAACCTGACATGATGGACATTTTTGTATGAAATTGAAAATATCTTGTCTCATTTTTGGCCAGAATATATAATCTTTAGCTCTTTGTACGCAACCTTCATAACCAAAATGACCACTATGAATATATTTTAACATGTCTGGTCGCATTTCTGATGGTGTTAGTATTTTTTGTGCTTTATACATTATTCCATCGTATATAGATAATTCGTCTCTGAAATGCCAATATTGGTGTATATTTTTTGGAATATCTTTAATGTCACTTGGCCAACCATTTAATATATATTGTTTAAGTATTTGATAAATTTCATCTTTTTTATTTAGATTGATTAGTCGACTTAATTCTTCATCTGATATTGATAAAATTAATTGTACTTGAAGTTCTTTATCATCTTCCTCGGATGTTTCAGCTTTATTTTCACAATCTCTGCTAAGTGGATCAGCTAAATGCATTTTGATTCCTGCTTTATAGATTATTTCTGGATTATAGGTCAGTAGACTTAGTCGAATTCTCTGTAAGCGAGCTGGCGAGGAATGTAGCGGCTTACGAAAAATTGATTCAAGTGGTTTATTATCAGATTCCACTATCAATTTTTTTCCCCACACATATTCGTGAAATTTTTCGCAACCAAATTTAATAGCCAGTGCTTCTTTTTCTAGTTGAGAATAACGTTTTTGACAGTCTGTTAATGCTTTTGAAGCATAACCTATAGGCTGTTCATTTTGAAGCAACACAGCACCTACTTCTTCATTGACGTCATAAAGTTTGAGAACAGGTGGTTTTGAAATTATTACTTTCAATTTTTCAAAGCAATTTTGTTCATTAATTCCCTATAACCATTGTGTGGATTTTTGTAGTATGGAGCTTTCAACCGATTAATTGCATCTGTTTTTTCGGGATCAGCTGTCATTCCATGGCGGCTGATTATATGGCCCAAAAATTTGATTTTAGTTTGCTCAAACTGGCACTTGCTTTTGTTGAGTTTTAATCCATTTAATTTTAAAATTTCTATTACTTTCTCGGTTTTTTGTCTTACTTCATTTACTGTACGACCATGTATTAATATATCATCTATAGATATTGCGACTTTAGGTAAAGTATCAAATAATGAGTTCATTGCAGCTTGAAAAACTTCTGGAGCTGAACATATACCAAAAGGTAACCTTTTAGAACTGTATCGACCCCATGGTGTTGAAAATGTTAAAATCTTTTTTGTTTTATCACTTACTCGAATTTGCCAAAAACCTCGATTTCAATCTAGTAATGTGAAGTAATTAGATCCTTTAAGTTTAGCTGCTATTACTTCGATTGTTATTTTTTCAGATACTACTTTAAAGTTGACTTGACATTTTTGGTTGGCTATATTGCACGAAATTATTTTTTCACCAAGTACTTTCATACGATGTTCACTGAATGATACTTATGTTTTTATTTTGCTTGGTAATAAAGCGGTGTTTACACTATCAGCTATGCTTTTTGATATAACATTGCATTGTGCGCCAGTGTCTAATTTAATATTATATTTTTGTCCAGCAATTAAAATTTTTTCTGACCATTTATCAGTACCGTTATCTGTATTTATGCAGTCCACATACAGTTGTTGATGTACATTTATTTCATCATCTACTGTTAGTGTGTTAACTGGTTTAGAAAAACGATTATTATTATTGAACTTTTTTCTTTGTTGTGTAACTTTACACATTGTCTCAAAGTGATTTAATTCATTACACTTTTTACATATGTGTTTATACGCAGCACAATTTCGAGCCTCATGATTTTTACCACATTTACGACAATCAAATGTGCGCTTCTTTTTAAAATTTTTATGTACAGCATTAATTGAACTTTCATTTTCTTTTGTAATTGTTGCTGCTTGTTTATATGCTGATTCTGTAGCTTGACAAACTTGAATGGCTTTTAGCAGTGTAATGTCTTCTGACAGTAATTTTGCTCGCCATTTATCATTGGTTACACCAGTTGATCTCTAATTAAACTATCATTAAGGTGTTAAAACTCACATTTTTGGGATTGTAAACGCAATCTGGACATTAATTGGTCAATGGATTCGTTTTCCTTTTGACAAATTTTATGAAATTTGTATCGTTCGAAAGTTATATTGGCTTTAGGAATGAAGTATATTTCAAATATTCCTTTTACTTGATGTACAATTGGTTGATTATTGGAGGAAGGAGTGAATTGTACAGTTGAACTGCATGTTTTCCAATAGCATTCATAAATGTTGCTATTTGGATTTGCTGATCTTTATTAGCCATCTGTGCAGCTATTTCAAAATAATTGTATTGCTGTATCCACAATTTCCATTCTCCTGCCATGTCTTTATCATGTGTTCAATGATTAGTGGTTTTGGTGGACGGGTATAAAAATTATTGGCCTCGCCCATTTTTTTTTTTTTTTTTAAATTTGAGAACAAACAAAAATTTTTTACCACTATTAATTTGTGTATTGTTGTTTTGTTTTGTTGATATTATTAGTTATTTTAAATAACTAATGGGTTTCGGCACAAATATGATTACAAATATGATTCTTTATTTTTAGGTTATGCACATGTGTACTCTAATACAATGTGTTCTAGAATAGATTGTTGACAATGTGTACAGGCTTAAATTACTATTTTATTAAGTGTTGCCAGAAGGGCATAATAACTATAACTATAATTGCCTGATGGGTAGTATAACCTTACACCATGCAACAATCACTCGTGTGATCGAAGCGGCGGGTTACAATCTGAATATGACAAATGATTAGCTTCCCCATATCACAATATTTGCAGAGGTACAAGAATACCGTCTAGGGTAGAATGGGAGAATGGTTGACCTATTTCAAGAAATAGCATCGTCCCCTAGACGGATGGATCCAAGATGGAAACATATTGTGGCGCGGGAAACCCTTTGAAGAGGCTGTGCAGAGGTTGATGAAACCGTAGAACATCTACTCTGTCATTGTCCAGCCTGTTATAATAAAAAAATTAAATTCTTTGGTTTCTACTTCACGTTTCGTGGGGTGACACGATTCGTGGGGAACATGGTGGTATACGTTTCGTAAGGGGTACAACGGACCAGAAGGTGTACGCGGACCGGCTATTCCGGTCACCCCTTCTCAAACCAACCAACCAAGGCCTTCGATCCACCTATAGATGACCCTATGAAAGTGCCTTTGATTGACAGGAGACACCTTGAAGGAAAAATTCCCGGTCATTACCAGGAATTAGTTATAAAGAAGTACAAGTACTTAGAAATTCTGCTAACTGAACCCGTGAAATTTGTTCTGCACTTTATGTGGAGCAAGTCCAGGGGGTATGTATTAAGAATTACCTGCTCCCATATTACAACGGCTTCCTTCTTGAAGGAAGAGGTAGTAAAATGAGAACCGCTGTGATCTGGTGTCGAACTAGTGGTAGTAGGAATGTTGGAGGTTCCACGAGTAGCCAAGGGTTCTCTCTGGCTTAGTATATATAAACGGGAACCTGTAGGGATTTTAACCTACCAATACGTCAAATAACACTGGTGTCAAAAACTGTCAATGTAAATGAGTTCCACAGCGCATAAAGCGCTAAGTGAATCATTAGCGGCGAGCACGGGTAACAAAATATTAATAAGCGGCGCGAGCGGCGGAGTCGGCGCCCAGCCATATTGTAGCCTACAGCCTCATGCGTTGCGTGTAAGAATTACCATTTTTCTTTTTTTTATTCGAGACGTCTAGCTAACCACACACATATTCTGTTGGAGATATTAGAAGAATAGAATATTATTGAAATAATTTTGTAGCATTTATTTAAATAGTTAAAATCAACTATTAATAAATTTGACTGTGTGATACGCTGATATACAAATATATCAAAGGAAAGCTGCAATTTTAATTTCGTGGCAGCATAACTTAAATATCAAGTAGATTGATAAACGGAACAAGGTACTTTGTATTTATAGTATAAATTATATAGTTAAGATTAGATATTAATTAGCATATTAGTTCTAGAGTTGTAGCTCGTAAGACGACTGCTGAAATAAGGAAAAATATAATTAGGTGGAAGTACCACCACAACATTTTTAAGAATTTGTTTTTTTTTTATTCCGATAACCTACAAGTGGTGACCCCGACGTGACTGTACAGGAACCATCGTGAGAAAATCATCGCACCACGTGGTCCATTTGGGTGCAGCTAAACATCATACATCATTATTACATTTCATTATCAGCAAAGCAGAGTCCATTATTCATTTTACGTAAAATCGATAGACAACACGTGATCTACAGTACCAGCAGCGAGAATCAAGAACTTGGAACCGTTGATCAATGTAAAATTTATTAAAGTATATAAACAGGAAATCCATGAGTAATAGTATATAAGAAACTAATACTAACAAATTTGAGGTTAATCACGCCATCGAAAAAAAGTAAAAAATCAATCAACAATCAATAGCAGTTTCTGTTTTAACACCTAAGTCATATTTAATTGTAGACGTGCAGATACTGAAAAATATTTTTATTTTTTTTTTAAAATGTTGTATTTAAATAATTACAATTTATTTTTTAAAAAAAAAACATTTAAAAAAAATAATAATAATAATTATAGTATAAAACACTAGCTACTACTTTGAATAACTGGTTAGTACAATATTTCATGAATTAATCGAATTACACGGTTAAAAATAAAAAATTTTCATTAAAAATATAATTGTGTTTTAACACAAATTTAAAAAAATTCATAGCATTATTGTCAGTCAAAAGGAATATTTTTGGTAAATTTTGGCCTCAGTTTTTTTTTATAATTATTTTTAAAAAATATATATATATAAAAAATTTTAGTCAATGTAAAGGAACGGTTCACGAATTATATTTGGTACAACAAGTTTATTAAAATTCATATCTAAATAAATTTGTAACAAAAAAAAAATATATACATATATATAAAAAAATTAAAGTGAGAAACTGAATTTCATGAATGTTAGTGGTAAATGAATTGTGATTTTCATAAATTATCATTGTAAATGAAAAATAAATGTCATGAATTTTGGTCTGACGAATTTTGATTGTTTTTCAAGTGTAATTACATTTTTTTATTGAGGTATATCGATCGACCATTTGTTGTATTTCAATTAACGTGTAAATAATATTTAAATACAAAAAAAAAAAAAAAAAAAACACCGTTCTTACTACTAAAATATTCAAACATTATATATAATTTGCATTGAATTTCATTAATCATAAATATTCCAATCATTAATACTCTTATCATATAAAAAATTAAAATTTTTTGTTTTTAAAAAAAATTAAAAATACACGTATTTTATGGTACGTTTAATTAAGAAAACATAGATATATATATATACAGTAATCCCCCGATTTACGAAGGCTCGGTTTACGAAATTTCGATATTACGAACATCATTCTTAAAGTATAAAATTCGTTATACGAATGAAAAATTCGCTATTACGAACAATTTCATAATGTTATAAAATTCGTTCTACGAATGAAAAATTCGCTATTACGAAAAATTTAATTCAATTTGGAACTCCCCGTGTAAATTTTCTTTTTAATGAATAATGTAATATTTATTATATTTTGGAAATGAATAAACTCTTTTTTCTTTTCTTTTCTAATCACTTTGTTTTAAATATTTCTAAAAATAGGATTTCGTTTAACGAAAATTTTGGGTACGCATCTATGTAGTTTTAACACAAACTTATACTAAAATGGATCTCGTTTTACGAATATTTTCGATCGCTGGAACGTATCTATTTATTTTAAATAGAATACCATACTAATATTGGGCTCGATATACGAATATTCGATACACGGCCACTTTCACAGAACGTATCCTGTTCGTAAATCGGGGGATTACTGTATATATATATATATATATATATATATATATATATATATATATATATATATATAAAATACGCTGTATAGAAATTTAAAAAAACAAAATACAAAATTGTAAACATTTATTAAATTATAAAACAAATTACACTGTAAAAAAAAGTATTTTGTTGTAGATTCAACGTGCCTTGTTCCAAATATCTAAAGTTCCAAATATCTTAAGTTCCAAATAAATATTCAATTGAATATTCAAAAAACAATACAATTAAAATTTATATGTCAAATTTAAACAAATAGTTGAATTTCAAAACTAATATTAATATTATAAATACAATTTTAAATATTTAATAAAAATTATCAAAAGAAATAAATAAAAATAAAACTTACAATGGCTAGACGTCTCAATTTCAATTTATTACTGCATTTCGTTGTCAATTTCTCTGTGTTTACATTATTTTTTATTATTCGTAATTCAAAATGTCTAAAACCAACGATGTTGGTAGTGATAATATTGGGGCCAAACACGAATCAAGTGAGCGGGCAGTGACCAGTACGGTTAAAATTCCTGAATTTTGGGATAAAAGTCCACAAGTGTGGTTTATCACGATAGAAAATATTTTTCGAGAGGCGTAAAAGCAGATTCGCGTAAATTTCAATATACATTGGCTGCACTCCCTCAACATGTTGTTATGTCAGTTTTAGACATAGTCAAAGAAGATGACGTTACGTACGACGCTCTAAAAACTGCTCTAGTGGAAAGAAATTCATTAACTGAAGAACAGCGTTTGAGTTCTTTGCTTAGTGATGCTAACGCAGTCATGGGAGACCGTCGCCCATCTGATTTCTTCCGTCACTTGTACCAATTAGCCGATTCGGGAACCGGTGTAAATAAAGATCTCCTTTTGAAGTTGTGGATGACACGTTTACCTAGTACACTGAACGTGGCATTGGTAGCTTCAAATTTGACCGACCACGCAGCACTGATTGCAATGGCTGATAGGATATGGGACACCCTAGCCAAAGATTCCATTTCCGCTATACAAACACAACGAAACGCGACAAAATCGGTGGATCCTATGTCAGCATTGTGCGCTGGTGTGAGCGAAATGTGCCAGCAAATTCAATGTTTAAAAAGCGAGATTGCGGAACTAAAGCAAAATAACTTTTCACGTGGTCGTTCGCAATATCGTAGTCCGGCACGTTTACATAATCGCAGTTTTAGTCGAAGTACGTCAAGGCCACCTAGGGAACAACATGCTTATTGTTGGTACCATCACAAACACGGTTCAAATGCTACAAAGTGTAGACAGCCATGTAGTTTCCAAAAGGCGACAACTACGACTCCAGACCACTTTCCAAAAAACTAGTAAAATCTACTGAAAACGCGGCTTCAGTAGTCACCCAACGTCACGCCGCCTACTTATTTTCGACGATTCTAACAAACTAATTTTTTAATAGAGACTGGCGCAGATCTTTCGGTTTTACCTCGCAATCGCTTCCCAAATGCAAAACCTGACGAATAAGCGCGTTTGATAGCGGCAAACGGATCCAACATCACAACGTTTGGTGAAAAATTGTTAAAATTAAACCTCGGTTTACGTCGAGAATTTAATCACGTCTTTACGATTGCGGATGTTACACGACCAATCATAGGCGCCGATTTCCTGCAGAAATTTGGTTTGTTGGTAGATGTATCGCGTCGGAAATTACACGATCGGGAAACGTCATTAGCAGTTAACGCAACGTTGCGTAACACAAATGAGCCGACAATAAAAGTTTTTAGCGTTCAACAAGACAGTATAACAAATTTACTAAAAAAATACCCGTCATTAACACAAAACCCACGTTACGATCAACCGGTAAACCACACAATCGTTCATTACATTGAAACAAACGGTAGACTTCCATTTTCGCGTCCGAGACGGCTAGATCCGGCAAGATACAAAGCAGCTAAAAATGAATTCCAAAACATGGTGGAATTGGGGATTTGTCGACCTTCCAAGTCTCAATGCGCGTCTCCGCTACATATGGTAGAGAAAAAGGACAAGGATTGGAGACCTTGCGGCGACTACCGGCGTTTAAACGCGATAACTGTACCCGACCGGTACCCCATCCCCCACGTGCAAGACTTCAGCATGAAGTTGGCGGGTTGCAAGATCTTCTCGAAAAGCGATTTAGTCAGGGCGTATAACCAAATACCGGTAGCCGAAGAGGACGTATATAAAACGGCAATTACGACGCCTTTTGGGTTATACGAGTTCGTCAGGATGCCGTTCGGTTTACGTAATGCGGCACAAACCTTCCAACGCTTCATGAACCAGGTTTGCGCCGACCTTGAATTTGCATTTGTGTATATTGACGACATTCTGGTCGGCCGCGAAACCGAAGAACAACATCTCCGCGAGTTAGATATTTTGTTCAAACGTTTAACGGAATATGGTTTGACGATTAAACCATCGAAATGCGTGTTTGGAGTGACGAGGTTAGATTTTCTGTCACACGAAATCACTGCGGAAGGTATTAAACCTACTAACGATAGAGTAGCCGCCATTATTGATTTTCCGGTTCCTACCAACGTGAAGCAAATACAAAGATTCCTTGGTATGATTAACTATTACCATCGTTTAATACCTAGCGGATGTATTAGCACCGATACATTCACATGTAGCCGTACTAACGAACCGAAAACGAGGTAAAAACAAAAATGACTTTTCATGGCCCGAAGCGTGTCAGTCCCGGTTCAAACAATCAAAACGTTTGCTATCTGACGCTACCCTTTTAGTACACCCGTTAAACAATTGTAAGTTCAGCGTTACCACCGACGCGTCTAATACAGCTGTGGGTGCCGTCCTACAACAGTACGCCGAAACCACGTGGCAACCGTTAGGATTCTTTTCGAAAAAAATTGCAACCAGCAGAGACACGATATTCCGCATTTGACAGAGAACTGCTCGGAGTTTATCTTGCGATAAAATTTTTTCGATACTTTTTAGCAGGTCGCGATTTTACAATTTATACTGACCACAAACCGTTGGTAAATGCCATAAATTCTAAATGTGAAAGAAGCCCGCGACAGTCTAGACATCTAGATTTCATTTCGCAATTCTCCACAGATATACAACATGTGAAAGGTAAAGACAACTTTGTCGCTGACGCGTTGTCACGTTTAGGAGATGCGTCGTTAGAAACGAAGACGAATACAATACAAACGCTTTTCGAACACCAACAAAATGACGACGAATTAAAGAAAATGGTGGGCACGAAATGCTCATACACGTTGGAACAAGTCACGATCCCGGGTACAACCATTCAATTGTGGTGTGAAACGTCATCCACGAAAAACCGACCCTATGTTCCGATAGCTCTTCGTCGTAAAATATTCGATAAGTTTCACAATATCGCTCATCCCGGAATTCGTGGATCAAAAAGATTGGTCGGCGATCGATATTTCTGGCCGTCTATGAATAGAGATGTTGGGACATGGAGCCGTGGGTGTATAAAATGTCAGCGCGCGGAAATGACTAGACACACGAAGACACCGTTCGAAAAATTTGAACTTTCCGGTAATCGTTTCGAGCACGTTCATATCGACATTGTGGGACCATTACCGCCTTCGGAGAATAAACGGTATATACTCACTCTCATCGATAGATACACGCTGTGAACCTACCCAGACATTGGTTCGTGAATTTATAACGCGGTTCGGAGTACCTTTGCGCATATCGACCGATAGGGGGACTCAATTCGAATCACGTTTATTTAAAGAATTGTGTAGGTTATTGGATATGCATCGTATACGCACGACCTCATATCACCCACGAATGGAATGGTGGAGCGATTCCATTGAACACTGAAAGCCGCGATGATTGCTTGTGGTAACGCAAAGTGGTCCGAAGAGTTACCAATTGTTTTGCTAGGTTTACGCGCGTCAATCAAACACGATTTATCTTGCACAGCAGCGGAATTGGTGTATGGACAAAACATCGTACTGCCCGGCGACATTATAACTGACATTATCGATAGTGAAATAACGCCCGCGCAATTTGTTGACCGGCTCCGAGATAATATTAGCCGCCTTCGTCCGACATCTACGAGAATGGAGGAGAGAGACTTACGTTCCGAAAGACCTCGCGACGTGCGAATACGTTTTCGTCCGTCTGGATAAAGTCAGGCCATCACTCACTGCGCCGTACGAAGGACCTTTCCGAATTATAAAACGATTGAGAAAATATTTTATCATTAGTAAAAACGATAAAAACGAATCGATTTCGATGGATCGTTTAAAGCCCGCTTTCATTACCGACGCGGTTAATAAAATAAAGTATAAAAAGCAAGTGTCGTTCTATGGTGAACGCTCCGCTGGAAAGGGGGTGATGTAGGGATTTTAACCTACCAATACGTCAAATAACACTGGTATCAAAAACAGTCAATGTAAATGAGTTCCACAGCGAATAAAGCGCTAAGTCAATCATTAGCGGCGAGCACGCGTAACAAAATATTAATTAGCGGCGCGAGCGGCGGATTCGGCGCCCAGCCATATTGTAACCTACAGCCTCATGCGTTGCGTGTAAGAATTACCATTTTTCTTTTTTTATTCGAGACGTCTAGCTAACCACACACATATTCTGTTGGAGATATTTGAAGAATAGAATATTATTGAAATAATTTTGTAGCATTTATTTAAATAGTTAAAATCAACTATTAATAAATTTGACTGTGTGATACGCTGATATACAAATATATCAAAGGAAAGCTGCAATTTTAATTTCGTGGCAGCATAACTTAAATATCAAGTAGATTGATAAACGGAACAAGGTACTTTGTATTTATAGTATAAATTATATAGTTAAGATTAGATATTAATTAGCATATTAGTTCTAGAGTTGTAGCTCGTAAGACGACTGCTGAAATAAGGAAAAATATAATTAGGTGGAAGTACCACCACAACATTTTTAAGAATTTGTTTTTTTTTTATTCCGATAACCTACAAGTGGTGACCCCGACGTGACTGTACAGGAACCATCGTGAGAAAATCATCGCACCACGTGGTCCATTTGGGTGCAGCTAAACATCATACATCATTATTACATTTCATTATCAGCAAAGCAGAGTCCATTATTCATTTTACGTAAAATCGATAGACAACACGTGATCTACAGTACCAGCAGCGAGAATCAAGAACTTGGAACCGTTGATCAATGTAAAATTTATTAAAGTATATAAACAGGAAATCCATGAGTAATAGTATATAAGAAACTAATACTAACAAATTTGAGGTTAATCACGCCATCGAAAAAAAGTAAAAAATCAATCAACAATCAATAGCAGTTTCTGTTTTAACACCTAAGTCATATTTAATTGTAGACGTGCAGATACTGAAAAATATTTTTATTTTTTTTTTAAAATGTTGTATTTAAATAATTACAATTTATTTTTTAAAAAAAAAACATTTAAAAAAAATAATAATAATAATTATAGTATAAAACACTAGCTACTACTTTGAATAACTGGTTAGTACAATATTTCATGAATTAATCGAATTACACGGTTAAAAATAAAAAATTTTCATTAAAAATATAATTGTGTTTTAACACAAATTTAAAAAAATTCATAGCATTATTGTCAGTCAAAAGGAATATTTTTGGTAAATTTTGGCCTCAGTTTTTTTTTATAATTATTTTTAAAAAATATATATATATAAAAAATTTTAGTCAATGTAAAGGAACGGTTCACGAATTATATTTGGTACAACAAGTTTATTAAAATTCATATCTAAATAAATTTGTAACAAAAAAAAAATATATACATATATATAAAAAAATTAAAGTGAGAAACTGAATTTCATGAATGTTAGTGGTAAATGAATTGTGATTTTCATAAATTATCATTGTAAATGAAAAATAAATGTCATGAATTTTGGTCTGACGAATTTTGATTGTTTTTCAAGTGTAATTACATTTTTTTATTGAGGTATATCGATCGACCATTTGTTGTATTTCAATTAACGTGTAAATAATATTTAAATACAAAAAAAAAAAAAAAAAAAACACCGTTCTTACTACTAAAATATTCAAACATTATATATAATTTGCATTGAATTTCATTAATCATAAATATTCCAATCATTAATACTCTTATCATATAAAAAATTAAAATTTTTTGTTTTTAAAAAAAATTAAAAATACACGTATTTTATGGTACGTTTAATTAAGAAAACATAGATATATATATATACAGTAATCCCCCGATTTACGAAGGCTCGGTTTACGAAATTTCGATATTACGAACATCATTCTTAAAGTATAAAATTCGTTATACGAATGAAAAATTCGCTATTACGAACAATTTCATAATGTTATAAAATTCGTTCTACGAATGAAAAATTCGCTATTACGAAAAATTTAATTCAATTTGGAACTCCCCGTGTAAATTTTCTTTTTAATGAATAATGTAATATTTATTATATTTTGGAAATGAATAAACTCTTTTTTCTTTTCTTTTCTAATCACTTTGTTTTAAATATTTCTAAAAATAGGATTTCGTTTAACGAAAATTTTGGGTACGCATCTATGTAGTTTTAACACAAACTTATACTAAAATGGATCTCGTTTTACGAATATTTTCGATCGCTGGAACGTATCTATTTATTTTAAATAGAATACCATACTAATATTGGGCTCGATATACGAATATTCGATACACGGCCACTTTCACAGAACGTATCCTGTTCGTAAATCGGGGGATTACTGTATATATATATATATATATATATATATATATATAAAATACGCTGTATAGAAATTTAAAAAAACAAAATACAAAATTGTAAACATTTATTAAATTATAAAACAAATTACACTGTAAAAAAAAGTATTTTGTTGTAGATTCAACGTGCCTTGTTCCAAATATCTAAAGTTCCAAATATCTTAAGTTCCAAATAAATATTCAATTGAATATTCAAAAAACAATACAATTAAAATTTATATGTCAAATTTAAACAAATAGTTGAATTTCAAAACTAATATTAATATTATAAATACAATTTTAAATATTTAATAAAAATTATCAAAAGAAATAAATAAAAATAAAACTTACAATGGCTAGACGTCTCAATTTCAATTTATTACTGCATTTCGTTGTCAATTTCTCTGTGTTTACATTATTTTTTATTATTCGTAATTCAAAATGTCTAAAACCAACGATGTTGGTAGTGATAATATTGGGGCCAAACACGAATCAAGTGAGCGGGCAGTGACCAGTACGGTTAAAATTCCTGAATTTTGGGATAAAAGTCCACAAGTGTGGTTTATCACGATAGAAAATATTTTTCGAGAGGCGTAAAAGCAGATTCGCGTAAATTTCAATATACATTGGCTGCACTCCCTCAACATGTTGTTATGTCAGTTTTAGACATAGTCAAAGAAGATGACGTTACGTACGACGCTCTAAAAACTGCTCTAGTGGAAAGAAATTCATTAACTGAAGAACAGCGTTTGAGTTCTTTGCTTAGTGATGCTAACGCAGTCATGGGAGACCGTCGCCCATCTGATTTCTTCCGTCACTTGTACCAATTAGCCGATTCGGGAACCGGTGTAAATAAAGATCTCCTTTTGAAGTTGTGGATGACACGTTTACCTAGTACACTGAACGTGGCATTGGTAGCTTCAAATTTGACCGACCACGCAGCACTGATTGCAATGGCTGATAGGATATGGGACACCCTAGCCAAAGATTCCATTTCCGCTATACAAACACAACGAAACGCGACAAAATCGGTGGATCCTATGTCAGCATTGTGCGCTGGTGTGAGCGAAATGTGCCAGCAAATTCAATGTTTAAAAAGCGAGATTGCGGAACTAAAGCAAAATAACTTTTCACGTGGTCGTTCGCAATATCGTAGTCCGGCACGTTTACATAATCGCAGTTTTAGTCGAAGTACGTCAAGGCCACCTAGGGAACAACATGCTTATTGTTGGTACCATCACAAACACGGTTCAAATGCTACAAAGTGTAGACAGCCATGTAGTTTCCAAAAGGCGACAACTACGACTCCAGACCACTTTCCAAAAAACTAGTAAAATCTACTGAAAACGCGGCTTCAGTAGTCACCCAACGTCACGCCGCCTACTTATTTTCGACGATTCTAACAAACTAATTTTTTAATAGAGACTGGCGCAGATCTTTCGGTTTTACCTCGCAATCGCTTCCCAAATGCAAAACCTGACGAATAAGCGCGTTTGATAGCGGCAAACGGATCCAACATCACAACGTTTGGTGAAAAATTGTTAAAATTAAACCTCGGTTTACGTCGAGAATTTAATCACGTCTTTACGATTGCGGATGTTACACGACCAATCATAGGCGCCGATTTCCTGCAGAAATTTGGTTTGTTGGTAGATGTATCGCGTCGGAAATTACACGATCGGGAAACGTCATTAGCAGTTAACGCAACGTTGCGTAACACAAATGAGCCGACAATAAAAGTTTTTAGCGTTCAACAAGACAGTATAACAAATTTACTAAAAAAATACCCGTCATTAACACAAAACCCACGTTACGATCAACCGGTAAACCACACAATCGTTCATTACATTGAAACAAACGGTAGACTTCCATTTTCGCGTCCGAGACGGCTAGATCCGGCAAGATACAAAGCAGCTAAAAATGAATTCCAAAACATGGTGGAATTGGGGATTTGTCGACCTTCCAAGTCTCAATGCGCGTCTCCGCTACATATGGTAGAGAAAAAGGACAAGGATTGGAGACCTTGCGGCGACTACCGGCGTTTAAACGCGATAACTGTACCCGACCGGTACCCCATCCCCCACGTGCAAGACTTCAGCATGAAGTTGGCGGGTTGCAAGATCTTCTCGAAAAGCGATTTAGTCAGGGCGTATAACCAAATACCGGTAGCCGAAGAGGACGTATATAAAACGGCAATTACGACGCCTTTTGGGTTATACGAGTTCGTCAGGATGCCGTTCGGTTTACGTAATGCGGCACAAACCTTCCAACGCTTCATGAACCAGGTTTGCGCCGACCTTGAATTTGCATTTGTGTATATTGACGACATTCTGGTCGGCCGCGAAACCGAAGAACAACATCTCCGCGAGTTAGATATTTTGTTCAAACGTTTAACGGAATATGGTTTGACGATTAAACCATCGAAATGCGTGTTTGGAGTGACGAGGTTAGATTTTCTGTCACACGAAATCACTGCGGAAGGTATTAAACCTACTAACGATAGAGTAGCCGCCATTATTGATTTTCCGGTTCCTACCAACGTGAAGCAAATACAAAGATTCCTTGGTATGATTAACTATTACCATCGTTTAATACCTAGCGGATGTATTAGCACCGATACATTCACATGTAGCCGTACTAACGAACCGAAAACGAGGTAAAAACAAAAATGACTTTTCATGGCCCGAAGCGTGTCAGTCCCGGTTCAAACAATCAAAACGTTTGCTATCTGACGCTACCCTTTTAGTACACCCGTTAAACAATTGTAAGTTCAGCGTTACCACCGACGCGTCTAATACAGCTGTGGGTGCCGTCCTACAACAGTACGCCGAAACCACGTGGCAACCGTTAGGATTCTTTTCGAAAAAAATTGCAACCAGCAGAGACACGATATTCCGCATTTGACAGAGAACTGCTCGGAGTTTATCTTGCGATAAAATTTTTTCGATACTTTTTAGCAGGTCGCGATTTTACAATTTATACTGACCACAAACCGTTGGTAAATGCCATAAATTCTAAATGTGAAAGAAGCCCGCGACAGTCTAGACATCTAGATTTCATTTCGCAATTCTCCACAGATATACAACATGTGAAAGGTAAAGACAACTTTGTCGCTGACGCGTTGTCACGTTTAGGAGATGCGTCGTTAGAAACGAAGACGAATACAATACAAACGCTTTTCGAACACCAACAAAATGACGACGAATTAAAGAAAATGGTGGGCACGAAATGCTCATACACGTTGGAACAAGTCACGATCCCGGGTACAACCATTCAATTGTGGTGTGAAACGTCATCCACGAAAAACCGACCCTATGTTCCGATAGCTCTTCGTCGTAAAATATTCGATAAGTTTCACAATATCGCTCATCCCGGAATTCGTGGATCAAAAAGATTGGTCGGCGATCGATATTTCTGGCCGTCTATGAATAGAGATGTTGGGACATGGAGCCGTGGGTGTATAAAATGTCAGCGCGCGGAAATGACTAGACACACGAAGACACCGTTCGAAAAATTTGAACTTTCCGGTAATCGTTTCGAGCACGTTCATATCGACATTGTGGGACCATTACCGCCTTCGGAGAATAAACGGTATATACTCACTCTCATCGATAGATACACGCTGTGAACCTACCCAGACATTGGTTCGTGAATTTATAACGCGGTTCGGAGTACCTTTGCGCATATCGACCGATAGGGGGACTCAATTCGAATCACGTTTATTTAAAGAATTGTGTAGGTTATTGGATATGCATCGTATACGCACGACCTCATATCACCCACGAATGGAATGGTGGAGCGATTCCATTGAACACTGAAAGCCGCGATGATTGCTTGTGGTAACGCAAAGTGGTCCGAAGAGTTACCAATTGTTTTGCTAGGTTTACGCGCGTCAATCAAACACGATTTATCTTGCACAGCAGCGGAATTGGTGTATGGACAAAACATCGTACTGCCCGGCGACATTATAACTGACATTATCGATAGTGAAATAACGCCCGCGCAATTTGTTGACCGGCTCCGAGATAATATTAGCCGCCTTCGTCCGACATCTACGAGAATGGAGGAGAGAGACTTACGTTCCGAAAGACCTCGCGACGTGCGAATACGTTTTCGTCCGTCTGGATAAAGTCAGGCCATCACTCACTGCGCCGTACGAAGGACCTTTCCGAATTATAAAACGATTGAGAAAATATTTTATCATTAGTAAAAACGATAAAAACGAATCGATTTCGATGGATCGTTTAAAGCCCGCTTTCATTACCGACGCGGTTAATAAAATAAAGTATAAAAAGCAAGTGTCGTTCTATGGTGAACGCTCCGCTGGAAAGGGGGTGATGTAGGGATTTTAACCTACCAATACGTCAAATAACACTGGTATCAAAAACAGTCAATGTAAATGAGTTCCACAGCGAATAAAGCGCTAAGTCAATCATTAGCGGCGAGCACGCGTAACAAAATATTAATTAGCGGCGCGAGCGGCGGATTCGGCGCCCAGCCATATTGTAACCTACAGCCTCATGCGTTGCGTGTAAGAATTACCATTTTTCTTTTTTTATTCGAGACGTCTAGCTAACCACACACATATTCTGTTGGAGATATTTGAAGAATAGAATATTATTGAAATAATTTTGTAGCATTTATTTAAATAGTTAAAATCAACTATTAATAAATTTGACTGTGTGATACGCTGATATACAAATATATCAAAGGAAAGCTGCAATTTTAATTTCGTGGCAGCATAACTTAAATATCAAGTAGATTGATAAACGGAACAAGGTACTTTGTATTTATAGTATAAATTATATAGTTAAGATTAGATATTAATTAGCATATTAGTTCTAGAGTTGTAGCTCGTAAGACGACTGCTGAAATAAGGAAAAATATAATTAGGTGGAAGTACCACCACAACATTTTTAAGAATTTGTTTTTTTTTTATTCCGATAACCTACAAGTGGTGACCCCGACGTGACTGTACAGGAACCATCGTGAGAAAATCATCGCACCACGTGGTCCATTTGGGTGCAGCTAAACATCATACATCATTATTACATTTCATTATCAGCAAAGCAGAGTCCATTATTCATTTTACGTAAAATCGATAGACAACACGTGATCTACAGTACCAGCAGCGAGAATCAAGAACTTGGAACCGTTGATCAATGTAAAATTTATTAAAGTATATAAACAGGAAATCCATGAGTAATAGTATATAAGAAACTAATACTAACAAATTTGAGGTTAATCACGCCATCGAAAAAAAGTAAAAAATCAATCAACAATCAATAGCAGTTTCTGTTTTAACACCTAAGTCATATTTAATTGTAGACGTGCAGATACTGAAAAATATTTTTATTTTTTTTTTAAAATGTTGTATTTAAATAATTACAATTTATTTAAAAAAAAAAAAACATTTAAAAAAAATAATAATAATAATTATAGTATAAAACACTAGCTACTACTTTGAATAACTGGTTAGTACAATATTTCATGAATTAATCGAATTACACGGTTAAAAATAAAAAATTTTCATTAAAAATATAATTGTGTTTTAACACAAATTTAAAAAAATTCATAGCATTATTGTCAGTCAAAAGGAATATTTTTGGTAAATTTTGGCCTCAGTTTTTTTTTATAATTATTTTTAAAAAATATATATATATAAAAAATTTTAGTCAATGTAAAGGAACGGTTCACGAATTATATTTGGTACAACAAGTTTATTAAAATTCATATCTAAATAAATTTGTAACAAAAAAAAAATATATACATATATATAAAAAAATTAAAGTGAGAAACTGAATTTCATGAATGTTAGTGGTAAATGAATTGTGATTTTCATAAATTATCATTGTAAATGAAAAATAAATGTCATGAATTTTGGTCTGACGAATTTTGATTGTTTTTCAAGTGTAATTACATTTTTTTATTGAGGTATATCGATCGACCATTTGTTGTATTTCAATTAACGTGTAAATAATATTTAAATACAAAAAAAAAAAAAAAAAAAAACACCGTTCTTACTACTAAAATATTCAAACATTATATATAATTTGCATTGAATTTCATTAATCATAAATATTCCAATCATTAATACTCTTATCATATAAAAAATTAAAATTTTTTTTTTTTAAAAAAAATTAAAAATACACTTATTTTATGGTACGTTTAATTAAGAAAACATAGATATATATATATACAGTAATCCCCCGATTTACGAAGGCTCGGTTTACGAAATTTCGATATTACGAACATCATTCTTAAAGTATAAAATTCGTTATACGAATGAAAAATTCGCTATTACGAACAATTTCATAATGTTATAAAATTCGTTCTACGAATGAAAAATTCGCTATTACGAAAAATTTAATTCAATTTGGAACTCCCCGTGTAAATTTTCTTTTTAATGAATAATGTAATATTTATTATATTTTGGAAATGAATAAACTCTTTTTTCTTTTCTTTTCTAATCACTTTGTTTTAAATATTTCTAAAAATAGGATTTCGTTTAACGAAAATTTTGGGTACGCATCTATGTAGTTTTAACACAAACTTATACTAAAATGGATCTCGTTTTACGAATATTTTCGATCGCTGGAACGTATCTATTTATTTTAAATAGAATACCATACTAATATTGGGCTCGATATACGAATATTCGATACACGGCCACTTTCACAGAACGTATCCTGTTCGTAAATCGGGGGATTACTGTATATATATATATATATATATATATATATATATATATATATATATAAAATACGCTGTATAGAAATTTAAAAAAACAAAATACAAAATTGTAAACATTTATTAAATTATAAAACAAATTACACTGTAAAAAAAAGTATTTTGTTGTAGATTCAACGTGCCTTGTTCCAAATATCTAAAGTTCCAAATATCTTAAGTTCCAAATAAATATTCAATTGAATATTCAAAAAACAATACAATTAAAATTTATATGTCAAATTTAAACAAATAGTTGAATTTCAAAACTAATATTAATATTATAAATACAATTTTAAATATTTAATAAAAATTATCAAAAGAAATAAATAAAAATAAAACTTACAATGGCTAGACGTCTCAATTTCAATTTATTACTGCATTTCGTTGTCAATTTCTCTGTGTTTACATTATTTTTTATTATTCGTTTTTTATTATTCGTAAATGGCTTGGAGTTGCTGGTAGGTTTTATGTGGAGTGAAAAGGTTAAATTACCTCTTTCATTCTTAAATCATATTACCTCTTTGTTCATAAATTACTTCTAATTTGCAAATACATCTGCTATTATATTTTTTTTTTGCATTCATACAACTACTGTTTTTTTGTGATTGAACCTGAACAAGTCGATTGAAAAAGTTGTTGTCAGAACTGTAACAAATCATTACTAACTTTAGATAAAAATTTCGTAAATAATACTGCCGATAATTTGCCTAGTGATGAATAAATTGAAACACAATTTAATTTATTTAGATCTCCAGACAAAAAACCAAAACGTGTTATTTTTGGTGACATTGAGGAGTATGTTTTAAGTAAAATTAAATTTTATTAAGTAAAATAAAAAAACTGAGAAAATTTAATGAAGAAAAAGGTTCAAAAAATATGCGAATCAATTGAAAGATATTTCAAATTGCATTAATTCTGAAGAATTTTCTTGTTATACTACGGACTCGTTGAAGGAAATAAGTTGACTCGTAAAAACTTTTAGCACAATCTTTAAACTAAGTGTCTGCTTCAAAATATATATTAATGAGAGAATTCTTGAAATTGCAATTACCTCAAAAATATCCCTCAATCGGAGGGTTTACTGATTTGGTGATAACATTATTTCAAGAAATCGTTCAATTAATTGACCTCCAAGATCACGCGACATAACGCTACTGGATTATTTTCTTTGGGGTTGTGTGAAGTCATTGGTTTATGCTCATAAACCAGAAACAATAGATGCTTTGGAAGCCAACATAACTCGTGTTATTGATGAAATAAGGCCTGAATTACTCGAAAAAGTGTTCCAAAATTGGTCTAATTGAATTCCTCAGAGCTAATCATGGTGTACATATGACGGACATTATATTTAAAACCTAAATGTCATAAAATTACCTTTCAAATAAAAAAATTGGCTTCAATCTTAATTTAAATGTGTTTTATTTCAATTTAAAGTTCTATCATTCTAAAAAAAAAACACTTTTTATGTATACATATATATTATATGCGTCTCAATGCATTTTCATTCTTCTTTTTTACATGTATTTCATACGGGCAGAGTTTTTAGTTTTGTGGGTAGAAATCTGTTACAAACATTATTTTTCTAAATTCTGTTATTTTTTATATAATATGGTCGCTGAAAACTTATAAAATAAAAAAATGGTAAAATCACTAAAAATTATATTAAATTTTTCAAGGATTTTGTAATTGCATAATAGTGTGTTACATGAATTTTAAGCAAAAACAATACAACAGTTTTTACATTACTTATAAAATGGAGATTTATCGTTGAGTAAGTACCACCAAAGTAGATTAAGTATTAATTTTAATATTTCGTTTTATTTTATTTCTAGTGTTTTTAAATCTGATTTTGCACGCTGGTCCCACTGGTTAACCACACACTAGCAGCTTTGGTATACAGATTTATATAAATTTATTTTTTTCTCATTATTTAATTTACGACATATTAATGGATATAAGTATTTAATTAAAATGTCACGTTTTTTAACACTTTCGTCGATATGTTATAGTTTTAAATATTCAACCAAAATACTTTTAAAACTCATACAAAATTAAACACAACAATTTTCTGAATAAAAAAATTATTATAAAAAAAATTAAATAAGAATGTGAAGCTAGTAATCCACGAAATCGCAATGTTTTATCTATGCTTGACGCCCTGTTTTTCCGAGGTTCGTTGCTTCTTAACATATTTTGCACGTCCGGAGATGTCTGCCTCTTCGGAACTTCAGCAGAGTATAGGGTGTCTTGCATGGAAAGGCATGCAAGATCATACGCTTCTTTAATGGTCTTTCCTTTATTGCGGTGGTATGAATACCGTCTTCGGCCTGCCCCACTTAAATTTTTTTGTTCTCAGACAGCGTCAACTTCTTCAGCTCTGCTGATAATTGAGTCTCGTCGATGCTGCTGAGTCTAGAAGATGGTCTTACACCCCTTCTTTTGGTTAGTTTCCCTGTTGGGATGTATTGGGAAGCGATGACCTTTACTCCAGCTGCACTAGCCTATTGCTTTGAAGAAGTCCTGTCCATGACCACTGACACCTCACTTGAGGCCTCCGCTTTTGAAAAAGATGGCTTAGGGGAGGCATCAGCCCCTTGTTGTAGCGCGAGAAGAAAAGTCACCCAGAGCTCCGCATTAGCAGGGGAAGGCCCCCACGAGTAGCGCGAGAAAAAAAGTCACCCAGAGCTCCGCATTAGTAGGGGAAGGCTGATTTAAACTGGAGGTCGCCTAGTGTCCAGAGTTCACATATTAGCGGCTAGAAACCCACTAACTATTCATCCCTTGGCATATGCTGTTTCACCATGGATTAGGGGATTTTTATATACAAGGTTTACTCCTCTAGTGTCGTACTTTGTTAAGGTCACCATATAGGTAGCACGTACACTTGCGAATTACTGCGGGTTAAGACTCCCTTTAATAGTAATTATTGATATCCTAAGCGGTGCCTGAAACATGACCAGACCAACTTTTAGGACATACAGTACTGTGATAGGAAACGGAATCTACATCAAGCTGTTCGGTTGCATCCCCCTAGCACATTCGCCTGGACCAAAAGATAGGATATGGAGCCGACAGCAAGCTGTTCGACTTGTTCCCCCTATAATGTAGATCTTTTGGCTTTATCCAGTCTGCACCACGTGGAGGCGACCTACTTAACGGACCTTCAAACCAAGATATTGTTATTGAAAATTCAGTTTCAAACTTCACTGAGGAAAAAAATTACAGATAGATAAAAATAATATAACGCTTGTAGATTATAATAATGAGATCTAGCAACTTAAGTGAATGTGATTCACAAAATAATTATTTTACATCTTTTTCAAAAACCAAAGATATTTTTAGAAATTTTAATAATAAAGTACGAGTGGTTTAGAATTTAGATAACATCCCTAATATTATATTAAGGAATTTTCCAGAGAATATTATTTAATAACGCGTTAACAATTCATATTTTCCTAATAATTGAAAAATGGCAAAAGTAATATTAATTAAGAAGCCAGGTAAAGGAACTTTTGATCCCAAAAGTTGCAGACCAATCAGCGTGCTACCTGTGGGGATGGCGCGCGTGTTAATTTGTACCAACCTCACTTGTCTTTATTTTGTCCTGAAGGATCTTATTTTTCGTTATATAAAAAAAACTATTTAATTTGGTTGAATTAAAATATAAACTATTATTTATTTAACTTATTTCTTAATGTTATTTATCCAACTTATAATTTTATTTATTATATTTAATATTTAAGTCCATTGTTCCAAATCTTTTTATTTCATTTAACACAATTAATTTATTTTATATTTAATATTTATTTAATTTGACTTGTAATTTTGACTTGTAATTTATTTATTTTTTTTTTTTACCGCACAATTAAATTTATTTCTGACTTGATCGATTTTCGATCTGAACACTCTCGTTGCTGACTATCTAATAATAATCTTATCATCTCTTCATTTGCATTTATTATAATTGCAGCAAATAAAAAAATGATATGATTGGGTGGTATGATCGCATCATCCGATTATAAACAAAACAAATAGTTACCGGTACAATAATAATTTTTGTTGTTCAAGAGAATAATTATAAATTAATAAAAATTATTAATTATTGTTGTACCGGGTCACTACATCACCCTCCTCCGAGTGAAACGTAAATTTTAATTTGTGAGGAAGTACGATTGTATACCTGAACATTACATATTATTTATATCGAATATATCGTTATTAAATCTTTTTAACTATGTTAATAAATGTTTGCTTGTCAATTGCGAAAGGAAAAAAAAATAAGTAAGAAATTGATTTTTGAAGTAAGAAGTTAACAATTATTATTTACTGAAACTAACTCTACGACACTTTGACTCCGACTTCATGGTAGAAACTCCATAAGCCGGTTTTAGTCTGTCGATTGAAATTGCTTTCTCTTTGTCGTTGATACGTATGATAAATGTTTTTCGGAGACGTCTGGTCACCTTAAAGGGTCCATCGTAAGTTGGTGTCAGCGTTGGTTTGATTTTGTCGCTCCGAATGAATACGTAGTCACATGTGTCTAGAGTTTTTGGTATAAAAATTTGCTGTTTGTCTGTTTTTCGTGTCGGCGTCGGTACCAAGCTTCGCATTGTGTCGCGTAGTTTTGTAATTAGTACGTTAGAGTCCGGTACGTCCGTTGTCGATTCTATAAAAAATTCGCCCGGTAGTTTTAGTGTCTGGCCGTATACTAATTCAACTGGAGAGCATTGAATATCCTCCTTGATCGCGGCGCGAACTCCAAGGAGAACTAATGGTAGCTCTATACTCCAGTTCTGGCTATTACCACGTGCTCTGAGCGTATCCTTCAGCTGGCGATGAAACCGCTCGACCAGTCCGTTAGATTGTGGGTGGTACGGAGAGGTTCTGGTACGAAACACACCCAACAGTTTCCGAAGCTCTTGAAAAAGTTTGGCTTCAAACTGTGATCCTTGATCCGTAGAAATGGTTGCTGGAATTCCAAAGCGGGATACATATTGTATCACGAATGTTTTTGCGATTGTTATAGCTGTCATATCCGGTATGGCGTAAGCTTCAGGCCATCGTGTAAATCTGTCGACTACTGTGAAAATGTATGAGTTTCCGTCAGAGATGGGTAAAGGACCTACCAAGTCTATATGTATGTGCTCAAATCGTGCGTTAGGTATGTCAAAAGTCCCATGTTGAGATTTTGTGTGACGATGAATTTTGGTCTTTTGGCAGGGTATGCAAACCTTAGATTCGAGTCACGATTTATGTTTGGCCAAAAATATCGTGATCCAAGCAATTTTCTGGTTGCTCGAATGCCAGGATGTGCCAAATTATGCATTGCGTTAAACACAACTCGTCTTAATGTTTCGGGAATGTACGGTCGGTTGTTTTTCGTAGAAATTTCGCAGTAGAGTCCTAGGTCAGGTAAGTTTATTTTTTCTAGCCTAATTGATGGTCTCGGATGTGCAAGAAGTTTTGTTAGTTCGTCGTCCATTTTCTGTTCTTTTGCAATTTTACGTAAGTCGAAACTGTTCCAGTCTACCGTCGCGATCTCTGTAAAACGAGAGAGGCTGTCCGCTACGACATTATCTTTTCCAGCAATATGTCTAATATCAGTGGTAAATTGTGCAATGTAGTCTAGGTGGCGGGTTTGTCGTGGGTTGCGTTCGGTCTTAGAGCAAATTGCGTTGATAAGTGGCTTGTGGTCCGTGAAGATTGTAAAGTCTCGTCCTTCTACCGCGTATCGAAAGTGTTTGACTGCGGTAACTAATATCAGCGTTCCGTTCGATTGCGGATGCGCAAGCATGGTGGCATGTGCCAACGCTGTTTTAACGTTTTGAAACACCGGGGTGAGTTCATCTGGCCAGTCAAGAATTTTGTTTTTTCCTTTAGTTTTGCTTACTTTGACTAGGTACGCGTAAATTGGAGCGAGCAGTTCAGCTAGTTTGGGTATAAAGCGATGGTAATAGTTTACCATCCCTATAAAGCGCTGAATTTGTCGGATTGATGAAGGTGTTGGGAATTTCTGAATGCTTTCGACTTTCTCATTTGATGGCAAAATACCATGCTCAGTAACGAGATGACTGAGAAAACCTAATTCAGAAACTCCGAAAACCCATTTTGCTGCATTAATGGTAATTCCATAATTCGATAAACGCTGAAACAACAGTCGGAGATGTTCCTTATGCGTTTTCGCGTCCGCAGATGCAATAAGGACGTCGTCTATGTAGACGAACACGAAGTCCAATCCTTGACAGACCTGATGCATGAACCTTTGGAACGTTTGGGCTGCGTTCCTTAACCCGAAAGGCATTCGCCGAAATTCGAACAACCCAAATGGTGTGGTTATTGCGGTTTTGTGAATGTCGGTTTCTGCTACCGGTATTAAATGGTATGCCCTGACGAGGTCGACTTTTGAAAAAATTTTGGTACCGTTTAAGTGTGCTGCAAAATTCTGGATATGTGGAATCGGATATCGATCCGGAATAGTAGCTGCATTCAGTTGGCGGTAATCCCCGCATGGACGCCACTCATTATTATTCTTTTTGGGCACCATATGTAGCGGCGAAGAAACATAAGAAGACGATGGTTGGCATATGCCTAATTCAACCATTAAGTCGAACTCCTTTTTCGCGGCGTCATGGCGAGTAGTGTCGAGACGGCGCGGTTTCGCACAAGGTAACCGGTTTTCGGTCATTATGTGGTGTACCACCGAATGACGAACTTCTTTAAAGTAGTCCGGCGGCTGTGTAAGCTCGGGAAATTGAGATAATATTTCTGAAAATTCGTTCTTGATTACGTTGACTTTAGGCGTCGGCGTGTTGGTGGTAATATTCAACGTATGGATCGAAAGATTTGTGAGTGGATCAATGATTTTTCTATTTTTTAAATCTACGATAAAACCGTACTTCTTTAAAAAATCAGCTCCGATGATAGCTCGATCGATATCCGCTAAAACGAATTCGTGAATGAATGCTCTACGTCCCAACCTAACTTTTAGCATTTTGGTGCCGAAAGTATTAATTGCAGTACCATTGGCTGCAGATAAAGAGATGTTTTGGTCTGAAATATTGCGCGATTTGCATGGTAAAACTGACAAATCTGCTCCCGTGTCGATTAAAAATGAAATATTGTTAGTATCGTCACGGATATAAAGGCGGCTTGTAAATTGGTTGACACCGGTAGCCGCAATACGCGGTGTCGACTTTAGTTTGGGTGGTTCTCTGTTGGTTTTCTTGGACAAGTGCATTTTGTCGCTTTGTCGCCAAACCTTTTATGATACCAACATTGTTCGGTCGTGGATTTACTTGGTGATGAACCAGAATGATCCGCGTTTTTACTCGAGCTGCGCTGTTTTCTAGAATTGCTTCTATGTCGCGATCTAAAATTTTTATCGTAATTTACATCGAGTCTTGCGATCATCGCTTCGAGTCGCGATAATCTTTCTTCAACCTGGTTTGTGGTTGTGACTTGCGTTGTCGATTTACTATTGCGCGACATTGGTTTCTTGATAGCAAACAGCGATGCATTCTGCTGTGCCTCATGTATTTTATCGGCGACGTCTGCTAGTTCGCTAAGCGGTTTTTCGGCGAATGCAGCTAAAGCTATATGAATAACTTGTGGTAATTTTCTTAACCACAAATTTTTCATAGTGTCGTCATTAAAAGTTGCACCGGCTAGTTGCTTCATTTGGCGTAATAAATCTGAAGGTTTCTGGTCGCCGATGCCTGCTTTTTCGATTAGGGTTTCGAGGCGTTTTGATTCCGAAACCGAATGCCGTTTAATAAGTTTAGATTTTATATATTCGTAATTATTGCTAGCTGCCGGATTAGTGAGTATGTCTATTATAGAGTTACACGATTCTGGCGGTAAAGCAGAAATAGTTAAACAGTATTTTCGTTATTTGTACCTGTAAGCGTTGTACTGTTCTCAGTAGATGTCTTTGCATCATCAGCATTCATTGTATTTTTTAAAAAAAAATTTTATTAAAGTAAAGTAAACAATAATTGAATGTATTTTACTTGAAATAATTTCTTTATGAAATAAAAAATTTTTCAAAATAGTTCGCTTGACGAAAGAGAAAAAAAAAAAAAAAAAAAAATAAAATATTTATACTCGTATATTAAATCGTATGTAATATTCGGATGATACCAAAAATAATTAAAAATCGTATGTATTTTTCGGACGGTCCCACAGTAAAAATATTATTTTAAAAAATTTAATGTTTTTTTTTTATGTGTGTATGCGATACTTTTTACCAAATTTTTAGAGAGAGCGTGTAAGAGAAATCGAAAGTGTATGTATGCGAAATAAATTTAATTCAGCGATTTTGATATTTATGTATGTATTTATAATTAAAATATCGTTTTGTAATGTAAGTATGTGATATATAATTAATAAAAAATTTTATATATAAGAATATGTATTTTATATATGAAATTAAAATTTATATAATATAATATAGAATATAGAATTTATATAATAATTTTTATTTAGAATAAATACTAAAAAATTTTAATTTATATAATGCATTTAAAAAAAAATATTATTTTTGTGTATTTGATAAATGCATATGAAATAATTTTAATTCGTTTTTTATTGTTTTTTTTGTTTTAAAAAAAAAAAAAATTTCTAATTTAATTTTAAAAAATTTTAATTTTTATAGTACAGTTTTATGATATTCATAGTGATTTTAAATTTTAGGTATTTCAATAAATTTACATATCATATATAGAGGTTTTTTTTATTATTTAAATTATTATATTAGCGAATTAACAATTGGTATGCAACTATAACGATTAATTAAATCTGTGTATTTTATTATTAATTTTTATAGACGATATTATCAATTTATTAATTTAGATATCAAAAACAAAGATTTTATTTCAAATAGTAATTCATTTAAAAATATTAGCATATGAATTTTTAAAAAATTTTTTGCAAAATGAAAATAAGGATTTAATTTAAGTTTAATTTTAAATTTAATGCGAATGGATTTTTTTAAAATTATATGACTGTACCATTCGTTATTGTTTTTGAATATATATGTACAAAATAATGAAAAAATTTTACTTGGCGTGATCTTGAATTTTTGTATGATGACGTTGTTCCCTCGCTGATTTTTGATGAATTGATGATCGATGAATCGGGTAACGTTGAATTGGTTCAATGATGACGTAAAATTGTTTAATTTTGATGATCTAATGATAATTTTCTTGATCGACGCAATGTTGACAATGATGACAATTTCCAAATATATTTATAGCTTGGAAACTAATCTTTATATATATGTATATATGAAATTAATTTATATATATATATATATTATAAATTATAATATATATAGTGGTTTAATAGCGGCACAATGATTTAAGTTTTTTTACACCACAATTTTACCGCGTGTTTTTATTTTATAGGTTAATTTGAATTTTTCGGCACTAATTGTGGTACTTTTTAAACGTTCGGGGTCACCAGTTGTGGGGATGGCGCGCGTGTTAATTTGTACCAACCTCACTTGTCTTTATTTTGTCCTGAAGGATCTTATTTTTCGTTATATAAAAAAAACTATTTAATTTGGTTGAATTAAAATATAAACTATTATTTATTTAACTTATTTCTTAATGTTATTTATCCAACTTATAATTTTATTTATTATATTTAATATTTAAGTCCATTGTTCCAAATCTTTTTATTTCATTTAACACAGTTAATTTATTTTATATTTAATATTTATTTAATTTGACTTGTAATTTTGACTTGTAATTTATTTATTTATTTTTTTTACCGCACAATTAAATTTATTTCTGACTTGATCGATTTTCGATCTGAACACTCTCGTTGCTGACTATCTAATAATAATCTTATCATCTCTTCATTTGCATTTATTATAATTGCAGCAAATAAAAAAATGATATGATTGGGTGGTATGATCGCATCATCCGATTATAAACAAAACAAATAGTTACCGGTACAATAATAATTTTTGTTGTTCAAGAGAATAATTATAAATTAATAAAAATTATTAATTATTGTTGTACCGGGTCACTACATACCTAATATTAGCGAAGTTTTTGAAAAAATTATTAATATATATTTAACAAAGTGAACTTTAGAGAAAGTGTTTTTACCTGAAATTCAGTTCGGTTTTAGAATTAAACACTAGACAATTCATGCCATAAATAAGGTCACATCTGACGTATGCTGCCGTTTGAATAATAGAAAATGTGTTGGCGCTTGTCTAATTAATTTGAGTCAGCACAGTGTGAATAAAAGGATTAATTTATAAATTAATAAATTACAACTAACCAAAAGAATTAATTAGAATTATCCAAGATATGATAGTAGAAAGAACTTTCATAATTAAGATCAAGTAAAACTTTTACATTCACCACGGTTTACAGCAAGGTACTGCGTATTCACCAATTTTATTTAGTATATTTTTGAGTGCACTATTGCATGAATTTAATAATAGCATTGTACCTAAATCCAGCATAGCTTTTGCTGATGACGCAGCGGCGAAAAAACCGTAAAAATTCAAATTATTTGCAAAATATGTTTGATTGTGTAATAAACTTATGCTAGCAATTGGAAAATGCAAATTAATTTAAAAAAATTCGAAGTCATTTTATTCAGATCATCACTAGATAAAGCAAATTCGGAAGTTAGGAAGAACTGGAGAAAATTTCATGTGAAGACACCAAGTAGTCAAATATTTAGGCGTATATTTACATCATAATTTGAATTATTCTACACATCTTAAAAATCAGCGGCGAAAAAACCGTAAAAAATTCAAATTATTTGCAAAATATGTTTGATTGTGTAATAAACTTATGCTAGCAATTGGAAAATGCAAATTAATTTAAAAAAATTCGAAGTCATTTTATTCAGATCATCACTAGATAAAGCAAATTCGGAAGTTAGAGAGAACTGGAGAAAATTTCATGTTAAGACACCAAGTAGTCAAATATTTAGGCGTATATTTACATCATAATTTGAATTATTCTACACATCTTAAAAATCAGATTTTACAAGCTCGCAAAGCTTACGCCGTATCTCAGAGACTTTTTTGTTGTAATCACTTGCAATCTCAAACTAAAATATTACCTTATCAAAGTATAATCAGACCTATTTTTACATATGGTTGTCAAATTTGGTATAATGTCAGCGCTTCAACAATGGAATTCTATAGAAAATTCGAAAGAAAATGTCCTAGAGCATATTTGAAAATATATCGGAAAGCTGAGACTAACTATAAGCACTATGTATATAACAAACAATTTTATGAAACTGCTAAAACTTCAAGAATAGACATATTTATTATACATCTAATTAGAAAACATTTCGCAAGAATCACAACAATAGAAGAGAATCGTTTGATTGCACACGTGGTTTATGCTAACGATGAATATATTAGTAATACATTAAATAATGGATTTATTCCTCCTGAAGCTTTTCCAAGTGTCGATAAAAAAAACTATATACAAAGTGAATATAGCAACATCCCAATAATTTATTATGTATTTAGAAGTACCGAAAAAAAATTTATTTTACACGTAATTTAGGTCCAAGACAACCTTTGGCAGTGTGGAGATATATTATAATTCAAATCTGTCTAAAAAAGATTTGAATTATAATATGCCAAAGCAAAAATTTTGGTGGTTGGAAGATAATAATTGTACATATATAAATGTATAAAAGTAAACATAAAATAGATATTTTGTAGGTTTGGCTTTTTTATTTTTAGCTTAGATTTAACATTTAACTTAGGATTAAGGGTAGGGTTTAAGTTTTTTTTACAAAAATACGTAAAATTAATTAATCGGTTTTTCACTTAAAGTATAAAATAAAAGTAAAACATGTTAAAATACAAATGTTATTGAGAAATGTGAAAAAACTTAGTATCCTTAAATTGGATCATGAAGTGTTGTATTAGACATTAAAAAGTATCATTTTTTTCTGAATTGGTTTAATGACAAGAATTTTGGCTAAATAAATAAAATTAAAAACAAAAAAAGGGACGATCTATCCGATGATATTCAATAACATGTCCACAAAAACAACAACGCGGATCCATCATTATTAATAAAATAATATGAAACTAAAAAAAAACTATTTAAAAATAATATTAATGAAAAACATATAAATATGCATATGTATATATAAATATTATTTGAAAATAATATATTAATAAATAAGTAATACAGTAGCTAAATAAATAAAAATTTTCGGTAAAATTACCGACAGTAAAAAAATCGATCAATTTTTTCGAAAAAATACGGACCAATACAAAAGCACGAACGGATAACTATATGCTCTTGAGAAAAGTTCTTCGACTTAAGGAATATAAAACATAAAAGCATAGGATACCCAAATACTATGTATCAAAGCTCTATGCAATCCTCCTGTAACTTGATACATAAGGACAGGAGAATGAAAAATATGTAACTTGATATATATTTTTCGTTGACAGGAGGATGGTCAGGATACCTCATCAACTAATACATTCATAGCTTGCTCGCGGTTCACCACTTCTAGAATCTCACAGATTTTCTTAATTAACAGTTCAGCAACACTAACCTTTCCTCTGCAACTCAGATAAATAAAGTTGAGCCAAGGTTCCAAGAACAGAAAGTGTTAGAGTGAGTTAGTGGTTGATGTAGACTTATTTTTCCATTTTAATAAAATATTTTCAATATGTATATGATTTATCTCATTTATTAAAAAATTTCCTATATTCATTAAATTCTATTTGTTATTAATGAAAATTAATTTTAGCATATTTCATAAATTTCTGTTATTTTTTTTTATATTACATTCTATTATTTAAACGAAAACATAGAAATAATAGAAATGTATAAATATAACACGAATTACACATATTTATATATCATCAATAATACATCATAAATATCTCAGATAGAAATTAATAATTAAAGTAAAAATTTTATTATGTGTCCAAAAATAATTTTTTTTAAAATACAATGTAAATTTAAATTTTTATAAGGAAATAACCTTAAAATTCTGGTATTAAATTTAAAAAAATAAATGTATCTATATAAGAAATCATTTGAAATTTGCAATATTTTTTTACGGAACCATGTTTTTTCTCTTGTTCGTATATATTTTATGATAATGATTCAAAATTGAATTCCCTCTCTTTTGAATATATTAACCTTTTGCACTCCACTGACACCTATACGGTGACATACTAAGTTTAACCACAAATCCACTGACACCTATACGGTGACATGAATAACAAATAAACATATTTTTAGGGAATTGCCCACATATTATTTTTAAAAAAAATTTTCGTCAGTCAATTATTACTGCGATACCTGTGAAAATAAACCTAGGATGCATGTGGAAGATTGTTTTTATAGGTATCATACTATGAAAGAATTTAAGAACAAAAATTAAACTTTTTTTTCTTGTAACATAACACAAATATAATTATATGTAATAAAATATATAAATATAATACAATCTATGTTAACGCATTTGTACAATTTTCTTTAAAAAATAATACTTTTAATTTTTAGTATTCATAAAAAATGGCTTGCAGTTGCTGGTAGGTTTTATGTGGAGTGCAAAAGGTTAAATTACCTCTTTCATTCATAAATCATATTACCTCTTTGTTCATAAATTACTTCTAATTTGCAAATACATCTGCTATTATATTTTTTTTTTGCATTCATACAACTACTGTTTTTTTGTGATTGAACCTGAACAAGTCGATTGAAAAAGTTGTTGTCAGAACTGTAACAAATCATTACTAACTTTAGATAAAAATTTCGTAAATAATACTGCCGATAATTTGCCTAGTGATGAATAAATTGAAACACAATTTAATTTATTTAGATCTCCAGACAAAAAACCAAAACGTGTTATTTTTGGTGACATTGACGAGTATGTTTTAAGTAAAATGAAATTTTATTAAGTAAAATAAAAAAACTGAGAAAATTTAATGAAGAAAAAGGTTCAAAAAATATGCGAATCAATTGAAAGATATTTCAAATTGCATTAATTCTGAAGAATTTTCTTGTTATACTACGGACTCGTTGAAGGAAATGGGTTGACTCGTAAAAACTTTTAGCACAATCTTTAAACTAAGTGTCTGCTTCAAAATATATATTAATGAGAGAATTCTTGAAATTGCAATTACCTCAAAAATATCCCTCAATCGGTGGGTTTACTGATTTGGTGATAACATTATTTCAAGAAATCGTTCAATTAATTGACCTCCCAGATCACGCGACATAACGCTACTGGATTATTTTCTTTGGGGTTGTGTGAAGTCATTGGTTTATGCTCATAAACCAGAAACAATAGATGCTTTGGAAGCCAACATAACTCGTGTTATTGATGAAATAATATTTATTTATTTTATTTATTTCGTCATCAAAGAATATACACTTTATTAGACTACAATTATAAGAAATAATCTATTTTTTAAATAAAAACTAAATAACAACAATATAGCTAAATCAAATAGTTAGATTGAAAGTATACTATAAAATTAGATGAAATTTTTACAAAAATAGAAGAAGTTATAACAGACATATTAAAATTAGCTTAAATAATTATGACTGGATTGCGTTAAGTAATATGTAATGAATCGACTTAGATGATATATTAAAATCAATCAATCTAGAATGACGATTAAACTCATTAATTAGGCTGTTTACACCACTATCACGACCATAATTCGCTCTAGAACATTCAACATTCAATAAACGTCTATTACGAATAGAAATCGGTGAAACATTAAAATTTAATAAACATAATAATTCTGGCGAATCAATTTCACCAACAAGAAGTCTGAATATAAAGACAACCTTAGCAGCAACACGCCGTACTAAGAGGGAATTCAATTTTATTAAATTAAGCCTGGCCTCGTAGGATGGAATATTATTAGTATCTCTCCATTGAAGACCCTTCAAAGCAACTTTTAAGAACCTTTTTTGGATAGCTTCAACACGATTGCTATGAACATCATAGTATGGACACCATATGATTGATGCATATTCTAACAAGGAACGAACAAAAGAAACGTACAATGTTTTTATAACATAAGGATCCGAGAAATTTACAGTATAGCGTCTGATCATACCCCAAGCTCTATTAGCTTTATTAATGACATAATCTATATGAAGATTATACGATAATTTGGTGTCAAGGACAACACCAAGATCTTTTATGCTATGAACACGGGCAATAATCAAGTTACCAAAGTAATATGTACCAGTATAAGTTCTGATCCTACGTGAGTAACTGATAACACAACATTTACTAACGTTAAGAGCAAGTTGGTTTTTGGAGCACCACTGATAAAATTGCTGTAAAGAGTTTTGTAAATTGTAAAAATCAGATACATCTTTACCAGAAAAAAATATTTTGAAGTCATCAGCAAACATTAACAGTAAACAGTCAGGCAGAAATTTAACAATGTCATTAACAAACAAAATAAATAGAAGTGGACCTAGGTGACTCCCTTGAGGCACACCAGAAGTAGCCAATATTTCATTTGAAAGACAATTACGAAAATTAACAAATTGTCGCCTGCCTTGAAGAAAAGATGATAACCACTTAATGAGCATGTAAGGTAATCCCAATTTTTTTAGCTTAAAAATTAATAATTTATGGTTAACACGATCAAATGCCTTACTGAAATCTGTATATATAGTATCGACTTGATTACCCTTTGCAAATTCGGATGTAATGAAATTCGTAAAAAGTAAGAGGTTAGTCACCGTAGAACGGTTTTTCATGAAGCCATGCTGATTAAGACAAATAAGATTCCTGCAATGAAAAAATAAATTATCTGTTACTAAACTATCAAAAAGTTTATGAATACATGATTGTTTGCATATACTTCTGTAATTATCAATCTTATTTTTTTTACCAGATTTAAAAACAGGCACAATAAATGAAAGTTTCCAGATTGACGGGAAACAGCCAGTTCTTAAGGAAACGTTAAACATATGACACATAATAGGATGAAGTGGAATTCCACAGTTTCTAACAAAAACTGGTCTTAAACCATCTGGCCCTGGATTAAATGAAAGCTCAAGGTTATTTATATAATTTAGAATTTCAGTAGGTGAAAACTGGAAATTATTAAAGTTTAAGCATGAATTATTACCCATGTAATTAAAGAAATTTTCGTCAAATTCAAATTGATCATCATTATAAACAGATTTAAAAAATGTAGCAAACAAATCACATGCGCTTTGAGGTGACTCAGCACATTCATTATTAAAGTAAAAAGCTGAAGGGAAGCCATCCGAATTATTCATGGAATTGATAAATTGCCAAAATTTGCGAGGGCACACTATAATACTATTTTGAATTTCATTAATATAAATATAGTACGCATTTGTTATGGCTATCTTAAATTCAGACTTCAATTTACGATAAACTCTGTAATCATCATTTAGCTTACTAAGACGCCATTTTTTAAAAGCTTTATTTTTCAATAATCTCAATTTATTAGTTAGATCATTGTTCCACGGACAATTTCCAAAGTTATTATTTTTAACCAGAATAACTGGTACAAATTTATAAATAACATCAAAAATAATACGATAAAAGTCATTGCAAATAGTGTTCATATCCTCTAAAAGAAGAAACTCACTCCAGTTATAATTACTTAAGGCATTACAAATTGCAGAGTAATCCACATTTTTAAAATCAAATTTAAAAGATTGAGCAAATTCTAGCTCACATGAAAAATCAAATTCACAAAATAATTTAATCGAAGGATGATAAGCATCTTCATGAACTAAACCATTAGGACTACGTATCACCAAGACACCATCAGTATTATTGGAAAATACTAAGTCTAATGAACGATCTTGGAAGTTTTTAACATTATTCAGCTGAAGTAGTCCAAGTGAAAGTAACGTATCAATCATATAGGCTTCAGTAGTGCTAGTTGCATTAACCGGATTCAAAAATGTGCAATCGTCATTAGCAGGAGACCAGCTAATGTGCGGTTGATTGAAGTCACCAAAAATATAAATAATATCCAGTGGTTTCAGCAAGCCAACGATATAACTACAAGCCTCCAAATACCTGACAATTTTATCGTAATTGCTGTTAGGTGGAATATAGGCAGCTACAATGAACAGTGAAACTGAGTTCATAAGATCAATTTTACTACAGCATATTTCCAAATCCAAGTAATTACACATATCAACATCATTAACTGTAAAACGATTATTAACAGCAATAAGGACACCACCAAATCTTTGATGAACACTATTGGTGGCAGAACGATCACATCTATTAATACTAAAATTCGGTGGAAAAAGAAGAGCATTATTAAAAGTATCATCTAATCCAGTCTCAGTCAGAATTATGAAATCACAGGAACAGCATTGCACATTAATAAGGAATTCACTACACTTCGTTCTTAAGCCTCTTACATTTTGGTAGAAGAACGAAGATTCTTTAAGTTTTTTGAAGTCTTCATATTTCTAGACCTTGGCGAGAATTCACGTACTAATATATTACTAGGCCAGATACTGGTATCAAGCAGTTTCTTACCAATGTGTCGAGGTGCATAAATCTTAAATGACGATGACAGTTTATCAGGAATACTGTCGGGAGTCAAACACTGACACCGTAGACTGTTAATATCAATATTTCTGGATTCCAGATATTTTATTATATCCGTCGATTTCGTACCATATTCAAGTCTGGCAACAAATAGAATAAAAGGTGGTGGTACAACTTTTAGACTACAAGGAACTGATTCCAAATTAGAATCAGTCGACACATTCGCAGTAACAGGCGCATCGTTGACAGAAGTATCACCAGTGTTACAAGAAGTTTCATAGTTACCAACTGAAACAGATAGTTCCGGAATAACAGCTGAAATTACTGAAATTGTACTGGCAGATGCATTGGAAGAAACAGGTAGAGCTAAATCGATACTTTCCTTATTTTTAGATTTTTTAGTTTTTTTTAAGTTAGATTTTTTCGAATTGGAAGCAATAGGAACTGGTGTATTGGCAGGATTCGAGCTAAGTTCCGATGAGAGTTGCATCTTATCCGCAATACCTTTAATCAAAACTTCGAGTTTCAACAGTCTCTTTACTTCAGAAGACAATTCACTAATTTTCTCTAATATAGTTGGATCACATCTATTCGTCTTATTAAGATTGACAGAAGCAACTCCATTAGATTTTTTCCATTTATTAAAAAGTACCTTGCAACACGGACACAACCAAAGTGCATTCTCTTCAAGAGCAGTAAGACGATCACAATCATCATCGGATATGTCCATACAGGTGCAATGAAACCACCGACCACAAATTCCTTCGCAGTAAAGTGCCTTATCATCATCATTAACAATCTTGTTACAATCAGCGCATAAGGAGCCAGAACTTGAATCTAGAATTTCAATTGAATCCATTATGGCGTAAATTGAGTAGATCAACGTTATTAATGGATTATCCCAATTTAATTATAATTAAACACAAAAGATCTGCGTAATTATTGGATGATGACACTTAATTTAGTCTATTGTTTAAAATATATAGCTGGATTGATAGGCAACAATACAGCAAAATGAAATTAAAGCAATAAAAAAAAAATATGTCGATTAATTGACAGCAATTATATTCAGCGTACAAAAATCAAAGAAAAAAAAAAAAATTCTTCACAGTTAAATTAATTTTATTTAAAAATTAAAATCCCAATTAGTAATTATTCTAATTATAATGAATTCAATAACTGATTTATAATAAATAATAAAAACAATAAGGAAACTTTTTAACTTTAAAGAATCATTTATTAAAACAATTGAAGAAAAAACAATAGGGAAAAAAACAATAATAAAATTAACAGAATTACGATAAATACGTCTTTTCTGTTTGGCTTTCAAAATTGAATTTAATTATTAAGAGTTAGGAGAAATACGTCTTTCCTGTTTGACTTTCAAAATCGAATTATAAGGCCTGAATTACTCGAAAAAGTGTTCCAAAATTGGTCTAATTGAATTCCTCAGAGCTAATCATGGTGTACATATGCCGGACATTATATTTAAAACCTAAATGTCATAAAATTACCTTTTAAATAAAAAAATTGGCTTCAATCTTAATTTAAATGTGTTTTATTTCAATTTAAAGTTCTATCATTCTAAAAAAAAAACACTTTTTATGTATACATATATATTATATGCGTCTCAATGCATTTTCATTCTTCTTTTTTACATGTATTTCATACGGGCAGAGTTTTTAGTTTTGTGGGTAGAAATCTGTTACAAACATTATTTTTCTAAATTCTGTTATTTTTTATATAATATGGTCGCTGAAAACTTATAAAATAAAAAAATGGTAAAATCACTAAAAATTATATTAAATTTTTCAAGGATTTTGTAATTGCATAATAGTGTGTTACATGAATTTTAAGCAAAAACAATACAACAGTTTTTACATTACTTATAAAATGGAGATTTATCGTTGAGTAAGTACCACCAAAGTAGATTAAGTATTAATTTTAATATTTCGTTTTCTTTTTTTACTAGTGTTTTTAAATCTGATTTTGCACGCTGGTCCCAAACTGGTTAACCACACACTAGCTTGCTTTGGTATACAGATTTATATAAATTTATTTTTTTCTCATTATTTAATTTACGACATATTAATGGATATAAGTATTTAATTAAAATGTCACGTTTTTTAACACTTTCGTCGATATGTTATATTTTTAAATATTCAACCAAAATACTTTTAAAACTCATACAAAATTAAACACAACAATTTTCTGAATAAAAAAATTATTATAAATAAAATTAAATAAGAATGTGAAGCTAGTAATCCACGAAATCGCAATGTTTTATCTAAAAAAAAAAAATTATAATTTATAATCAATAAGATTGTTTCAAAAAACAATTAATATCAATTTAAAAAAATGTTTTTAATGGAATGCTACAAACACGAAAAACCACATAAAAAAATTTATTACGGTTCTATAGTCATCTGCAGTATTAGAGTTTCATCTTTTTTATTGTGAAAGTTTTCAGTTAACGCCAGCATTGGAGGAGAGTTCGTAAGGATCGACTTTCTGAACGGTTACCGAAAAATGTCTATTTTTGACATTTATATTATTATTATTATACCTGGATTGGATTATTTAGAAACAGTTTCTACTTCTTAACGATGAGTTCAAGATAATGAATTTTTTCTATTTTAATCATTTTTACTGTGAAAATGAGACTGTTTTTGAGAAAATCTAATATTTTATCAACAACCAAAGCTAGTTTCTGGAAATTTACACGATCTCCTTCACATAGTTGCACGGGATTTCATGCAAGTAGTACCATTATTATTATTATACAGGCTATCTAACCTTTGTGTACATCATTCATTATACAAATCATTTAAATTTACTTAAGTATATGTTATAAATTTATTTCAATTTGATTTGAAATTCATTTAATTCTCCGCTATTTATTTATTGATGGAATCATTTATTTGACGAATTAACATATTTGTTCCATTATTTTCATTACTTTTTATATTTATTATGATACTTTGAGGTAAAAACATCCGTAATGATATGCGCTTTTTTTCTAGCTAGTTACTAAAAGTTTTCAGCTTGCCGGTTCTATTCTGTAACAAATTTATATTTGTTACTTCTATTCCTTATTTCATGATTTTGAATTTCATTATACAAATATAAAAATATATACACAAATTACAGGTATTTTTGTATACCTGTTATTTGTGTATATATTTTTTTTTATTTATATTCAAATAATTATACTATAGGCCAATTCTATTAATTAAAATTATTTCTAAATAGGTGAAGGATTTAACAAACACGGTGAAATTGGACATAGAAAATCATTGGAAACAAAAAGTCAATAATGGAGAATTTGACATAAATCGACCCAAAGATAAATTCTATGTTCTACCTATGTTTCCATATCCATCGGGAAGCCTCCATATGGGGCATGTACGTGTTTATGCAATTAGTGATACCATGGCAAGATTTTATAGAATGAATGGCAAAAATGTTTTTCATCCAATTGGTTGGGATGCATTTGGTTTACCTGCTGAAAATGCTGCAATTAGTAGAAAAATTGAACCGAATATATGGACTCAACTGAATATAGCACAAATGCGCGAACAATTATTACGATTAGGTTGTTCATTTGATTGGTCACATGAGCTATCAACATGTGACGAAAACTATTACAAATGGACACAAATGCTATTTTTAATGTTGTTTAAAAAAGGGTTGGCTTATCAGAATAAAGCATTAGTTAATTGGGACCCTGTAGATGAAACAGTACTAGCTGATGAACAAGTTGATAATAATGGTTGTTCTTGGCGATCTGGCGCCAAAGTTGAGAAAAAATTACTAAACCAATGGTTCATAAAAACGAGTAAATTTGCAGAATCTTTACTCGACGGTCTTAATGATCCCACACTACAAGATTGGCGTGATATTATTAATTTACAAAAGCATTGGATAGGAGAATGTAATGGGTATGGATTTCAATTAAAACTTAATAACGAGAAGGAGCAATCAATACGACTATGGACTATGAGCCCTGAGCACTTAATGGATTCTAATGGGTTTATAGTTTTGAAAAGTAATCACTATCTGCCTGAATTAGTTAACGGAAAATTTAGTGTTTCAAATCCATTTAGTTCATTAAATATGCCAGTCGTAATTTATGACAATATCGAATATCCAGACAATTGTGATTCATATTTAGCTGCACCCAGTTTTTTAGAAATGGATCGAATTTTGGGATCACATTTAAATATACCATTTAATGAGCAAACTAGTTGTGACTGTAATAATCAAAATTTAAGAGAATTAGTACTAAACAAAGCAATAAAGTTAAATATCGGTGGTTATAAGATAAGCTCAAAGTTAAAAGATTGGTTAATTTCACGTCAACGTTATTGGGGAACGCCAATTCCAATTATAAATTGCCAGAATTGTGGTTCTGTTCCAGTAAACGAAGAAGATTTGCCTGTAAAATTACCAAAAACAAAATATAAAGATGAAAATGACATAAAAACCGTTTGTCCCAAATGTAATAATGCAAATGCTCGCAAAGAAACAGATACTATGGATACTTTTGTTGATAGCTCTTGGTATTATTTACGGTATTTAGATTCGAAAAATCATAAAAATATTTTTGATCATAATTTAATAAGTAAGTTTATGCCAGTTGATTTATATATAGGGGGCAAGGAACATGCTGTACTGCATTTATATTATGCCAGATTTATGAATCATTTTTTACACAGCTTAAATTTATTACCACATTCAGAACCATTTAAAAGACTTTTAGTTCAGGGCATGGTTATGGGCAGGTCATTTAGAATAAAAAAAACTGGAAAGTATATTACAGAAAAGGAAGTGAAAATTGTAGATGCTAAAAAAAATAAAGCTATAGAATTGGAAACAAATGAACCAGTAGTAATGACATGGGAGAAAATGTCTAAATCAAAATTAAATGGTGTTGATCCATCAGAAATGATTGAAGAATATGGAACAGATACGACCCGTCTAATTGTTCTGGCTGATGTTGCACCAACCTCTCATCGTAATTGGTCATCAGCAAGTTAGTAGTAAATAAAAGGGAATTATTGATATATTATATAATATAATTTTAGCTTTTCCTGGTATTTTAAATTGGCAAAAGCGACTCTGGCTTACGTTAAACTATTTTTATGACATCCGAAGTCAAGAAAATTTGGAAAATTTTAAATTTACTAATGAACAATTCATAGCTGAAGACGAAAAACTATATGATGCTAGAAATTATTATATTAAAGGTGCTACTTTTAATTATAGGCATTCACATCAATTGAGTGTAGCAATCTCAAAAATGCAGGGTTTAACAAATTCTTTAAGAGTAAGAAATTTACCAATTTCATGTATGAATTAATAGATTTTCGATATTTTTCTTTTTTAGAGAGCTTCAAAAGAAGTAATAAAATATGGAAAAAATTTTGAACGAGCTTTTGCTAGTCAAATAATAATGCTTGCTCCAATGGCACCACATTTTGCTTCCGAAATGTGGTCAAAATTTATTGCAACGCCAAATCGCTTAAATGATGAATGCGAGGATATTCAATGGACAGAAGAGGTTTTAAAACAAAATTGGCCCACTATTGATATGGAATATAAATTGGATTTAACTATAAAGGTAAATGCAATGTATGGTTTTATAAAAAGCTTTATTTATATTTTTCCTATTTTTTAGATAAATGCTTTTGAAAATGCTGTAATAAAATTACCAAGACATCAACTAGATAAAATTACTTATAATGAAGCAATGGATATAGCATTTAATACCGATTCAGTAACATCTTATGTAACCGATAGGAAAATACGTACAACTAATTTTGTTTTATACCCTGGAATTGAGGCAATTTTAAATATATATTTAGATAAAACTGATAAACTTAAGAACAAAACATTAGAACAGAAAATCAGAAATAAATAAAATATTTGGTTTCAATTGCATTGAAAAATCTTTTTTTTTTCTTAGAAATATTCTTGTCCTGCCTATGAAGAAATTGATTTACTTTTTTATATGTGAAATTATTGCTTTTTATCTTATTCAATTACAAAATATTATATCTGAGTCTATAACGTTCTAAAAAAGCAATTATGTATTCACATTTCAAAAATTTTTAAGATAATATTAGGATTTCCTTACTAATTTTGAATATAAAATGTACTTCTTTTAAAATTTTATTTAAAATAGTGTATTTCCTAGTTAATTTACATTCAATATTCCTGTTAGATTCAAATTTGAGTTCCAATTCCAAATATACATCATAACAATTCTATTCCAATACGAAATTTTCTATTTGGTATCAATATTTATTACAAATTATAGTGGGAAAATTTTACAGTTAATTTATGTATGATCTTCGTTTTTGCCATAATTTTATTTATCCATTTCGCGTATAATAAAACCCTTTATTTTTAGAATAATTTTTTTTGATATTTGAGTAAAAAAAAATTTATTCTAAAAACAAAAGATTTAGATACGCCCGTAACAAAATCTTTCGTTTTGGAAAAATCAAAAAAAAATATTTGTATTTTTTTTTAAATTCGTGCTTTATTTTATTTTGTATGCGATTAGGAATAATTTCAAAACAAAATCTTTCGTTTTGAAATTATACCTAATCGCATATAAAATAAAATAAAAATATTGAGTTACATTCAGATTCAGTCTGGGATCTACCTCTACCATGAAACCATTTGGTCACTGTCACTGCACATATCGAATATTATGCGCAAAATTAAAATGCGATCCCTTCGACGAATTGCTGTACTAAGAAATTGAAATTGTAAGGACTCTGTATTTATTATATTGATCCTATAGATTTGCTTCCATTGAGTGGTTACTTCTAGTAGGTTGCCGCAATGCCACGTTTAAAACAACAGGCAGAGTATGTCAACTAAGTTGTTAGTTCAGTTTTTTTTTTTTTAATATATTTACTTTCAGCGCGTTTTGCGTTATTGCCAGTAAAATGTTTCAAGATATTTTTACTTTGTTTGACTTAAAAGTGATATTTCTCAAAAATATTTATTTTCAATTAGCCAATTAAAACGATCCAAAAATTTCTGGGCTTGCAGGTCACGCTCGATTAATACTACCTACAATCGTAGACAAGTAGTTACTTTTAATTAGCTAATTTAGCACTAATTTATTTATTTATTTGTCAATGCATATAGTTAATATTAATGCAGTTATTTATTAATGTATTTGTTATTTATTTTTTTAGTAATTTATTTATTTTTTAGTAATTTATTTATTTATTTAGATCATAATATTAATCAGTCAATTTTAATTACTCTAGTCATTTATTTACTTATTTATTTAATTATCTATCTATTTATGCTCATTAGTTAATTTATAATAATTTTATCTAGTCAATTTGATTCAATTTTTTATTTTTATTTTTAAAAAAAAAAATCACATTTTGACGAGATACTTTTATAAATCCCCTAAAATTACAAATATAATCAGTCAAGCTCATCGGAATATAGCACTCATTGAAACCAGGTCCTACAGAATAGAGCGAACAAAGTTTTTATTTCTAAGAATATTTATATTAAATTTTTGTTACTTTTGTACACCTAGTTATATATATTCATTGAATTATTGACTGTTTTTCTTATACTTTTGATGTTTGATGTTCAATTTATGTTATATTTAATGTTTATGTTATATTTAAATATGTTTAGTCGTTGAATGGAATCTTTTTTCTGAAATTTTTGTAATATCTGAAACGCAACCCCGTAATTTCATATAAAGCTGGGCTCAGAGTTTGCGGTTGCGGTTTGCGCACTATTTTTATAGAACGTATCTACCGTGCAGTTGGAGGGATTACTGTATATTATGATTTTATTTAAATATAGCAATTTTTTAAGAATAATTTTAAAATTTCCTTATTAGTTTTAAGGTATTCTAATTCATTTTATCATATTGTACATTAATATTATCCCAAAAATATCAATATAATATTAATTTCTATATTTATATATAATATAATACAATACCTAATTTGATATCTTCAAAAACAATATATTTTTTCACAGTACAATAAAGGCTATATGAAATAAATCAAAATTACTCGAATGAAACTACGCCAGCTTCCAAATGATGTGTGAAGATAGCAAACCACATCATTGTCGTGATGCAGAATTGTCGCGCTACAAATATAATAAGCCCCATGATATACTGATTAATAAGATATGATTAGCTGTCAATTCAAATTCGTTCTTATATAGGAGTAAAGTATATGAATTATATAGAAGTGAACTTATATAATTAAAATAAATAATAAATAAACTGTCAACAATAATAATTTAAATAAAAAATAATAATTTCATTGCTTGTATACAAAAGAATTTATTAGAAAAAATATGATAGATTTTATGTAATTGTTTTATTTAACTTTCTTTGTTTACTTCTTTTTTGTTCATAAATATTAATATTTAACATTTTTATTCTAATATACATTTTGCATTTAAAAAATAACATTTTTACATCTTCACTTAAATCTATATGCTCGGAATTACTAATTAGAGATGTTAAATAATTAATGCCAGTCTTTAAACTACCGCCATTATAAATTCTAAAAATATGCTCTAATTTTTTTATTTCACTTAAAAATAAATCTGTTGGTTCGTAAAAACCGCCTTCCGACACATGATTTGCCCAACTATAAGTGGATCCGCTCTGTTCAGCTGTTGGAAAACCAAGATTTTTTTCTGTTTTTTGAAGCCTAAAGGAAATAAATCCAGCTATATTTTCCAATCCATCATTTTCTAATTCGCTTAAGCCCTCAGCAATTTCATTTTCAAGTTCTTTCGATGTAAATGGATCATTCTCAATATTAAAATTCCCTAAAATGGTGGATGTAATAGGGGACTGGCTCAGTAGGTTCTGAATACTGTTGATGGGATATTTTAAAACTTGTTTGATAATTTTAAAATATTATTCTCCCTTTTTAGCTTCATGATCTTCATTTTCATTTTCATCACCTTTGCTTTATTTTTAGATATGTATTTCATCAGGAACATTTCTGAAACATATAATTGAGTATAAACATATTTTAAAAAATTTACAAAGAAATATTACAAAGTTTTCGACTGAGCCTCAGTATCACAGACAGCAGAGTCTTGAAATGAAAATTCGTTTTCTTTAGTTAGGACATCATTATCCTCTTCAAATTGAGCTTCTAACAAATTTAAATAATAGTTTTATTATTTATCCTCTTATCCTCTTCAAATTGTACAAATAACAAATTTAAATAATAGTAATTAAGTAAAAAAATATTCTTATTTATAGAAATTTGTATTTACATTAAATCAGTGACGATATTTTTTTTATTTCTTCCACCAATTCTACTTTCACGTTCCTTTGATGTTTTACTTTCAACATTTTTATTTGGCAAATTCTGATTTGGAAAAGCTTCATTTTTTAATTTTCGAACTGTTGTCTGATGATAATTTAAAAGTTCATGCTTTAGATTAAGCACAAAGTCGTTTGATTGAAAATGTTCTTGACAAATTATTCGAGCATTTTCCACTTTAAATTTATCTTTTCGGTAACACTTTGTCACCCACAATTTACACATACTTTCGTCTTTAGGAAATCTATAAAAATGGTGTACTTCACCATTTATATTATTTTCACTTCTTTTTAGTTATTTATTATTGTTTTTATTGCACCCAAACACAGCGCACATTGAACCATTTTAATAAAAAAAATTTTTATATAAATATTTTTTCTAACCAAAACAATTATTGTCACCAGTCCACGTATTTGTGAATGACAGTGAATGACGTTTAATTTTAATATGCTCGTGATCATATCTTTATGTTAGTATATCATGAATAAGCCCTATGTTATTATTCATTTAATTTAAACTCTTCAATTTTTTTTAATGATATGTCATATTTTTCGGACAGAACACTAGCCTAACCAAAAAATTTTCAAAAAGTCGCCAGCGAATTTTGCATTTCCATACAAGTTTATAAAAAGTTGTGACAGCTACCTTATTAGTAAATTTTTTAAATAAAAATATTCAACACAGACCTAAATGTCCACTCCCAAAAATCGAGAAAAAAATTAGCTTTCATTCGTAGAAAGAAGTTAGTGAATCCGATTTAAATTAAGTTAATCTTAGTTTCAATATTTCCATAAAAGAAACCTGTTTTTTTTTGTTCATCAAAATTATCAATGAAAATTATTATAAAATTAGATAAAGTTGATTAATTTATGTGATAATAGGTCTATATTTGAGTATCCGTTGAAGTTTTATTGTTTTACTAAATTCTGGGAAGTACAAATTGCACTATTCGCCAACAAGAGGAAATGTGATAGATATGCTTTTTTAAACCACATTTTGCTCGATATATTTCTTTTTTTTAGCAATATGTAATCTACAAGATATAATAAATTGAAAAATATAATAAAATTATAACTTTATTTCATTTTAAGAAAAATAAATCCAGTTCAAGGATTTTTTATAGGGAAAATCAAAATATTGAGCTCTCTTTCATAGCAATATGAAGACCACATTGGTATGAAATCCAAAGTTAATGATATATATTGCTAAATATCTATAACTTTGGATGGGGGTTTCAAACGGTATAACTTTATTATAGCGTTTGAAACCCCCATCGACTTTTCAGAATGGCGAATTTGAATGGGTACACTGAATACGTTAAAACTCACAATCTAGTTCGAAAATTCTAAGATTTCGTAGATCATTTTCCGTTTAATTTTATGATAAATTTAAATAAATTTTGTGAATTAAAATTACTAATATGGAAAATACAGTTTTATTTTTGAATAGTAAATTCAAAAATAAAACTGTATTTTCCATATTAGTAATTTTAATCACAATTTTAATTCATTTGCTATAAATAATAATAGGTAATATTGTTAATTATTTAATGTAAAATTATTTTACAAATATAAATGTAATTCTTAAGTAAATTTTATTTAAAAAAAGACCCTTCTTCATCTATAAAACTAGAAAAATTTGTATTATTTATTAGTATATAATTTAAAAAAATGGAAAATTTATTAATATCAATTTAACGATTGGACAGGAGATGAAAAATAAACCAATATCTTAAGTTATAGCCAGATAAAATATATGTTTTTGTTGTGTATAGCTCAATAATTGTACAACAGTCTTATCTATAATTTTAACGCACAAAAAATGTGTTAAAGAAATACTTTGACATTTATTGGAAGGTTAATTACCTTTTGTAAAATTTGAGTAAATTTGAAGAATTTTAATTTTATTACATACTTAATTTATACAAAAACTATTTTTTGAGATTTGCTACTGCTAAACCCTTTTTGGTTTTAATACTGAAATTGGTGCAATACAAAATATTATATCAAATTTTATAATTTACATAAATTAATAACTTATAATTAATTTATGTAAACTAGTTTGGACAAATGACAGACCTTTCCGTGATTTTCAAGATAGAATATACCAATTTTTTGTCACTAATTTAAATAATTTGAATGTATATATTATTAATTAAAACAGTTTTCCACACAACCTATGAGATACTGTTCCTGTCGCATTAACAACTTGTGGCTGGTTTCCCCCCAAAAATTTATATAAAACGATTAGAGTAAATAAAACTCAATGAATTTAATTTTATTCTTATCTAATTAATATAAGAAATTGAAGACCTATTACCGTACAATTTGAACTATTATGTATTTCTTAAATATTATCTTATTTAATAAAAAATTATAGTTTATCCAATATATATATTTTTTATAATATTCTTTTCTTATAGAACAATATTCGTAAATTTAAAATTTATGTAAAATTAAAATTTTGCCTATCTTTCGTAATGATTAAAAAAATAATATGATTTTATGTAAATTTCAACACTAGGTGTTGTTAAAGCTAGGAATTAATAATATTTTTTTCTTACTTCTAATTTTATTATTTATTTTAATTTGTAATTATTTTTAACATTCCCAATTTTCACATATTTGCAATTAAATTGAGTATTTTCTAAATTACTTCAACTTCGATTACGATTATTAATTTTAATACAAGTTTCATCAATCCATCGCTTACATAAATCGCATTGTACCATTGCAAGTTGATGAATCTCATAATTCTCGGAATTTTCTAAAATAAGTTTTTTTTAAAATAAATTCTATATTTATTTTAAGCGATAGTGCGACTGAGATCATCTTCATGTAAATAGATCAAAACGTTCTATTAGACAGCGATAGTGCGACTGAGAACATCTTCAATGTAAATAGATCAAAACGTTCTATTAGATTGCCATTATATTAGGATGAGAGTGACCATGAGCAAACTGAAACCGCTGCTGATGGAACTATTTGGACTGAAATGAAAGATGGATCTATTCCAGGAAGAAGATCAATAGATACCATTTTCAAACAAAAAGCTGGACCTACAGGATATGCAAAGCGAAATATAATAGAAGGTAAAGTAAATTATTATCCCAATTTTTATTTAAAATTACTTCATCAAATATTACTTTAAATTCTATTGCAAACTTGTTTTTTTTTGTAAATTGAGCCGTATATTGTAAATTCGTTATCACTAATATATTCTTCATTTCATTGCAGGACATTTGTGCAAGTCATATGGAATTCTGAAGAGGCATTTTCGAATAGGCTTTTTAACTCAATTAGAGCCTGTGCAGAGTGTTTATTTATATATTTTGTATTTAATATGGTAACTATTACAAGGTACTTATACCATAATTGAGCCATTTCAATGCAATGAATTTCTTACCCAAAGAATAAAGTTTGCTGCAAAATTTACGTGGACAAAGCAAAATATCAACTATTGGTTCCACACAGGAAATATTGACAAATGCAGTTTCAACTGCCGCTTCTTTCTATATATGCCACTTAAACGGTCTATGCAACGAATGATTCGAAAAGTACGGTAAAAAGAATGCGAAATATATATGTATTCCTTTAGTGTAAAATCATACCTGAAAAATACAAATTCACAAAAAAGGGTGATTTGTTTTTAATAAAGGATACTGGTGCAGATAATCCATGCATCAAAAACCGTATAATTTTATATGCGACAAACGAAAATGTTAGATATACAAAAATGTATGAATTATTAAATGATATGTATCCATTAAATCAAAAAAAAATTCACATCGATTTTGAAATCGCAGTGATTAAAACTTTAACAAACATTTTTAAAGATGGACAGATAGTTTGCTGTTTTTTCCATTTGCAAAAATCTGTTTACCTCATTTGTGTGTTATTGGATGTAAAGTTAAATATGATACAAATCTCAATTTCGCCGTTGAGGTCAGAACGCTGATAATCTATTGCATTTGTTCCAATCGAACTTCAAGAAAGATATTATGACATACTGATGAAAAACAATCTGCTAAACGATGATGAAGATATAGTCAACTACTTTGAGAGTAACTACTTTATTTTATTATTTAGTAATTTCTTACCATTCAAATTGGTCATTCTGAAAAGTCACTGGATCTGTAGCGTTTGAAATCCCCATCCAAAGTTAATCACATCTAGCAATTAGTTACATTGATGTTAAACCTATCTTTTGAGATATGTCTCAACCCGGCCATCGAAGGATCTTGGGTACATATCCATCAATTACAGTACCCATATTAGTTGAGAAAATTTATATAAATTTTTAAGAGCTGTAACTAATAAAATATTTAATAAAATGTAGCGATATTTTGTATTTAGGTATATGTATATATATAAAATATATTTATTTGTGATCTTAAAATTTTCGAACTAGATTGTGATTTTTAACGTATTTAGTGTAAACATTAAAATTTGCCATTCTGAAAAGTCGATGGATCTGTAGCGTTTGAATTGCCCATCCAAAGTTAATGACATTTAGCAAATTAGTTACATTGATATTATACCTAACTTTTGAGGTATGCTTCAATTCAAAGTGGCCCTCACATTGCTATGAAAGAGAGCTCAATATTTTTATTTTCCCTATGAAAAACCCTCGAACTGGTTTTATTTTAAATACTTTTTAATTAACTTGGTCGTGTATGTCTCTTAGTCTGTCACACAAGTTTCTTATATTAAGTTTTAGGATAAACAAATTAGATATGTGTAGTGGGTAAGCCACCATCGTCAGACAAATTCAACTCGGGTTCAAATCCTTACTTAACCATTTTTTTAAAATAATAATGATTGAAATTTTAATTTTATTTTATAAATTATTAAATACAGTTTTTTCCTATTTCTTTTCCGTCGTGTTGCGTCGTCTCTCTGTTCCTAAATATTTTTATATTGCTCTCAGAACAAACAACAAACCACACAAAAAAAACATAAAAAGTAATAAAAAAAATATACTGAAAGAACATAGCGATAGCAATAAAGAAAATTGTTATGCAATCCAAATGATGAGTAACCAATATTTTTAAGAAAAATGTCTCTATGTGTTTCATAATAATTATTAAGACAAAGAATTTGTATGTGGGATATGATTAAAGTATTTGAAAGTTCTAAAAAAAATGTATGTTTAAACCTAAATTCGATATTTATAATTTGAAAAGAATTGAAAATTTAACAGAATTTCCGCTAAATTTGAATCTCATTAGTTTTTAGTTTTTATCGATACTGGCATTTAGTTTATGTTTGCATGGTAGTTTTGTTGAAAAATATAACACATTTGAATCTGTTTGATATTTCAATACAGTTTAAATTTCCAGTAGTAAGTCGGTCATTAAGTGTAATAAAGTAAATTCTATAATTATTTTAAAACGCTTTTATTATGAGTGCAGTAAAGAAAGCAAAAACTTATCATTTTAATGAAGAATGGGAGTTTGCTTATTTTTTTACAATGATGAAAAGAAAATACTGTTGTCTAATATGCAAAACGTGTGTAGCATGAACTATCGCTTCATTTAAAGCGAGTCATATTATAGCAAAAAAATGTAAGTCCTTCTCTGATGGTAGTTTTTGAAATACCCGTTCTCAGAAAAAGACACATTTTTTGATGATTTTAAGAATAAAACTGAATTTTATAAATTATATAAGAAATTAGTAAATAAATAAATAAATAAAATAAATATAGACATGTTTTATCAAGTATTATCAAATTTCTTTAATTTTAATTTGATAACATTTAATAATATTTCTTCATTTTTATTTATTTAGTAATTTCTTACAAAATTTATAAAATTCATTTAAAATTTTTGACTATTGATTGATTTTAAAAAAAGTTTATAAAATTTTTTTTATAATTCCAAAAAAATATATTACTGACCCTATTAGGATTCGAACCAGACTTAAATTATTTTGAAACAGGCGACCTATCAACTGTACCCTAACATATATTGAATTTTTGTTTCTTAATAATTATTAAGTATAACATAACATAGAAAAATTTGCGTAATTTGTTTTCTTTGAGTATATTTTTTTTACTTTTGTTTTGTGTTGAGAGAGTATTATTATTCATTTTCATTACGAGAGCAATATGAAATGAGAGCAATATGAAAATATTTCTAAATATTACGAAAGAGAAATAGAAAAAAATATTTACACAATGAGAAAAAAAACTTGTTGGTCTGTAACATTTGCAAAAAAGTGGAAAAATCATCAGATTCAGCGAAAATTAAATGAAAAAAATAATTAGGTAAATTTACCAAAAACAAAATAAGAAAAATATTAATTAGCCATTTATTATGTAACTTTACCAAAAAAAAAATAAATAAAAATAATCATTAGATATTTGTTAGGTAAAGTTAACTAGAATAATATTTAAAAAAATGACAAGCATTAAAAGAACCACACTAAGCATTTGATGTTCTTTTAATACTTTAAATATTCTTAATATAAACATCAAATGCTTAGTGTGGTTCTTTTAATGTTTGTCATTTTTTTAAGCCTCAAATATTCCAGATTTCCATTAACCATATTCTAGCAATTTATTATATAACAGTTTTAGATGCGCAAGATCTACTAACAATTTTATTTTCTATTCTTTAGGGGGCTACAGGCCCGGATCTATGGGCGGAGCGAGGGAGCGACCGCCCCAGGCGCCAGAATCACACTGAAAAAAAGGCGCCTTTTCTATCAAATTGAAGAATTATTCTCAACAAAACTATCATACTGACTATGTTATTATAACACGAATTTCTACATAATAATCTATATTTTGATAAATTGGCATTTCTGAGCGCTTTTCCTATATATATATATATATATATATATATATATATATATATATATATATATATATATATATATATATATATATATATATATATATATATATATATATATATATATATATATATATTACAATATGTTAAATTTTTATTGAACAAAATTCAAATTTTTCACATTGCTTTGAAATGTAATCATTTCTTTGAAATGTTTTACTGTCTTTTTATTGGCGAAAAATAAAAACTTTTTAACAGAAATTGCGAATTTATTCATAGTAAGCGTTGCTTACTATAAACGTAGTTTCTCCAAATTGAAAATAATTAAAAATTATCTAAGATCATCAATGGGACAAACAAGGTTTGTCTTTGATATCCATTGAAAGCACCACCGCAGAGTTTTTGGATTATGATGCCTTAATAAAAGATTTTGCAGAAATTAAAGTCCGCAGAGTACCATTAATTAATTAAATCATTTATTTTTTGTACATAATAATCTAAATATATATAAATAGTACATTAGAAAGTGAATGTTTTTAAATCGGCCTACAGCTGTTTCATCAAATTTGACTTTAACAATGTAGGCGCCTTTTCAATAAAGTTTGCTCCAGGCGACAAAATACTACCATCCGGCTTTTTTTTACATATTTTTTTCTTAAAATGACATAAAGTTATAATTTTATTACATTTTTCAATTTATTATATCTTGTAGATTACATATTACTAAAAAAAAGAAATATATAGTGCTTAATTTGTTTATAAAAAGCATATCTATCACATTTCCTCTTGTTGGCGAATAGTGTAATTTGTACTACCCAGAATTTATTAAAACAATAAAACTGCTGCGGATACTCAAATATGGACCTATTATCACATAAATTAATAATAATAAAGTCCCATGCCACCTTTCCCCTCCTAATTCCGCACGTGAGGAGGACCATTCTTTATTATTATTTTCTGCATGAATGTATTTAGGTACAGTCATGCAAAGATATCAAGAAGTTTAGAGAAAAAAAGAAAAAATAATTAATGTAAAATATAGTTAATGAAACTCATAAACCACTTGATACCTTCACCACTACCAGAAAGATACCTCCACCACTATCAGAAATAATAACAAAAAAAGAGGAAAGCAAGGCACATAGGACATGCTCAGTACAAGCATTACAATAAAGAGCTGAACCAATCAATTATTACTGCATTAGGACGTTGTAGTAATAGATTACCACCTGCATTGGGCTTCACTATTCTAAAAGAAAGTTACTACTTCCCTCCACTGTCATCCATTACTACAGGTCGGAGTCCGGAAAATGTTATCCAGACCAGTAACTGATTGGTTAAAAATTATAAACATATATATAAATTATATTAAATTAATAGAATAAAAACATATATACAAAAACCAAGCTCAAATTAAGAGACTATTGGCTATAGGCTTCACAGTTCTGAAAAGAACGCTACTACTTCCTTAAGCCGTCATCTAATAGGTCGAGCATATAATAGATTTATACTGCATTCACAGAAAAAGAAGTGAAATAGTCAATTAAAAATTAAAGTTCTTAAAATTAAAATAAAAGTGTGACAAAACAAATTGAATGTATATACAAAAGCATATATACAAAACATGCAAAAATCAATGAAAATTATTTTAGTAGCCTCTTTAGGACGTGTTTACTATACTGGAAGTCAAAAGACGCACAATTATTGACTTCCCTGAGCATTCGAGTAATAGGCTCATTTTCCCCGTAGTCAGAACTGTGAAATTGTAGTTTGAACAAAGTTACCGACCTGAGCGAACGTGGATTAACATTCAGGCACATTCTACTAAGTAGATTGGGTGCGTCAATGGCGCCCATGAATACCTGATGGACAAATACGATGTCAGCAATTTCTGTGCGCCATTGAAGTGTCTGTAAATCAATGAGCTTGAGCCGGTCAACGTATGGTGGTAAGTTGAAACGGTCAACCCAAGGCAGCCCACGAAGTGCAAACCTTAGGAATCTGCGTTGAACCGCTTCAATACGATGACAATGTATCTGTTGATATGGAGACCAAACTTGACTAGCATATTCAAGTAAAGGTCTAACAAATGTCATGTACAAAGTTTTAGTAACAAATGGATCCGAAAACTCCTTGGACCAACGTTTCACGAAACCAAGCATTGAGTTCGCGCGGCCAACAATATTATCGAAGTGAGAGTGGAAATTAAGTGAGCTGTCGCAGATAACTCCCAAGTCACGAATTTGAGATACTTTAGAGACGAGTTCACCATTCAGATAATAGTCACGTGTTGGTGCTTGACTACGTTTACGAGAAAACGTGATGCTTTGACATTTGGTAACATTGAGTTCAAGCCGATTTATAGAACACCAAGTAGAAAATTTGTTCATTTCAGCCTGAAGAACAGCACTATCCAAAGTTGACGAAATTTGTTTCGAAATTTTCATGTCGTCAGCGTAAATATTAGTTTCCGCGTTATTAATAATTAGGGAAACGTCGTTTATAGATAGTATAAAGATTAAAGGGCCAAGGTGGCTACCCTGGGGTACACCAGACTTAGCAATAAAAGAGTCAGAGAGTACAGAACGAAATAGTACCTTATAATTACGATCCCTAAGATAAGAATCCAACCAACACATAAATGTGGGAGGAAAACCTAGTGCACGTAATTTAAAGATAATTATAGAGTGAGAAAGTTTATCAAATGCTTTACTGAAGTCCGTATTAATAGCATAATCCGTAGTAATAGCATCCAAAGTCCGTAGTAATAGCATCAACGTCAATGCCCTTTTCCATTGAATTGATAGTGCTAGAGACAGATTCAATAAGATTAGTAGTCGTAGAGCGGCCTTGAAGAAAACCGTGTTGACAGTCTGAGAAAAGTACTTTGCTGTTAAAGTAAAGACTGTCGTAAACTATGCTTTCAAATAATTTCGGAATAGATGATAATTTAGCGATTGGCCTATAGTTACCAATATCAGATTTGTCGCCCTTTTTGTGAGTTGGGATAATAAAAGATTCCTTCCAAAAGCTTGGAAAAATCCCCTCAGACAGTGATCTTTGAAATAACTTGGTAAGAGGCTGAGCCAAACTATCACTGCATTTTTTAAAAATAACAACTGGAAGACCATCTGGGCCAGAAGTAAAGTCATCTTTCAATTTATTTAGTTTGTCGATAACAATCTCCAAGTTTATGCTAACGTCCACGAAAGATGTCAAAGGGTAATTATCTAAGTAATTGAAATAGTCCGCATCAGGCACAAAGTCATTATTGCTAAAGGCTTGGCTAAAAAAATTAGCGAAGTAATTAGAAATTGCCTTAGAATCATTAGAGGACTGATTGTTATATTTCAATGAACAAGGAAAGCCATCGCATTTCCTTTTAAAGTTTATAAATTTCCAGAAGTTTTTCGGATTGGAAATAATGTCGAATTGCATTTGGCTTAAGTAGTCGGCATATAGGCTTTTAGATAAAACCGAAAATTCATTGACGACAAGAAGATAAGATAAATAATCAACCTCAGATTTTGAAATTAGATACTTGTGCCAAAGCCTATTTCTACGGTTTCTCAAGGAACGAAGATCATTGTTGTACCAAGGCGGGGAAGACGAAAGATTTTTTTTCTTTGAAACAGGCACTGATTTTTCTACACACTCGAAAATCTTAGTATAGAAATTAGATATAGTGATATTAAGATTAGTACAAGGGTCAAGAATAGAGTTAAAGTCAAGACCACGAAGAAGGTTATTTAGTTTAGTGAAATCAGTTTAACGAAAATTAAAGTAATAAGAAGTATCGTTAGATGAAAAGCAAAAATTACGTTGATAGGAGTAAGTAATAGATAAAGGTGGATGGAAAGCATCAATCACAGAGAGAAATTGAGAGCTCTCAGCCACTACACAGTTAAGAGCGTCAGTAGAGAAGACTAAATCAAGTTGCCTGTTTAAATTGTTTAATATATTACTGATCTGGAATAGGCTTGAATCAGAAATATAATCAATGAATGTTGTCTCGATAATGGACATAGCATTAGATGCCACAAAGTTTGAGTCGTCATCTGAGGGAATCCAAACAAGCCTAGGTAGATTGAAAATCACCAAGAATCAGCATTTCATCACCAACCCCAAGTATAGTGTGTAGAAAATCTACCGCACTAAGAAAATCCTTGTAATATTCAAGTGAGCTGGAAGGGTGAATATAACAATTCAAAATATAAAGGAAACTTCGTCCAATTGAGATCCGAATGCAAACTAATTCAGTTTTACCAGAATTAGGGAAAGTGATTAAACTAGAATCGAAAGTACTATACGACCCCCACCCTTGCCATCTTTACGGAAGACATTAAAGTCGGAGGCAAAGAGCTCATTGTCATTAAAGCCCTCACAAAGATTAGTTTCAGTCAGAGCATAGATTTCGAAAGGAAGTATTTGAGATTTAGAAAAAACATCTGAAGTTTTAGTTCGAAGCTCCCTAATATTTTGGTAGTAGAGGGACAAAGTACTTAGTTTTTTGAAGTATTAGAAGATTTAAAGTTATTAATAAAAGCTAAAGTTGTTGGACGAGGCATAAACTCTTTGAAATACCCTTAGGCCAAAATTGATTGTCTAGTAATTTAGAAAAGTGCTCAATTGAAACTGTTATTTTAAAAGACGCAACGTGAGCGCTGTCTAGACTGATTTTCTTACATTTAATACAATTAACATTGATACCCGAAATCTTTTTCTTAATATGGGCAATCACCTCGTCCGTCGATGTTTCAGGATGAAAGCGTGAAGTAAAGATTGATTTCGGGTGAGATACAACACGGAGACTTGACGTGGGGGCCGGATTAGAGACAACACTGTTAGCAGAATTAAGCTGATTAGAAACGATTACAGTTTTATTATTAGATTTTCCATTAGTAGTTCCCCTATTCTTCCGCCTACGCGATTTCCAGTTGCAGTAGATGGCGCAGATGAAGAAAGCGTTGTAGCCGATTGATTATTAGGAGGAGTGGGACTAGGAAAACGCATTTCATCAAATAATGAAGTTTCATTAATAACTTCCACTTCAGGTTGGGAGCCAGAAGTGGAAGGTATTTCCATAGTGTGCAATGGTGCACTATTTAATGAAGGTGCTGGAACAACGGCCGAGTCCACGCCTCCTAAAAAATTAGAATTAATAGTCCTGAAACCAACCTCACAAGAGGAACTAAAGTAATTGAAGTCAATCGAAAATTTTTGCAAGAAATCAGAAACCTCGTCGGATTTTTTAAGATAATTTATGGAAAAATTATCTAGCCTACTAGAGTTTGTGGCCAAAAATTCATTATTTTTTTTTAGATCGACGGAAGTGTTATGAAGTTTTGACTCAATACGCTGAATATTTTCGCCAAGAGACTCATGTAAATTGGAATCAAGACCGCTAATTAACTTCTCAGTTCTTGATAATTTCTTCACGAAATCAAATCCGTTAGTGGCAATAGTGCGAGTGTTAGAGTCAATGCCCTTTTCCACTGGCTCGACAGCAGAAGATAAATCCAAGATTTGATTGGATAATAAATTAATTTTATTTTCAAGAGAAAAAAGACGATTATTACTCTCATCAAAGTTAGTCCTGAAATAGAGAAATTCACTTGAAAAGCTTTCTATTAATTCCTTATTACGAGAAAGCAAAGTGAAAATATTATTTTTTTTGCAATCTCCGCAAAGAAACGACAAATTATTTGTTAAATCAACTCTTGAGCGAGAAGTAAGTTTGTCAATAGTCGACTTAATTGAAGAGCCACAAATGCAGCATATAAAATCCATCGCGAACAACTAAAAATTCGGAAAGAGGAAAGAACGAAGAATAGTAAAATTATAAATAAAAATTGATTTAATTGTACCCGTGATAAAATAAAATAATAAGAATAATTTAAATATAAATTTAACTTTAAAATTAAAAATATTATAAAAGAATAAAAATTTTAATAATATTAGGTCAAATTGTATGTAGTGTGGAAAAATATTAATAATATCTAACTTTAGGGCAAATTGTATGTAGTGTGGAAAAATATTAATCAACTTTATCTTATTTTATAATAATTATCATTGATAATTTTGATGAAAAAAAAACAGGTTTTTTGTATGGAAATATTAAAACTAAGATTATTCACTTAATTTAATTCGGATTCACTAACTTCTTTCTACGAATGAAAGCTAATTTTTTTCTCGGTTTTTGGGAGTGGAGTTTTAGGTTGAATATTTTTATTTAAAAAATTTACTAATAAGGTAGCTGTCACAACTTTTTATAAACTTGTATGGAAATGCAAAATCCGCTGGCGACTTTTTGAAAATTTTTAGGTTAGGGTAGTGTTCTGACTACGGCATGCAATTTTAAAATAATTATCGGTAAATTACCGATAATTATTTTAAAATATATACCTTCATATATTTATATATCGTATTATCAATGACCAGCAAGCAATTTTTTGTAAAATTATGGAACATGAAAACTGAAATAATAGGCAATATGTAGGTCATTTGGTTAAAAAAAAAGGTGTCTTTTTATATTTGTTAAATCTTTATTCCTAATTATAACACCTAACTTATTTATTTAATTCAGGTTAATTAGTTTTTATTTATTCACATATAATATTTTTATTTTGTTTATCTTTACACTAAATTCATATTAATTTTAAATTACTTTCAAATCTTTATTTTACATTTTCCAATCTTTTTAATTCTACTTTACACTTTTTAATTTTTTACTTAACTCGCCTGAGATCTGATATGATCTGATGATAAGAATTTTTCGATTACATTTTATTAGATCAATTCTCTTAATTATATTAATTGCTGAATTGCAGCAGTCAATTCACGAGTTACATTTGTAATAATTCTGTTGCTAACTCAATTATCTTAAAATGTTATTATTTGGTGGTAAAATATAAAACGTGGTTTTCTAATAATTACAGGCTGTCACCACAAATATCTTTAATTTAACATAGAAATTTAATTCAATAATAACCGAAAATAAAAGAAAATTCAATAATTCAATGAAAAACAACATTAATTAAATAATAATAAACAAAAAATATTTAATTTTTTAGATCTTTTTGTGCAATGAAATAAGTACGCAAGAGAGAAATGTTATCAATTGTTGTGTATCTGATGCTAGTCCTAATTTTGGTGCATATTAGTTCTGCTCATGAAAAAGCTCGTTCAGATTCAACACTTGTTGGTTTTATAGTGAGAAAATAGTTGTTCTTCTTCCAGGACAGCGATTTCTTTTTTAATCACTTTCGTTACCGTAGCATTGTTGGTAGTTATTGGTGCGCTGTTAACTTCATTTACTTTAATTTTCTTTTTCTCTTTAATGGCTAACTGCAACCTCTCTTTCATTGTTAATGAGAATCAAAACTTCAGCTGCACTATCATCACATGATTTCATTTGGTAATTCACTCACATTTTTGTTCAACCGTTCGAAAAAGGCTATCTTATAATAGGAGTTGTTTTTTAACTTAAATAAATTATAATTATCTGCTAGATAAGTATTCCTAAATTCGACAGGATTATGCAAGAACTGAAGAACATCTGAAAAGCTAATGCGGCGCTCTTGGATACGGACAATTAATGCATCCTTTAATTTTCCGCTTAAAGTATTAGTTTGTGTCGATAACTCATCAAACATGATGAGTTCCAAAACTTGTTACCTAATGTATGAACCTTAATGTTCATATATCTCCGATTTTTTTGGGACGTCCACTCATCGAATGTAATACTAAATCTGGAACCTTTTTTCATCTGATATAAAATATCTAATCGAATTTCATAGCGAATTTTAACTCCATATCATATACCATAATAATTTTTCTTATAGAATTTGCGGATTTCGGCACTATACCTGTGAGAAGTTTTTTTAAATCAAACGAGCTGTAAAATTTTTGGATTGGCAAGCCGTCTCTTGCCACCATTCTAGAAATTACCGCAGAACGTGAGTCATCGACAGTCTTCTTGAAATAATTTGTTAAAATATTTTGACCTGAACCTGCTTTTGATATTTTCTCTCCTTGATGAGATGACGAAGCGGATGCATCTGGTTCCGTACGTTTTAAAAGATTTACTTGGTGCTGACTTTTTAGATGAGTATGGAATCCACTAGTTGAACCTCCAGCAGCTTTTAATATCTTCTTACAATTGTTGCATTTGGCCATATCTTTCCCATTCCGTGTATATACACGGAATGCGAAAGATACAGTATTTTCTCTATTTAAAATAATATACTTACTGTTACCTAAAGCGAAATTCTAATTATTTTGAAATTACTTTCTGTAAATTATACGCTAAATAAAAAAAATGGAATTGTAAACATTTTAAACTATTACTCTTCTCTTTTTACATTTTTACATTGAGAACTATACAGACATTTGAATATAATTTTTATCCCTTTTTTGCCTAGTGCAAAAATCTCTAGCTCCACATTTTAAATATAAAAATATTACAAATACATATAAACCTGTTTTCTATTGTGAGAATAAGTTTGCTTGCGCTTGGGAAAAAATTATCGAGTTTTCTTTTCAGAAAATTTTTAATTTTTTTTTGTATTAATATTTTTTTAGGTTTTTTTTAAATTTTTTTAGTTTGATTTTTTGATGCAATTTGCAAATTGAGTTTTTAGCACAAATTTAGTTGTTGTATAGATTTACACTTAACTTTCTAATTAAAATTTTTGTAGTAATGTAAGATTATAAAATCTAAGTTGCATCAAAAAATCAAATTAAAAAAAACAAAAACAAAAATTTTATTAAAATAAAACCAAAAACGCGAGTCATTATTACGTCACCACGTCCATATCGTTGGGTCTGGATCACGCTGAGGTACAATGATAATAAGAGCTTACATTTCACTATAATTTAATTCGTCTTATTTGGGAAATAATGTTCAACATATTATTTTCTTACTATGAAACTCTTAAACGGTTGCGCTCTTAAAAAAAAATTCCCAAATTTATTTTTCAATTATAATAAGAATTGAAAAATAAATTTTTTCAAATTTATTTATTCCATATTTCCTAAATTTCACAAATGCAAATAAAAAGCCTTGTATGTACACAGAAAGTTTTGTATATTCTTTATTTATATTTACTTATTAGAAATATATTGCCGAGCACACTGCGAGCATTTCCGAACATATAGAAGAGTTATGAAGTTATGAATTAGGAATTATGAATTATTATAATTTTCAATGTTTTCTTTTTCTCTCTATACACGCTACATTTCCGAATCAGAATTCTCTTTTAAAAAAATACAAAATATACTAATATGTACATAGAACATGGAGCTGGACTAAGCTAAATTTTTGAGCTGGACTAAGCAAATAAATTTGGTGACAAAAATTATATTCAAATATAATTGTCTGGACTGGATAGTTCATTAGTTTGTGGTTATATAAATTAGTTCTATTTTAAATTAATAATTTATAATTGGTTAATTTCTTATTAGAAAATTACCGAAATTACCGTTCTTTTTTTAAATTTACCGGTACATTTGGTTACCTCTTACCTGTATTGCAACCCCTACTTTGGACTGAGTCTTTTAATGAGTGTTAACTGAATGAATTTATTACTCAATAATTAATTTTGATAATGATATCTCGACGCATTATTAATCAAAATTATTTACGTGCATGTGTGAGAGAAAAGAAAATCTAAATCGGGTGATAGTTTTAGGATAAAGAGTAGATTCTAGAATATACTCTTTATCCTAAAACTTGTTACATAGCTGTTCTTCCGTAACCCTATGAGTAAGAAGTATGAACTGTAAGATAATAGCTATGTAAATCACTTTGGTTGGTAATTTAAATTATATAGCAAATCTATTTATATTTTTAAAATAAAATATTTATATTTTTAAAATAATAATTATAAAAACAAATTCATAAACTGATTTTGTCAGTCAAAAGTATGTTCATACGTATGTCATAATTACTTTAAGACAAGATATATGAATATGTTTTCACCTTAAATAATTTTCTCTGTAAATCATTTTTATCGTTAAAATTTCATTCAGTGCCCTTTTGCAGCAAACAGTTGTGTTTATTAACAAACATTTAAAATATATTATTAAATCGCCTGATTGGCAAACAAAATGTACTAGCACTGATAAATGGAATATTATTTCTAAAAACACATCAGATAATGATAATTTATCATATATTTTAAGCATACATGCTTCATCGTCGTTTATTAAACGTGTATTTTCTATTATGGAGAATAAGTGGACTAGTGATTGCAATAGCGGTAAACGGTTTACCGGTAATTGAAATAAAAAAACATAATTTTATTACCGGTAATTTTACCGCCCATTACCGGTAAAATCGGTAAAAAAAATTTATAGTAAGGCATGAAACTACTCCTATTATAAGAATATATTTAATTTTATAGTTATTTAAAAGTGTTTGTTTTTTTTTTATATGTTTTGTTTTATTTTTTCAAAATTACCAATTCAATGCTTAACAAAACTAAATACATTTCATTTTAACTTAAATACTAACTTAATGATTCACGCAGGAATTACTCTAAGTTATTTTTCTTTTCAATTTTTAGGATTATACCTATATAGTTTTCTTATACAATTTTTTAATTTTTAATTTGTGCTTAAAATTAGCTACCATTTTTATTTTGTATTAATTGAAAAAAAAATCGAATAAAAAACGATACAATATTACCAATACTTTTATGTATTATAAAAACTTAACCTATAAACTAAACGCTAACTACAACCTACGTAACACTTATGACTAAAATTATTCTAAAGTAAAAGCAATCTTAAGGCTAGATAAAAGTAAAGATTATTAACATAGTATATGTAAAAAATGTAATGCTTAGTTAATTTTTCCACCAATATAGTGGTAATCGCAATTTTTTATTTAAATCTTTATCCGATAGATCTGTTTTATATTTTAAACGAGTTAAGTTTGCAGGAAACTGAATTTTAGTATTGGTTGCTCTACGATCAGCATGATAAATTATCGGAATTTTGGTTTCATTTTGTATTAAATCATTTTTATCTAAATAAAGGAAACCTTCTGGCGGGATAAAGCCTGAATTCATAGTGTTTCTGATGTATCTATCGTCAGGGTAACCAACATGACATATTAAACTATTATCATCTACTATCGATACTCTTGCAAAATGATTTCTGATAAGTTGGATTATAAAATTGTCTATTCTTATGATTTTAGATAAATTATATATATGTTTGTTTGATACGTAATGTTTATAATCCGTGCTAGCCTTTCTATATATCCCTAAACATGCTCTTAAACATTTCCTTTCATAAGTTCTATATTTTTCCATCAGAGAACTACTAATATTATACCAAATTGGCGCTCCATATGTTAAAATAGGCCTAATAAGGGCCTGATATGCTATTAATTTAACTTTAGGGCAAAGATATTTTGACTGGAATAGTTTTTTAGCTATGAAAAATGCTTTGTTAGCTTTTTTAAGTTGCAGTTTAATATGCGTTCCAAAGTTCAAATTTGTTTGTAACCAAATACCTAGATATCTTACTATTTGACTATTATTACATAAGGAGCCATCGTTGGCTCTTATGCTAAATTGTTTCCAATTTTTTTTTACAGACGAGTGACAATATTTCAGAATATTTCTAAATAAAATCGATTCACATTTGCTAAAATTAATTTTTAATCGCCACGAATTAGTGTATTCTTGTATAGTGTCAAACATAAGATTGCAAGTTTATTTTAATTGTGTCATATTTTTTGTCAGTAGTGTAAATTGTTAAATCGTCAGCATATGCTATTGAATGGTTTTTGTGATTATTATCTTTTTGTAAAATGTCTAACAATTCATTTATATAAATTAAAAATAGAGTAGGTGATGTAGAGTAGGTCTGTTCCTTGTTGAAGACCATTTTTTATTTCAAATACTTTTTGGGTTTGTATACGATTCGTATGTACAATAAATTTTTTTTTACAGATTATATTGTGAATAATTCTGATAAGGTGATCAGGAAAATTATATTTAATTAGTTTAAAAATTAAACCTTCTGTCCAAACTGTAGTAAACGCGTCAGAAAAATCAACCAACAAACTACCTACACAATCATTTTTATTTAAAGACCAGCAAATATCAGATATTAATTTATTTGCTGCATGAATAGTCGAGTGCTTTGCTCTAAAACCGAATTGAAAATCAGATAGAATTTAGTTATTGCTAAGTGTATTTAAAATAGAATTGTTAATAATTTTTTCAAACACTTTACTAATATTAGGCATAAGACTTATAGGACGACAGTTATCTGGATCTGTAGGATCCTTGCCAGGCTTACGAATTGCAATTACTTTAGCTGTTTTCCAACAGCATGGAAAATAGCCATTATTTAAAGCATTATTAAAAATTATTGCATATTTTCGGATCATGTTATCTGATAAATTTTTTAAAATAATATTAGGGGTATTATCGAGGCCCGTCGATTTTTTATTATTAAGGTTGGCAAAAGTATTTTTTAGTTGATGAAAAGTTACGAAATAATTATTAAAAGTTTGACTATCTAATAAAGAGTCCGATTTTAAATTATCTGAAAACTTGTGAAGTGGACGAGAATTTTCTAGGCGTTCATTTAGATTATCTACTTCAATTTTTACCATGTTACTCAGCTCAACATCATTGCTATGGTGTAGTACATGCTTTTTTTGGAAATTTATTCCCAAAATATTTGCAATATCATTGGTATCATTAATTATATAGCTATTGTTACTATCTTTTTGAATACCATTGGTATTTATTTCAGCCTCAGCTAATAATGAGTTTTGGTTATTTTTAATATGTAAAGAACTAATTTCCAATCTGTTCTTATTGCGAAATATTTTATTTAATGTAGGGAACATGTTTGAATTCGTTGGCGATATACTACTTATTTTGTTTTTCCAATAATTATTAATTGTTAATCTAAAATTTTCTTTCAACAAAGTATTTATATTAGCTAAAACAGCTTTAAATCTAATTAATCTCGCGTCATTTTTATTACAATTATTTCGGTAAAGTTTGTGTATAGCACTCAACATACTACTTTTGTGTTTTTATAATTTTTTAATAGTGGGATTACTATAGTTATTTAAGTACATTTTATGTTTTTTTAATGAAATTGATTGTCTAATTGTTTCTTGAATAATTTTATTGAGATAGCTTGCATATTCATTAATTTCTGTGTTATTTAAGTTCCGATCATTTGCTAAATAATCAGAATTATGGTTAAAATATTCAATAAGATTTAAGTCTAATTTTTTTTTGAATTTTGCCCACTTTACTTTTTGGAAGTCAAAAGTATGTTTTTGATTACTATCTTGAAAAATAAAATCATTAAGATTGCTCGTTGAAATTTCGAAAACTAGTGCGCGATGGTCACTGTCGTACGTTATTGTTCTAAGTTTTTCCGTCGGTCTGTCCTGATCCACAATTAGTCTGTTATCCGTAATACATATGTCTAAATATGAACCACATCTGGGAAATGTGGGAACTGCACTATAATATAGTTTAGTCTTAAATCTTATATTTTGATTTTGCAACCATGAATTCACAAAGTTTCCTCTAATATTATTGTCTTTGTTATTCCAATTTTTATGTTTAGCATTTAGATCACCTGCAAGTACGTAGAAATTATCAATTAAATCTAGTTTCAAGATATCAAATAATTGTTCAAATTCACTATTAAAGTTATCGGGATTCCTTAGCGAAGCATTGGCTGATATTATAAAAAATTTTTTTTTATTTGTAAGTTTTAATGAAACTACTGATGTTTCAAGTGTTGTAAAATTTTTGATAACGTTATTTGTTATTACTTTATATTTAAATTTGCTTTTTACTAAAATTGCGGTACCACCACCATGAAATGCCCCTAGTCTATCATTCCGTATTAAAGAATAATTTTCGATTTCTATAAAATTAGATGGATTAAGTTTAGTTTCGCTCACCATAATAATGTCCGGTTCATTATGTTTTATAAAGTTAAAAAAGTAATGTTGTCTTTCTATAGAAACTATAGAGTTAACATTAATATAAATAATTTTTAAATTATTAATTGGGTTAATATTAGTACTGTCCATGATTAAAAAAATTATTGAATAGAAAGTCAATTCTGGATGAGTTTTCTTTAATTGATTTTTCTAAATTAGTAAATTTATTACAAATAGATTTAAGAGTATCCTTTATTTCATTAAGATCAATTAGGTTTATCATTTACTTGTTTATCTGTATAATTTGAATTTTTATTTAATTGTAATGCTTCTGCAAATGATTTGTTTGGCGAAATATAATTGTTAATCATGTTCGTACGTTGTTGCATTTTTACTTTGGCTAAATTTTTTTTTGTTTTGTAAAGAATTTTTTTATTTTAAGTATTGTGGGCAACCTCTAAATGAAGCTGGGTGACCATAGTTATTACATAAAGTGCAAAAAAGCTGTTGATGGCTATTTTCGGTTTTAGTTAGTGAACATTCACCTGGTAAATGTACCTGGTCACATTTTACACACCTATAATTTAGTTTACAATTAGGTGCAGCATGACCGAATCGTTGGCAACGTTTACACTGTAAAATTTCATGTTTTTGCAACTTTTCCCAGCTTACAATTTGGTTGTTAATATATCTAATCTTAAATATTTGCGATAGATCACTAATTGGAGAAACATTAACTAAATAGATTGGTAGTTTAATATTTTTTTGTACTGAATTTCTTGTTATTAATCTTACTACTTTGTTAAATTTAATATTTTCTGAATTATATACTTTTAAATAATTCAAAATACTATCAACATCTTCATTTTCATCTAGACCTTTTAAAACTAAATTTGTTTTAATTTATTGTTAATAATTTTAGTAATTGTTTTAATTTATTTTGATTTCTAATGACACTGATAAATTCGTCATTTTCAAATTCATTTAAATTAACATCTGATTTATTTATATTAGCGACTTTTGATTGGATTTCATTTGCACTATTTTCACCATCGGAATCAATCATGTCAATGTCATTGAGAAGGTTAAATTGATTTTCAGAAGCACCTTCCGGAACATTTTTCGTTAAACCCTTCACTATTTTTTTTAATTTTAAAATTTCACTTTTTAGATAGTCATTTTCTTTTTGCAAATTTTGTTTTGTATTATTAGATGTTTTTTTCTTTGCCATTTTATTTTTTGTTTTACTAATTTTATTAAGCTTATTACATAATGAATATTTAACAGGTGGCAACTTAACCTCTTCAATAAAAGTTTTATTTATGATTTCACATTTTTCAATTGGCTTTATTGTTTGTGTAGATACAAGTTCATTCATATTTGTCAGCCACGGCTGACAAAGGTTGAATTTATTTAAGTAATTACACAAATTATGGAATTTTTTTTTTTTTTTTTTGATATGATAATAAAAAAACAAATGATTAATGCACTATATGTAGAAGTGACACCTATCAAGGTTCAATTGAAATATCCGTCTAAGTAAATATAAGGCTATATAACATTTCTATATAATTTTTTTTTAGCTCCCTCTATTCATGAAAAATCTCTTGCATATCTAACATTTTTTATCTTCTTACTTACCCTTATTTTATACGATATTATTTTCAAATATTTATGTGTTATTTTTGACAAGATGAGAAATTTTATTAAAAATTTTATCCTCCTTGTTTTATAATAATGAAAAATAAATAAAATAATATTATGTGTTTGTTTATATAATTAAGGAATATTAATTAATAATTCGAAATAAAAGTTTGGAACAAGAACAGCAAAATAAATATGAAATAAACAGTTCTTGTATTTAGGGAAGATTGTTATAAACATAAAATAAATTTATCTTTTGAAATACAAAATATTTGGATAAAAATTACTAAATTCTAAACAATATGATTAATATTTTGAATTAAGTAGAAATTTAATATTTACAAAATGTTAAGGAAATTTAGTTGATTAACTATAAGATAATTTGCAGTATTTTATATAATCAACATTATGTTATACTATCAATCTTTGAATAATGTTCGAAATAATTTTGAAAAGCAAATAATTACTTTTACAGATAAAAATTTTATTACAATATTCATTTGCTTTTGATCCAAACTTTCTATAAAAGATTGTAGGTATAAATTCTTTTTCTCAAGCTTCAGAAGTTCAAATTAAAGAAGCTTATTAAATTATTAAAACCGTATCTCAGTCATTTGGCAAAAACTACATAATTGCAATTTTCAATAAACGAGAGAAAGTAAATTTTATATTTTTTTCAAAATTTCTATTTTAGGTTGACATTATTATTTGATTTCAGTTGAAAAAATTATAAAAAACTGACCTTAATAAAAAAAAATTATATTATGATTGTTTGTTAATTGAAGTTAATGATTTTTTATTTAGTATACACACTTATATAGATAATTGGAATATTATATTGGTAATAAAATTATTTTTATATTAAAAAGTTTTAGATTTGATAGTTTATGTTAATTTAATTTGATTTTCATCAAAAATTCAATCTGTTCAAAAACCCAGTTATATACATTTTGCCAAATGATTGAGGTAGACAGCTTGAGCTAAATCGGTATAAAATTTCTTGAAAAATCAAAACAATATTTCCTATTCTGATGTCTACATAATCTCAATCAAAAATAATACCAGCTTAAATTTTATATAAGGAAAAAATTTTTTTAAATATTTATTATTTAAAATTCTGCATACAAAATTATATTAATATATATTTCATTTTATAGAATTGCTTATTATAAAATAACATTTAGGACATAATATATAACAACATAATTTTTGTTTCATAATTTTTATGTATTAAAAAAATGTTCTGCATTAAAAACATTATTTTCAGATTATATTTATTTACAAAATTATTTTACCAATGTAAATTTATCGATTTTCTATTTAAAAAATTATTACAAATTTAATGATTTTTTCTTACAAGTAAATATGATTAATTAATCATAAGTTTTATTTCAATTAACATTTGAAGTTATGAATTATTTTATAAAATTAAGTTTTATACTAAATATTTAATAGCTAAATTTAATAACTTCATTATGTAAGCAATTTTCTATTTGTAATACAGAAAACTTAACAATTAAATTTCTTTAGGTAAGAAAAATAAATAAAAAAAAAATTTAAATTCAATATTCGTTATCCTTATTTAATATTATATCTGACTATGAAAAGATTTTTTCTTAATATTACGGCATAAAATAAAATTAAAACATTTAAATTACTTTCATAACTTTTTTAATAAAAAAATTTTTCGACCATTTATATGTAAACGAAAGTAAAAACAAAGATGGACTGATGTAATATCTGCAAATTGAATTTAAAGCAACCTATTCATTTAAGAAATTTATGTTTAAAATAATTTGAAATAAAGCCTTATTTTATGAGTTGAAATAAACTAATTTTAAATTAGCTTATCAAAAATCCTCAATTGGCTTCATTTTATAGGTATAATAAATTTTAACCGACGGTGGCTTAAGTGGTAGTGTGCTAAGCTGTGGTGCATTAGGTACTGACCGATTTAGACCGACGGTGGCTTAAGTGGTAGTGTGCTAAGCTGTGGTGCATTAGGTACTGGGTTCGACGCTCGTCCGAGACATCGATGTTGGTCTAAGTTTACTCAGCTTTAAATGAGTACCAGTAATAAAATTATAATAAAATGTAATTTAAGACTGGGAAAAATGCTAACGGCAGAGACCATTTGCTAACAACAAATGTCTCACTAATAAAAACCATTAGCTTGTTGCAATTAATAGTTTCTTCGCTATAAAGAAATTTGTGGTTCGGAATCCATATAAAATTAGTAGGTCCAAATTGCAATAAAATGTTACAGAAACCCTTTAAGGGAGGCCCAGGCTCGCATCGAGCTGTAGCGCCAAAGTGTATGTAATAAATTTTAACAATTATACTATATTTTTTTAAATGAAAAGAATTCCAGATGCAGTGCTTTGAATTACTTTGGTTTGAAAATAAGTTCAACTAATTTTTAAAGAAAGAGAATAGAGAAATTAAGATAGAGAAATTATTTATCTGGCTTATTTAATGAAGAGACGATCGGAGTAGTAAAATTTATATAAGATTTTAGTAATTTATAACTTCAATAAATAATGCTTAAAAATTATTATTCAATTTCGGAAGCATTTAAATTTAATATGTTAAAATGAAGTTTTGATAAAAATTCTAAAAACAAAATAATCTTTAATCCCAAATGTTTTACAAACAACATTATTAGCTTCTTTACAATAAAAAAAAATAACATAAAGCTTTTATTTAAAGCTTTTAGATTATATAAATCTAATACAGAATTCACACTTTTAGTGTCTTCAGTCAAAATTTCTCCAGTCAACATTTTGTATTTAGCAAATTTCTTAAAAACAGTTCTCAATATATAATAGTTGCTATGAAATCTTCAATGTGCGGACATTTCGTCTTTACATTTCGTCTTTAAGCAATATTGGAAGTTTTCGAAAAATGTAAAATTTATTTCATTTTTAACAATCTATCAAATATACAAATTTTAAAAAAATTTAAAAGTTTAGTTTATTTGAAAACTTAATATAATTAATCACAGTCGTAATTAAAATAATTCTAACATCAAAGTAAAATTATAATTTGCAAGAAAATTTTCGTCACATAATTATTGTCAATTTAAAATCTAGTTATAAATTTCGTATAGAATTAAAATTTCTAATTGGTTCCTTATACGTTTATATTTGTTTAAGGAATCAATTCGAAAATATCAAGACAGCCTCACTTAAAGATGCAAAAATTAATTTTACTATATTTTGTTTGTGCCTATTAATTTACTTAATCCAATCAAATGAATTAATTACTAGTGAAATTATGAAATATTTTTGTACATAATGTATGTAAAAGTAACATAAATTAAATTAATTTCATACATAAACGAAAATAAGAAAATAAATAATTGTGTAGTATAAAATAACTTAGGGACTTGAATATTTTCATGTAAATAATGTTAAGCAATAATAATCTTAGATACACAAACGCATTTATTTTTATTTTTATTTTTCCTTTTCCTGAATTTTTCCGAAACAAATGTAATAATGTATGAAAGTCACAATGTTTTATCTTATAATTAATCTTAAAGGATTGAAAACTGTTTTGGAAAATAAATAAAATTTGGGTTAAATAAGGAAATATTAACATTAATTAAAACTTATTATTAAAATTTCTACCAATTAACTTTCCATCTTTCGTAAATATTTCCTTAAATTTAGATTGAGATTTAAATTAATTGTGAAAAAGAATTTTAAGTTTAAGATTTGAATTTATTTTAATAAAACAAAATAATGCCATTAATTAAATTCAATTAAAAATAATTTGTTTAACGATTTTAAATAAACAGATCTGATAGCGTTTTAACTTTTATTGTTTTGGTGAAATTGTTCAGCTTATCTGAAATCAACCAGTTTAAAACATTTACTTATGTTTTATGAATGGTAATTTTTAAACCAATGTTTCAAAATTAAGAAATAAAATACTTCAGAATCTATTTACTGTCTTAAAGTTAATAAATCTGCCTTTATAATACAAATAAATCAATAATTGACATTCTCAATATTTTATTTCAGTAATTTACTCTGTTTTGAAGTGAAATTACACAAATTAAAATAATTAAAATTGATATAAAGTCCATGGATCTAATTTACTGAGTAGACTGCATTGTTAATTAAAATGACCCATAAACTATGTATGAATGTATGAATATGAATAAAAGAAAATATACTCTGCTTTATTTACTTAAATTTAATATTGCAATTTATGTTTTTGTTTTATGTGTATTTGCAACTAATAGTTCGTAAATTTTGCCATTTACTGAATTTAGACATTTACTGAATTTAAAATATCTTTAGATTTATTACCTTTTAATTTAATTTAGTCATAGATATTTCTTTAATTTTCCTTAAGTTTATAATTTTCTTGGTCATAAATAATAAATTTTTAAGATGAATTCAAAAACATGCTTCATAAAGTTTATTTTTACAAAATTTACATACTATACACTCATCCCTCGCTTTACGGAAACTCTTTTTACGGAATTTCGCTATAACGGAATTGAAAAATTAATTCTTGGTTTCTGTTTACGGAAAGAAATTTCGATTTACGGAAAATATTAAGCTCACCTAGTAGGCCTTGCATTTTACAATATTTCAGATTATTTTTTTTTTTTGGATTTCCAGAATGATAACTAAACAAACAACGACCGATTTACGGAAAATACAAAATTTGCATACACATTTGTACATAGTTTCAAACATTTTAAAAAAACTCGATTTACGGAATTTCGATTTACGGACAACTTTTCAGGAACGGAATGTTTCCGTAAAGCGAGGGATGAGTGTATATGTATTTGATAATTTTATGAAAAACACTGGAAATCAAAAATATTCAAATTAAAGTAGAAATGCATAAATAAATTCTCAAACATTAAAGCATAGGTTTTGCTCAATAAAACAAAAACACATAATAAATGACTTTTTCTTAAAAATATATTTTGAAGCGAAAACAAAGTTTCGACAATTTCACATCCCAATAATTAATTAGAAATTGTTTGTTTATAAAAGCTTAAATAAAATTTTAAGATTTAAGTTTCCGGAAAAATTAAATAAATTACTTAATATCCAAATGCAATTTGCATAACTACACTAATGACATGACAATAAATGGTGTAAGGATGTGCAGCTCGAAAATATTTAGAAAAAACAATAATTTTATGACCATTTACTAAAAGATTTATAGGCTCTTGTGGAAATCATGTGTAAACTCAGTTTAAATTATTTCTTTGTTTCGCAATATAAGTTTAAAAGTTTTCTTCGGTTTAAGCTCAACGGCGGAAAACTTCGGCTTTGTTAGTGTAGAAATAAAAAGGAGTATTATTTTTCAATATAATTTTCTTCAATTGCAGTACGCTTTTCAAGTAAAATAAATTGAAAAATCAAATCAGTGGACATATTTAATTTCAAGACAAATAAAAATTCCCATACGCATTCGATAAACAAAGTTTAAAACCAATACTAGTCGTCATCTTTCTATGATTCCCCTAACTGCCAATGTCAGTTTATGAAAATTAATTTAAAAAACAAATTTCAGTCAAAATGGCAGTGTTTTTAAATAATTAAAATAAGAACAAGTGTTTTTAAATAATTTAGAGTTAAAATTTCAGAATTCCAGCTGTCATATGTATTTTAATATATATTTTAACAATTCGGGAAGTAAATGAAAGAGACAAATATCGAAGGAAAGTTGCACAATTTTATTCTTTTAGGGAGCTACCATGGCTAATTATTCTATGATTCAAACAAACTTGACTATGTCAAATTAATTTTAATTAGACTCATTTTCAATCACAATTATTTTGTATATTTTATTCACAATAATTCACTTATTTAAATAAATCAACCAAATGTGGATAATTTAATGTGGATAATCATTAAAAGAAAAAAAAAAATCTTTTTAAGTAGACCAAGAAAATACTCCAGTTAAAAATTTTATGTTCTTAGTAAGCAATGTACTTGGAAAAAAAATTTATGTTCTTAGTAGGCCATGATTAATTTTATTTTCTTAGTATAGAATAGTATAGTTATAGTGAATATATTTTCTTATGCATTATTTTGTTGTGAATTTTTTTGGTTTTATTTTTTTGTAATTTTATATTTTAGTTTATATTTAGAAGATAAATAAAGAGTATTTTGAAATACATATTTTTTATTTTTTAACTTTTTTATCATATAATAATGTGCATTTCAGAATTATTTTAGAAAATGTTCAAATTTACCGGTAAACCGGTAATAGTAATTTTTTTTACCGAGTTACCGGTAATGACAAAATTCGGTAAATTTGCAATCCCTAAAGTGGACTGATGAAAGAAATAGGTGTTCTTCTGAACTTATTATTAGATCAGAACTTATAATTAACGACAAATTCAAAAGCACTTGGGTTCAATTTTATGAAACAATACAAAATAACAATGCAATTACATATTAAAATGTGCAAGGAATGATAAAAATATAAGTTCAGACATAATAAATAAAAACTACTATGATTAAAAAAACCTTTAATTTACATATATACAGAATTGGTTTTTATTCGTCACTATTTTTTTTGTGGTTATTGATTTTTCATACTTTGAGCATCTCGTGCCAATCTCATATCCCAGCCCCTAATGTGCTAATGTCTTATCCCAGCCCCTTACTGCATTTTTCCAAATATCCGTCACCAAAGGAATATTCTCCAAATATTGGAAGGACTCTTATATTATCCCGATCCACAAAAAAGGATGTAGGACCGAGGTATCCAACTATAGATTTATAGCTAAACTCTCATATATTCCTAAACATTTTGAGAGCGTTGTCTATCTATGACAATGTGTATTTTCACTGCACACCACTACTTTTTGCAAATCAGAATGGCTTTCTGAGGGGAAGATCAACCACAACTAACGTAACTACCTCTGTCTCAACCGTAACGACCTTTGTCTCATCCACCTTATGGTTCACCTTAATGTGGTAAAGAGGTTGACATAGTTGTAACTGGCTTAGTTGGAATCTTTTAGTCTATGCCGACGATATGAAAATATACAGAATCATTTCAGGGCCTGCGGACTTCCATGTTCCATCCCCTTCAAGATGATTTGAATACATTTTCCATTTGGTGCCAAAAAAAACTTTCTGGAGTTAAACATCAGTAAATGCGAAACAATCACCTATTCACGAAAGCGCCCTCCATATCCTACAAAAGATTACTATATTAATAACGAACTTGTTCGTAAAGATCATCTAATCCGGTCTTATTTGCGACAGCGAACTCAATTTTCGACCACACATTGACAACTTAATTAGTTGTCAATGTGTGGTCGAACCTTGAGTTCTCTAACTCCTCACTAGGTTTTGTGAAACAGTGGTCTAAAGCATTTCTGAACCGGTGGTCAAGCATTTCTAAACCCATTTCTAAAGAATTTCGGAACCCTTATGTAACTAGATCACTCTATATGACCTTTATCAGGCCTTTGCTTGAATACGCTAGTCAGGTTTGGTCCCACAATATTCATATTCAGCGAATTGAAGCTTTTTCTTCGTTTCGCCCTTCGTGAGCTGGGCTGCGTAGAGGTCTACAACCTAGAGGTCTACAAAGAAAATTCAGTCAGTTCGCTACAGTCAGTCTGGCAGTCAGTTCGTGATTTGTACCTAATACCTCAACATGTTCAAATCCGCCTCTAACTACGAATTATAATTTGTGTAGTTTGAAAATTGCCAGATTGACACAAAAAATAGAAGTATGTTGTACAAGTAGATTATTAAATTAAAACAGCTGAATACAGATGCGATCATAAAAATAAAATATTTGGAAGACAAAAATGAAAATCTTAATAAAAAATTTAATTTCTTAGTATACAAGATCAATATTCAGGAATGGTTGCATTCTCATTGACAATACAAGTTGGCATTGACAACTATTACAAAATAGAGTGTAATAAAACTATTTGCCGATGGTATTATAATACCAGCAAAATGCATCTTATTATAAAAGAAGAAAACAAAAATGGGAAAAAGTAACCAAACCAGTCCAAATTAGTGATGTAGCAAAAATACCAATGTCTTTTGTATTATCCTGTAAGCAACTATAACCAATTATTTATTGTATTATATATTTTTTCAAACATGAACAAGAAAACCATATTTAAAATACATCTTACAAAATTTATTTATATAATTATTTTACTATTAATCTGTGTCCTCCGGTACCATCCAATAAATTTCATCTAAATGATATTCATCTTTGGTAAGTTTTCTCAGATTTGGTGCCCTTAACAACAAACCTAAACAAAAGAATACAGTAAATTTCTGGATATTAAAACAGGTTTTTACAATATATTTAAGAACATAAAATTTTGAGTTTTATCATTTTAATTACCTGTTAAAAGGCCACCAACAATTGAAAAGAGTAAAGTTGTAACGATGCCAAGAGCTTGATAGCCACCTTGTTGCATAGCCGTTCTTCCGTAACCCTATGAGTAAGAAGTATTAACTGTAAGATAATAGCTATGTAAATCACTGTGGTCGGTATTTATTCATTATCCTGGCATATATATTTATATTTTTATAATAATAATTATAAAAACAAATTCAAAATCTGACTTTATAGACTATTAACTTTTATTTTAGATTTTTATTTTAATACTTTATTTAACTTTTAACATTTACTTCTTTGATATTACATTATTAATTTTTGAAAAAATTGTTATAACTGCTATAAACAATTTTAAAAGAAAGGACAAACAATAAATGAAAAAGTTTTATTTTAGATTTGTATTTTAATACTTTATTTAACTTTTAACATTTACTTCTTTGATTAAACGCCTTTTCGAAATGAATTAACCGTTAAATTTATTACAAAATTAAGTTAATTACTGTAACATAGAAGATACTAATATGAAGTCACAAATAATTTTTATTTATTTATTTATTTCACAATAAATATTAATATATAAATATAAAAATATTTTTAATTATGCGTTCTGGTTTCTAAGACCATAATAACGTTTACACAAAATTATTATAATAATATCTAAACTTTATAAAATATATATATAAAAAGAGCAAAATAAAAAATAAAAATGAATTTAAAAAAAAAAAAAAAAACAAATTAAAAAAAAAGTATTGTTATATATTAAGATTAACTAACTTTAAAAATTTAAAAATAATTGAATTTCCGTGTTGGTCTGTTTTTAAGAGGTCTGGTAAATTTCGAATGCTTATTTACCATTAATAATCAGAAATTTTTCAATGTTTTTTATTTAATTTACTTCAAATAACTGACTGAGTTTTCTTTAAGTTCCTTGAGACTACAGCAAAATATTGTTTTAATGTTTGTGTAACTCCAATCTTGTCCATTCATTTTGGTGGATCTGCTATTTCAAATAGATACTGCTTATTGAAGGGACAATGGCGGAGTCAATGTCGTTAGCATCATACATTACTGTCTATTTAGATTTTGATCAACAGTTGGCTTATCTGTGATTGGCCAATGAGATTTGAGAAATGATGTTGAGTAATTGAATTTTACTAGCTATTGTTCTACCATTTTTTTTTATAATTTCAACATATGATCTTAAATCAGGTGGAATAGTATATATAACAGGTAAATTAGTTGATTCACTAGCTAATTTATCAGCTTGTTCATTACCAAAAATACCTTTATGGCCAGGTACCCAACGGATACTAATTTTTTCAGCATTTATTAGCTCATTTTTGATTATTAATGGTAAGTAATTCTGTAAATTTTTCACAGCATTTATTGTTCACATTGAATCAGTATTCGAATTTTTTGACCACTTTATAGCTTTTAAAGATCGCGATTTTTATCTCCTCAATTTCCGTCTTTTCAGTTTTGGGAAGAGGAAAAAGACGCAGGGGCCAATTCCGGTGAATACGGTGACTGAGGCATGATTACGGTGTTCTTTTGGCCAAAAAAATCACAAATAAGCAACGTTGTATGAGCAGGTGCATTGTAGTGATGCAAAATAATTGTATAAAATTAAATAATTCGACGATTCTCCATAAACATTTTTTTCACTGCTTCAACGTTTTCATCGATTATTGACGTGCTAGGGCTTCCAGGGCGAGAATCGTCATTAACATCTTCTCAGCCTTCTGTAAAGAGCTTGTACCACTTATAAACATTTTTTTTTTATTAAAGTCAACATTTCAAGTGCCTTAGCACTTAATTTTATTTTGCACACTCGCCAAATGCCACAGTCAACATTTCAAGTGCCTTAGCACTTAATTTTATTTTGCACACAAAATTTAATGCAGATTATTGGATCCATTTTTTTCGATAGCAAAAAATAGCCAAGTACACCAAAACTCGTCTAACCTTTATATCTGTTCCGAGCAAACTAAAAATGCAAAATGACTATTAATGTCAACATATGTTGGGGACATGTATACAAATAATAAAAATAAAATGAAAACAAAATGTACGTTGTCGCGAAATTTAAAGTCACCTTAGTTTTTGAACAAACCTCGTTTATGTAAATGTCTAATAGATATTGATTTATAAAATTTTTGTGTTCTTTTTTGTAGATACTGCTAGAAAAGATGCTCTTAAGGTGTTGGTAGATCTGTTATTAAAAAAGTATCTTTAAAATGCCAAAAAGGAAGGATATTGGATTTGGATAGGGATGTGGGATTGGAATATTAAATTTAGAAAACGTTATATAAGATTTATTTAGTGAATTAGTTAAATTAGTGTTTTGTCTAGAATTTTGAATAGATGTTAGTTCCAAAAAAAGTGGAGATGAATGAAATAACATATTTTTAACAATCAGTTTGGCTGCACAAGAGTCTCTACTTTCCACAACGTATTTGCACGAGACGAGATTCAATTAAAAGTGCGTGCACGAGATTCAATTAAAAGTATTTTGAATATATTTAATACCTGTTAAAAGCGGAAACCCATATAGTGTCGTTGAACCTTTTATAGTTTTTAGCTATAAAAGGCTCAACGACACTATATGGACTTCCGCTTTTAACAGGTATTAAAAAAATTTTTTAGCTACTGCCCAGGAAAAATATTCTGTTATTGCGTATCTTGTCGAGATATAAGATACGTTAGGTGTGTTAAATAGCTGTTGAGATTTTGAAAATAAATCCGTATATGAGTCGTCATCTTGTGTCATATCAAAACGCAATGATTTGGGTTTAATAGTTTGTGAATCTTGTGCTGTATCAATACCCATTGATTCAGGTTTTATAGTTGCTGAGTATGAAGGTGTTTCATCAAACGAATTTGTATTGGTATTGGTATATGCTTCTATTTTTTAAATTTAAAATGCTTTGCTTCGGAATCTGGTTCTTGCTTAATTTAAATTTTTTGTGGTTTTACTATATCAACAAAATCTTTTAAAGGTTTACTAATAGATTTAAAAGTATTTTCTAAGGTTGCATCAGCCATAAATTTTCTAGTCTTTAAAATTTCATATTTTTCACGTATAGCATTCCTAGTTGTTATAATATCTTTAATTAATTGTTTATTCATAGTGTTTTTATTTAATTTGCTAATAAAGTAGGTTTGGTATCCAAACGTATTGGAACAGATCTATTTTTGATTCAAACTGGTGAAAGTGAACAGGTCCATTGATACAATGAGGTAACTCCTAACAACTAACAGCTAACAGACCTGTTTTCATTCATAAAATCTAGATATTAAGGTTAATGTTGACCAATCTGCGTTCGCTCGACATATTGGACTGAGTGCATTTAATTGAAATTTTTTAAATAATAAAATATTCTATTGTTTTAAGAAATGATTTCAAATTAAAATTAAATTTTGTTTAGTTTTTATTTAATTTGCTAATAAAGTAGGTCTGGTATCAAAGCGTATTGGAACAGATCTGTTTTTGATTCAAACTGGTGAAAGTTAACAGGTCCATTGATACAATGAGGTAACTGCTAACAGCTAACAGCTAACAGACCTGATTTCATTCATCAAATCTAGACATTGAGGTTAATGTTGACCAATCTGCGTTCGCTCGACATATTGGGCTGATTGCATTTAATTGAAATTTTTTAAATAATAAAACATTCTGTAGTGATCAGCAACCTTGATGAAAACAACACCTCACCTTGGTGTATTTTTATGAATTTTTTTTAATGTTTTTAAGTTAGAGCAACCAAAGTCTTCTAAATTATGTATTAAGGCAATATATATTTTCGAGCCATTTTTGCTTTTCAACACCTTTAACAAAAACTATTTGATTTCACAACGTTTGAATTAAATATTTTTCAACTACTTTATACTCCACAAATCCGGCAGACTATTTAATTCCATGGTGATTATGATAAAGACAATCAGCTTGAAATTTGTCAGCTGCAGATAACTCATTGAAATTACATGGTGGTTTTATAATAAAATATTGTGATTTGTTTATTGTTGATAAAGCAACAGCAATTTCTTGGAATGAATTCATTGTTGGTATTTTTAAATCCTTGCAGATCCACGAAATACACCATCTTTCTTCAGCAACAGCTTCTGTTAAAATGGTTGTGTTGTTATAAAAGTATAAAGTTGTCAAATTGTTTCCGATATCTACCCTTCTGCAAGGGACTATCTTTATCAGTAACTAGAAAACCATATTTATCTTTCCAGCATTCTTGACATACGCATTGGAATTGATTTAATGTCATATCTAAAATGACATGATCATGATATATATGCTTCAAGTTCATATCATCCTGCTTGAAAATTATTATGAAATTTGCATTATCACGTATTAAATGTTTTGGTATGTGTGTATAGGTTTGACATAAATAAAAGCTATCAATTTTATTATGGCGTCCCATGCAGAAATAAGAACGCATATTATCTTGTTTTCCACAAGCTACATCATCAAAAATAAAAATGGAATTTGGTTTGGCTTCTTCGGGTGGAATAACCTCATCACCATCTGAAAATGTATTATACCCCATTCCAGATATTGGTTTTATTACCTTTCTCAAATATTCATATTTTGGCTGGTGCAGAGATTTTGAATAAATATAAATATTTTCAAATTTCAAACCATTTGGGGGTTCAAGTAAGCTTAATATAACATTGGTCTTTCCACAGTTTGACGGACCTGCTATTATTCCCCTTACTTACACACAATTGTCAACCACAAAGCGGTCAAGACCTCTTACACCTAGTAATAGGATCTTTTTAAAAACCCTTGGATTAATCATAAAAACTAAAAATGTATTACACAGGGTGCTTAGTATTACACAGGATGCTATTTATGATAATAGCATCACAAAACTTGAATATCACAGTTACTCATCTTACTTAAATTCATATAATAGTGGTGATGAAATTAAAATTTCGGTTCAACATCAAGATCTTTATCTTCTACCTCGCGAAAGCTTTTTATATATTGAAGCTGCTGTCACAAAAACTGATGGGACTGTGTAAGCAACCAAATTAGTTAACAACTCAATAGCATTTCTCTTTGATGAAATTCGTTATGAGTTGAATGGTGTGGAAATCGATCGGAATAGAAATACTGGGGTTACTGTAACACTTAAAAACTATGTTTCGCTAGATAACAGTGAAAGCAATAGTTTAATAAATGCAGGGTGATCACCAAAGAATGATATTACCCCAACAAATGGACACATTAATTTATGTGTACCGTTGAAAATTCTTTTTGGGTTCGCTGAAGATTATAAAAAAATTATCATAAGCGCAAAACATGATTTGATATTAAATCGTACAAGAACCGATAACAACGCTGTATTCACAAAAGATGATTACAAGCTACACATATTTAAATTACAATGGCGAATACCACATGTAACTTGTAGCTGATAACATCAAATTGGGGTTATTGAAAATATCCGAAAGTAGCAAACCAATTCAAATGAGTTTTCAAAATTGGGATATGTATGAATATCCCGTTTTACCAGCTTATCAGCAATGGCTATAACTAATTGCGTTGTGAAAGATTTTTGTATGTAAAAATATTTTTTTTTTTAAAAAGGAAGTACCATATATGTAAGATAAACCTATATAATAAATTTAAGGTAAGAAGTTGTTTTATTATAAATTTTCTTTTTAAAATAATTTTAATTAAAAAAATAGGAACCAACAATTACCCACAAAATGAGTAAAATTTACCAGGACTGAAGGGAACATTTTAAAAAAAGTGAAAGGAATAAAGATTTGGCAATATGTAAGATATGTCTTAAATCACTTTCATGCAAAGGTCCGTCGACTATTGGTCTGCGTAGGCATCTGGAAGGTGTACATGAGTATAAAACAGAAGAATACAATGATGGTCAAAGCACCTCAAAAAATGCAAAAAAATTTTACCATTATCTTTGTGTGAATTAATTTCAAAGTTATCAGCTGTTGATGGAATATGTTTTCACAGAATTACTAAAAGTGAATTCATCAGAACATCTATGAGTAGCAAAGGATTTAATTTTCCACGAAACCCAAAGTGATGCAATTAATGCTGAACTTTTATGAAGATATAAAACAACAGCTGATTAAAAAAATAATTAAACACAAAGATAATGGTAAAAAATTCAGTATATCCATTGATGAATGGACCAGCATGAGAAATAAAAGATATATGGATGTACACCTTTACTATAATAACAAAGGTACAGACAATTTAGGGATGGTTCCTATCGTTGGTAGTTGCCCTGCTCAAAAAGCATTGGAATTAGTAAAAGAAAAATTAAAATCATGTAATATCATATTTAATGACGATATAGTAGCTACAATGAGTGATGGTGCTGCTGTAATGCAGAAATTTGGAAGAATATCTTCTCAATTTCACCAACTTTGTTACAATCACGGGTTGCATTTGGCTGTTCTGAAAGTATTTTATACCAAGAAGAGGCATCCTGATAACTTTGCTTGTATCGAGGACCTGGAATCTGATAACGTATCTGATATAAAAGATTTAGAAAATGAAAATAATAACTCCGATGATGATTCTGATATCGAAGTTGTGGAAGACGTTGATGTTTATTTGCAACCCCAAATCGGAAAAGCTGTTAAATCCATTCGAAAAATATCAAAAATGTTTAAAAATTCTCCCATTAAAAATGCTATATTACAAAAATATGTAGTGGAAGAGGAGAAGAAAGAGCTAATGGTAATCTTAGAATGTTCTACTAGATGGAATACAATGGAAGCTATGGTAGAAAGATTTGTACGAATTAGCGGCCCAATCAAAAAAGCATTATTGATTGAATTAAATTTGGGTAGTTTGTGGAATGACGACTATGTTGAGGTTGCTAAAATAATATTAGCAACATTAAAACCACTCTGGATTACAATTGAAACTCTTAGCCGAGAAGATTCTACACTATTATCTGCTGAAGGAGCTCTCAGGTTTTTGTTTACAACTTTGGAAAAATTAAACACTAATTTAAGTCGAGACCTGCTTAACGCAGCTAGGGAGGAAATGTCTAAAAGGAGGGATTATATTTTAGTATCTGTTATTAGGCTCCTACAGAATCCTGATTGTATGTCACATAAAGAAAATGATAGTTTTTTTGACATGGCACCAAGACAAGAGATATATAAATTGACTAAATCTATATCATCTAGAATTTTTGAAACTAAAAACAGTGATAACGATAATACTGAAGAAGCTGGTGAAACTGAAAATATTGAAGAATGTCCAGATCGAGAAGAAACGGCAAGTCTACAGCAACAAATAAATTTTGCAATTACAAAAAGTTTAAAAGAATATGAAAGTCCGAATGCTGACAAATTTCAATCATTAACAAAGGAATTTAAAATATTTGAAGCAAATGGGAAGAGAACCTCAAATTTGCAGAATCTTTTGGATGCACTTCTGACCATTAAACCAACTTCTACGCAAAATGAGCGGAATTTTTCTATTGCAACAGATTAAGATTATGTTACCAAAAAATAACAAGAATGGGAGATTCAACTTTGGATGCTCTGTGTTTCTTAAAACATTATTTTAAGTCACAAAAATGATTAAATTTATTATATTTTTATAAACCTTTTTATATATTTTTGTAAAACCTAAAGAATTTATATTTACGTTACTATTTTTTATTTTGTTGTATAATAAAAATATGAATTTCAGTTTATATTATAGAGTGCATTAGATTTTTATTTTAATAAGTTATTTTCTCAAGAAATCTCGAGAAAAAAATGTGTGTTTTCTTTTCTCGAGAAATTAAAAAGGGTGAGAAATATGAAACACTATATGCCTTCTAAGTTCTGAAGTTCAATTTAGAATACTCTGCTGAAATATCAAAATTGCCGGCTTTTTGATATTTCAGCGAATGCGAATACGTTTTTTTATTAATTTATAATTTTGATGTCTCTATTTTTTTTTTTGTGTAACAACAAATTATTGTAATATTTTTTTGTTGTTGTTCAAAAATATTTATTCATACAAGAATTTTGGTGACGAAATTCTAGTATAAAAAATATTTAAGTAGAAACAAAAAATGCAAAATTCAAATTACAATAGTTTGGAGTTCAATTAGCGCAAGTTGATTGAACCGAATTTTCGTTGTACAGCATTTTAACTTAGTACACAGATACTAAGTTATATTGATGCGATAAGCAAAATACGCGTACGTTTAGGTTTGATTATTTAACTTTTAATAAAAAGTTGATTTATTCTGTTAATGGCGGTTTCCCATTTTTTAAATTAATCAGATATTTTTTGCACCAAGGTGAGGACCCAGTGACATCAGCATACCTTTTTGGTGCACAAATGACAATTGTTTTAGCAAGGATACTATGAAAATTTGTAAGAAGGTTTTTGTTGTGAACAAGTTTATATTATGTCAGTAGTTAACGGACCACACTCACTACAACAATTAATGGATCACGCATTAATAGATTTACAATATAGTTATCTAGTACACAAAAATATTCCGTTGAAAATGAAAAAATTATTACGTTGAAAATAAAAAAAAAAATTGTTGTTAAAAAGAATTTTTTTTTTGAAACGCATTTCATAGTTGATTTGCAAATATTTTTAAACTTTTATAACTGAGTATAATTTATTTCTCTTTGTGCTACAGTTATACATTTACAAGTTTCAAAAAAAATTAGAGAAAATGGTTGGTGCAATACTGATATCAATTTATACGTATAATAAGCAATAAATATAGTAAAAATTTATAATTTAGAAGCCACAAAGATACCTTACCCCAAGAATCATTCTCGTTTGATTACCGGTACTTTGCATAGCTGGAAATATATCATCCAGACTATCTTTATATATAGCTCGAGTGGCCAAACATGCATAAATTACAGAAAATATTGCTGATATAACTCCTGGCATACCGTGTAAATTATGTACACCAGATGAATCGTGAATTCGCAGTTTTGATGTCATAAAGGGCTGTAAAAAAAGTTAGAAAAAGTACTAATTTTATGTATGTAAAGTAACTAGTGATTTTAATTCTTTAATACTCGGATGATATTTTAATGGTATTTTTCCAAAATGACTGTATACTGATTTTACGATATATTATATTGATTTTAAATGAATGGCTACGAATAGAATAGTCACAATGGCAGCGCCGGTTCGAGATAATTATACGCCCCAGGCGAAAATAATAAAAAGGGCCCCATTTGAAAAATTAGGTAGAAAAATTATGATAAAATAAAAGAGGTTAACTTTAAAGAATCCATTTATTATTTCATTTAATTTTTTTCGATTGATTTATATAAAAAAAATAGATTTTATAAGAATGATTTTTTCCTGGCTTTCATGTCTGCAAATTTTTCTATAGCTGTCTCCAAATTTAGGTTTGATACAACATTATTTTCAATTGATACAATAGCCAAATTATTCGACCTATCTTCCGTCATAGTAGATCGCAAATACGTTTTTATTAGTTTTAATTTACTAAAACTTCTTTCACCAGTCGCAACACTAACAGGAATTGTTACTAGAATCCGTATAGCCACCCACAGATTTGGTACTGAACTTTTCAAATTATTCTCATTGATATATTGCAAACATTTTAAAGGATCTTCACTTCATCTGGTACCAATTGCTTCAATGATTCGATTTCCTCGCAGAATTCGATTCCATTTATATAACTGCTGGTCTCATTTGTTAATTTCATATGTAAATCTTCGCAACTCTTCACCAATTCATTAAGATTTTTATTATTGTGAATCACTAACAAAAATCCCCACGAATTTTCGAAATCTTTCAATTGCTGAAACCTTTCTGATATAGATATCAATGATTGATCCAGCATAACATTAAAAACGTGATTTTTAATATATTTCTGGGTCATTACATCTGGAATTTCATCGTCACACTCATAAGTAAATTGTTTCTTTCGCCTTATGATTCTTCTTCCTCTTCTTTCTGGCGCTACAGCTCGTGGAGAGCCTGGGCCTCCCTTAACGGGTCCGCTAACATTTTATTGCAATTTGGACCTACTGATCTTATATGGATTCCGAACCATAAATTTCTTTATATTGAACAAACTATTAATTGCAACAAGCTAATGTTTTATTGGTGACACATTTGTTGTTAGCAAATGGTCTCAACCGTTAGCATTTTTCCCAGTCTTAAATTACATTTTATTGTAATTTTATTACTGGTACTCATTTAAAGCTGAGTAAACTTAGATCAACATCGATGTCTCGGACGGAAGTTGAACCCAGTACCTAATGCACCACAGCTTAGAACACTACCACTTAAGCCACCATTCGATTCTTACAGCTTTAAATTATGCGTTCACGTGTAATAGCTCAGCGAGATCTTTTGGCCGATTTTAAAGCATCAGAAACACCGGAATCTCTATAATTTTCTAGGAAAACTTTACAATTCCGAAGAAGCTCGATGGCGTTACTCGTATCAAATGCAGCTTTTTGCATAGCTTTGCTTACAATATTAAATTTTGACAAACGTACGTACTAGACATATAAGGTTACCAAAAACTCGAAATCTTCTATTTTTTCAGATAAAGAGCTAGCATCTGAAACAACTGCACCGTCTAATATTTGGTCCTCCAACTTATTCAATGCGTTTCTAATTTCCGTGATTTCAAACATTATTTAATACATTCGATTCGACATTCCCACCTCGTTTCACTTAAAGGTTTAAGATTTAATAAGTTAATATGTTTTTTCAATATATTCCATCGTCCAACAGATGCATCAAACAAAGTATAAATTCGTTGAACATATCCGAAAAAATGTATGCAAATTATTGAAAAAGAAACACTATCAGCAATTAGTAAGTTAATTGAATGACAACCGCAAGGCATAAAAAACGCTCTCCGATTTTGTTTTAAAATCCTAGTCTTGCACTCCTTAATTTTACCTTTCATATTAGTGCCGTTATCATGGTCTCTACAGTTTGCTAACTCTAAATTCAATTCTTCTAAACTTTCAGAAATATTTTCATATAATCCTTTTCCAGTAGAATCAAAAACTGGTTTAAAGGATACAAAATGCTCTATCTCCATATCCTCAACATCATAAACTCTTAAAGTTATGGAGAGCTGTTATGGCTTGTCAGGTGTGCAGTCTAAAATAATCGAAAAATCTTAAAGTTATGGAGAGCTGATATGGCTTGTCAGGTGTGCAGTCTAAAATAATCGAAAAATATTTCGATTTGCGAACAGAATCCAAAATATGACTTCTTGTCATATCACCAAGTGTACTTATTAATTGGTTCTGTATAGTTTTTCCACAATAATGAACATGAATTTCTTGTGAGACCATCCTACGTAAATGCTCATTTAATGTTAAATCAAATTTTCCTAGAAGTTCGACAAGGCGTAAAAAATTTCCATTATGCGGAACAAATAACTTATCACAAGAACTCCGAAATGCTAAATTATTTTTTGACAAAAATAATGTTATTTTTATTAGTCTTTCTAGTACATTTTTCCAATTACATTTTTCTTGGGCTATCAAAGACTGCAAATTCTTATCAATGGTTTTATTGCCTTTTAATCTGAATCGAGTTTCTATCCAGTTTTTTTCACATTTTAAATATCGTGAATACTGTTCCAATCCGATAAACCAGATTTTGCTAGATTTGACCTAGCTGCTGGATCAAAAAGTTTGCAAAATAAACAAAATAGAGAATTTTTGGATTCTGAATAGTGCAACCAGTTTCTTAGGAATTTTTTACCGTTATTTATTTGGCGATAAAAAAGCGAATTGGAACAGCTTCGATTATTTTCATCTCTTGGATAAATATGTTGATTACACCTTTCTTCGTTTCCATTTAAGCCAGTTACAATTATTTGGTCTATTTCCGTATTTTTTTAAATTTTGTGGCCAAAGCCCAATATCATTACAATTTAAAATATTTTCAAATACAGAATGATTTGAATCACTAGGAACAATTAATTCAGTTCCGTGACATTAAATTATCCTCATTGATAATATTACAAGTTTCAGCTTCTGATGACACATTATCTATATCGTCCTCTGAGATTGAAGCTCGGAATGTTGATTATCATCGGCTACTGATTTACTGGACTTAAAATATTTCAAAATTTTATCGTGCTTATCAGCTTGTTGTTGCCTATTTATTTTTCGCTTCGGATATTCATACCCACTCAATTTTTTTGGTGGCATCTTAGCTATTGCATAAATTTATATAAATATATTTTCCAAGATATTTTTAAAAAATGCTCTTAATCTTACCTCTTATAATGTTTATAGAACAAACTGCAACAACACATTAGTTACAATCTTCAAAGCAAAAAAATAGTTTAAAAAAAGTGGTAGCTGTTAATTTAACTCGCAAATCAGTTTTTATAATATACATTTTTTTGAAATTTAAAAATAATGAAATTCGTATATTTTGCATGTACTTATTTTTTCATTTTCTTTGGTTGCTTATAATAAATTTTGGCGCCCTCCAAAAAAAGGTCACCTGGTACTTGGGCCGGGCTTGCACAATGGACTTTGAACTTATTTAAATAAATTAAAATTACGTGCACTTTTTCTTTAAATTCTTCTTTTTTAAATTTTAAACAGTGGTTATAACTTAAGCTATAGGGTCGCATTCTCATCTCGCCGTTTAAATTCCTAAATTTAGTTAAACAAACGTAGTTTTAAAATTTGACATCCCCAATAATAATTTCGTATATAATCAGAAAACTTATGGTAATTTAGTTACAATTTGAATTACTGCCATTAAATAGTACTGTAATATAATAAATCAAAAATACCCATTCAAATGTTCTACAGTATTAGGCTTTATTACTGATTCCCCTATTTTCAAATTTGAATATTTAGTATTTGAAATTGCCACTTCGTTAATATTATCAAAAGCAAAATTAAAAAGTGCATAAAAATTCTATAACTCTTTTCAATGGCGACTCGTCCTATTGAACCAGCTGGGCTCAGCCCAACTCTGAAAAATCTATTCAAATCTCTAAATTATTTAAAAATTATAACCATTAATTTGTTAATGTACAAACTAAAATATTTTTTCGGCGATAGGTAAAATTATGTAAAACTACATTGTTATTTGCACATTGTAAAAAATACAACCGGTACTGATATATATCATTAATATAGCAAACGAAAAAAATCTCAAATCGAATATATTTATGCAACTAACACAGGCCAATTAAGTTTTTAAGAAACTCGTAGAAAATATCAATATTTTTCAGTGTAAAATTTTTTCGCTAGTAAAATAATGTTTAAAACATCAGTTCACAGCAGAATTTTTACAGTTGACCATTTTGTTTGGTTGTTCAGTTCTAAAAAATTCGTCAATTTGCTTTTTTATACTTTTGCAATACTACTTAATGTTTTCTTCCATAAAACTTTTTCACAACACTTTCACAACTTTTTCACGATCGTTTTCACGACGGTAGAAAATTTCATTTTACGGCGGTAGGATACTAAGCTTTAGAAATGGTGTGGAAGGGTATCAAAATAATTTGTCTTAGGATATGATGAACTTAATACGAAATTTTAGGTATAGACAAAAATGTCGGAAAAGTAAAGAAAAAATCTTCGTACATATTTTGTATGAAGCTATAAAAATTTATTTTGTATACAAATTTTTTGAGAAAGCAATTACACGTTTCGAAATTGCAGTTTATTTTTTAACCCTAGAGGTTTGCATATTTATTCTTACTAAAATGTATTGAATTTTCCATCCTTCAAGATGAATTTTAAATTTTTAAGAAAATTTTAAATTTTCTTAACATAAAAGTATAACTTTAAGGTGTACTATTTCAACTATCATGCTCACACTTTTAACATTAATGTAGAAATAATAAACAGGTGACAGGAAATCTAATTTTATAGTTGTTAATAAATCCTACAGATATAATTTAATTTTTTTTGTTGTTTAAAATCATAACCACAAGGTTAACGGTTTATAATTGGATTAATTTAAAATAATTCAATTTTTGATCATTTCAAGTCTTTTGAATATCCTATTAGAAGAAAAATAACTTATGTTATCCCACTCTTCTTATCTGATATCCATATTGGATTTTTGATGATTGGATTTTTCATAAGCTGTGAGAGCTCTTGGGTTTTCAGACTTATATAATAACAAAGGTTTTAATTTTGCTTCACCTGCGCATTTTCCCCTAAAACTAGCGTGATACAATCTTTAACAGCTTTGAATCAAGATGATATTTTCTCCTTAAAATAAAAGTTCTGGTCAGCATATTTTTCCAATAAAGTCCAGTTTTGTCTACGTTGAAGACTTGCTTTTATGTATAATTTTCGTCAAGGATAATTTTCTTTAATACTTCTGGGTAGTTTCTTATTACTTCAACATCCGCGCTTGCAGCCTCACCTGTTATTTTAATATTGTTCAAATTATATAGTTTTAGCTTTTATTTACCAAAATCTTATTTAGTAAATTTAGCGATTATTTATTTAATGGTTCATTGTTGTAGGAAATAATAAAAACACAATTTACTTGCTATATATTTATTAAAAAGATGTTGCGTTCATAAAAGTTTCTTAAAAAATAAAAAATAAATGAATTTGTTAAAATACAATTACTATTAACATAATTATCAATAATTTTAATTATGAGTGTCGTATGACACTAAAACTTCTGAATTATGATTTTTATTTATTTTCATGAAATGTTTCTAAGAATATCTCGTTACTAAAATATTATTAGCTATAAACACCCTTTTACAAAATTTATAAATTCTATTGATATTTCATTATATTGTACAATTCATTTTGGCTTCAAATTTAAATTAATATTATTATTTTTATTATTTATTTTTAATCCAAATATTATTATTATTATTACATATTAGTATTATTACCATTATCATTATCATTATTATTATTATATGTAATTATGTTTTTGACGTAAGGGTCCAAGTTTGAGCACCATACGATAACACGGGAAGGATGGCAATATCAAAAATATATTTTATATATTCATGTTCTATTTTGTTTTGAAGTAATTTTTTTTAATATTCCAGAACTTTCTCATTGCATTCGCAATTCTTTTGTTGACTTCTTTATCTTGATGGTTATTAAAGGATATTATTTGACTTAAAGAAATATACTCGTCTACTTTTTCAATCACTTCATTCCCTAGTCTTACTTCGTATGTTCTATTCGAATTGGTAATAATTTGCATTTTATCTTTATTTATTTCAAGCACTACCTGTTTACTTTTTTCATCTAATTCAATTAACATTTTTTGCGTTTCCTACATGTCCTGTATCCGTAATTACTGCTATGTCATCAGCGAATCTTAGATTGTTGATTTTCTTATCATTTATACGTAATCCATATTTCTTCCAATCTTGCTTTCTAAATACGTATTCCAGCACTGATGCGAATAGACTTGGGGATAGTGGATCGCCTTGTCTCACTCCTCTATTTATTTGAAAAGGTTCTCCTTCTTTTCCTAATAATATGCTAGCTTGGCACTGTTTATAAATATTTTGGAGTAGTCTAGTCTTATGTGTTTGTCGTGTATATTTTGTTCCTTTAATGCACACCATATATAGACGTGTTCTATAGTGTCAAAAGTCTTTTGGAAATCGATAAAAGCTATTGTGGCTGGTAACTGATATTCTTCACCTTTTTCTATTATCTGGTTTATACTCTGTAAATGATCTTTAGTAGAATATCCAGATCTGAAGCCGGCTTGTTCTATAGGTTGTTCTAAATTTAATGGTGTGCCTAAGCGTTTGAGTAAGCATTTGGAAATGTTTTTATAAATATTTGAAATTAAACTTATTGGTCTGTAATATTTATGTAATTCTTTGGCCCTTTTTTGTGGATTAAAATTATTTTAGATATCTTCCATTGAGTAGGGGGATTCCTTCTGATTCGACTATATTGTTAAACAAATCCGTTATAATTGGAATGAGTTTGACATGTCCTTATTTACAGAATTCGGCGTTGATATTATCATTTCCAGCTGATTTTTCGTTTTTTAGGTCCTAGATTGGATTTTCTATTTCTTTTTCAGTAAACTGCGGTACGTTTGAATGATTAGTTAACTCTGACATTAATTGAACTTGCTGTTTTTGGGATAAAGTTGTTGAGTATATATTTTTATAAAAATTACTTACTTCAATCATTATTTTATTTCTATCTGTTAAAGCTGAATTGTCTCTATTTAGATCTGTTATCTAGTCTTTTCCATGTTTAAAATTTTTCCTAATTTTTTTCAGTGATTGTGTGTCTTCTAGAGTATTTTTGATACAATCTTTTTTGGTATCTTTTTTTATTTGTTTACGTACAGCCCTAAATGTTATATAATGCTACATAATATCTCCCCACATAACTATTCTGAGTCCTCTAAAAATTATATTAGTTAGAAAATGGATCGATATCAATTTTAGTAATTAGGTTTTAATTATTCTTTCTTTTCTTACATGATATACATATTATTATTATTACAATTACAATGACAATAAAAATGATTGTGCCTAAAGAGGTAAAATTTAAAGTGTTATTTTTAAATTCAATATATTCAAGAATTTCATAATATTGCAAAATTCCTTCTATTGATCATAATCATAATATTTTGCAATATTTTAGTAATTGGTAAATTTTTTGTTATAATGATCTTTCTTTTACTAGAGTAATATTTTCTGCTATATTTATACTAAAATGACAAGTACGGTTATTTTTAATTATATTTTTTGTACAATTATCGTTAAAATATTTAAGATTTTTTTTTATTATTATTTGATCTCTATATTCAAATATTTCATTATATTTTAGGATTACTTCTTTAATATCTGTCTCTAGTTCTTCATGTTTGTCATTTGGAAATGGTAGGATCAATGAGTTGAAATATTTTTCGGTTGTAAAATTTGGCAGTGAAACTACGAAAATGATAAGGTTATCTTTAAGTATTATATTATTTTTAAAATAAGGTAAAATCTCTATTATAATATTGTAGGCGGAAATTTCTTCGTCTGTAAAAATGTCATTTGCTAATATATTTAATTGGCTTAATAAAATTATGTATTGAAGTTTTTCAATATGTCTGTTTACAGTACTCGTAGAAGTTTCAATTTATGATTAATTTCATTTGTTACTATTGGAATGTTTTTTAAGATAGCTTTTTTGGGTATAGATGTGTTCAGTACCATCGGCTAATCCTTTTATTAGATTGTTGTTAATTATAACTTGTTTATTGCTTTGTTCGGTAAATTGTTTATTGCTTTTGTCTAAATTTTGTAAGTGATTATATATTTCAAACGAATCTTCGCTATCCATGGTTCCTGCAATAATTTTCATTAAATTACCAATAATTAATTTTAGTAATTAGGTTTAAATTATTCTGTCATGTTAAATAGACCGCGGCGAGTATGATGTTTTTTAAATAAATCTTGTATTATCGTATCTATATTATGTTTTAGATTTAATAATTCTCTATATAATAATGAATATTCCCTATCGCGACTTCGTAACCCTAATTTATCTAGATTATATTCAAATGTCTTAACTATTTGGATATATATTCTGTTATATTAACTATATGCAATAATTTGGTATAATTCTCAATAATTAATTATTCGTCGAGGCTTATTAACACAAATCCATTGTCATCTTTCACTTAAGTGATATCTTCAGTTGCATTAATATATGTGGTACGAAAACGAAGAGTAATTTTAAATTCATTTCCTAAAATTATAAAAAGATTGATTTTAATCTTGATGCTTATATTTTCTTTTCCTTAGTTTTTTCCAATATTTCGTATAACTTTTATTACTAGCATCTATTATGTAATTGGCTTTTGCTTCGAATTTATTTAATTTTTCCTATTTTGGTTTATTTTTTGGAATTTTCTTATAATGTTTTTAGTTACAATTCGGTTATTGTCTTCCGTTTTGTTTAAATTTTTCGTAGGTTTTATTTTTTCGTTTTCAAACTTCTCTGCTATGGAGTTCTGTTATAAGTTTCTAAAATTTTAAATATTTTGTCATCTATGTTATCTAAATTATTATTTTCCAAGTCTACTTCTACACTTCTTATATTTTCGTTTAATGTTCCGTGCAGTCTTTCTACGTCTGAATTTCCAGTTTTACTTCCTGCCGTTGTTTAGTGAAATTCTATGTCATTTTCTTTCAAAAATTGTTCAATTGCGCTATGTGTAATACCTTTTTCCTTGTTTGCAATTAATTTAGTCATTTTACCTAAATATAATATTCTTTCTTTAATCCCTTTTAGAATAGAAATCCAAGTTCTATCGTCTAATTTGTGTATTGTACCGTATTTAGAAAACTTATCTAACATTGTTAAATACATTACATTTCTATATGGAAACCAAATGTCCATGTACAATATTATTAAAATATTTTGGAGATTCGGCGTACTCATACATGAACATACCTCGGTGTGCTCATACTGTCATGTTTGGCGATGTTGCAAACATCATAATTATTAATAAATTTATGAATTTTGGGATAATAATATATAGATTTTAACTCCTCAAATGTTTCGGCTATACCTTTATGATTGGATTTTACATGTTTATATTTAATAATATTTAACATTTCATTTTAATCTATTATTATATCAACTAATTTAATACAAGATTTTAAGATTTTTAGGGTTTTATTATTTGCAAAATTTTCTAGATCCAAATTTTGAAATATTAAATAAAGTTGAATATCATGGTAATATACACACACTAAACCGTTAGGAACAATACACTTTTTCATCATATCTAATAAGTTATTATCTTTAGTAACATAGAAAGTGTTTTGGCATTGATGATTTTAACTGAATATTTTTCTTTATTAGAAGGATAAAGATATATCTGATTTTTATAAATATTTACTAGTGTCTGTGAAATTTTTATTTTTTGTGAGTCGTATTCAGATGTGCATTTTTTTGTGAGTCGTCTTCAAATGTATGTATGCATTGTTGCATTAGTGGACAAGACGTCAGTGTCATTGCCATTACTGCAAATCTGATTGTTGTTAGTTTCATACTTAAAATTAAAAATATTGAACATCATTATATCAAGTTCAATTTTTGCCTTATGGTTAAATGGTCTACGAGAACCAAATGTGAAACTCCAACGTTGGAAAACCCAACTTAATGAATATAATTTTAATATTGGTGATTTAAAAGGCAAAAATAATCACGTCGCTGATGGATTAAGCCATTTGAAATATTTTACAGACCCAACGATAGCCAGAAGCTCTTTCTCTATCGTTGAATATCGCTTTTCGGGAGAGTACGGGATGCGAAACAGATAGTATGTTTTGGCTTAACACCGCGCCTATTACATTGTTTGATGCGTCAGTTGTTAGAGTGATTTTTTTTAAATCCGGATTTGTCAGAATCGGGTTTGACGTTAGTAAAATTTTTATTTTATTAAAAGACTGTATATATTCTTTATCACTCTTATTTATTTTAGAATTCTTTTTTAAATATTTTACTATTGGACATACAACTTTAGCATAATCTTTTATAAATTACGGTAATAACCACTAATACCTAAGAAAGATTTTATTTCTTGTTGTGTTGTTGGTAAACTAATATTTTGTAAACATTCAATTATTTTTGGGTCATTTTTTTTTATTATGTGACCTAGATAATTAATTGATGTTTCGGCAAAGCTACATTTATTAATTTGAATTTTAAGATTAGCTTCTTTTGAAGTATTCTTTTATAGAACAGAGACGTTCCTCTTATGAAGTCGAAAAAATTAGTATATAATCTAAATACACCATGCAAATTATATTGATAAATTCTTTAAGAACGTTATTTATCAAACATTGAAAGGTTGAAGGCGAATTTTTTAGGCCAAAAGGCATTCGAGTAAACTCGTAATGACCACTGGCTGTTGAAAATGGTGTTTTGCATTGACCAATCTGATGAAAGCCCTTCGTCAGACCAAGGGTGGAAAAATATTGAATTCTCCATGTTTGTTTTTTTGTATTATCTAATTTTTTGGGTACAACCCAAATTGGAAAATTATGTGGTGATGAGCTATTTTTAATTATTCCTTGCTTAAACATTAGCTTTATTTGCCAATCAACTTCATCACTGTGAATTTCAGGGTATCTGTAGCTTTTAGTACATACCGGGTTATAATTTTTTGTATTAATTTTATGTTTGATTTCATTCGTAAATGTTAAATCATCATTTTGATTACAAAGTAAATCTTTGTAACTACTAAGTATGTAGATGTTTTATTATATCATTTGTTTGTAAATGGGCCGCAAAATTTATTTCTAATGGCTGTGGAGATGAATTTCGTATTTGATTGTTGAGACCTACACTATCATCAACATATGAGATAATAATATAATTCTTCGTAACTATTTAGAAATAGGTATTTTTGCAGTTTGTGTAATGAGTAATCGACTTTTATAATCTATAACTGCATTTAGAGAAACTAAAATATTATTTCCGGTAATACCATCAAAATTATCATGAAATGGAAATTCTAGAAATTCTACATCTCTTCTATCATTGAAAATATTGAACCAGGGAAATTTACAAACTACTGTTAATTGAATAATTTTATTAAGAACTTTTAAATTTTGTGGTAAAGTATTTGTTTTCCACTTTGGTTGACATAAATTTGGATTTATTATGCTGAATTCAGCACCATGAATTGTATGAATTTTACATTTTTTAAATTTATTTTGATTATTATATAGGGTAGTTGTTTAATACATCCTGATGAAAATTTGGATTGTCTAGATTTTGTGAATTAATAGAAATATCCATTGGTTCTATTCCAATGTTATTATTTTCTTGAGTATTTTGATTATTACTGTTAATTGCGCTCTTTGTTCGTTGTGTCTGTCAACTAGGCGTAAAATTTCTTTGGTTCGGGATATTTTTTTGTTGTACTCTAGCATTATTATGAAATTGTCTATTTCGATCATTTATGTTAAAAGAGTAATTTGTGCGTTGAGTTTCTTCACTTATTGGTATAGAATTTCTTTGATTACTGTTATGATAGCGATTGTTGTCAACATTATTTAACTCATGATTATTGGATGCATTATTTAAATTATTATTGTTAGTGGTTACGTTATTTGAATTATTACCATGGTTATAATTATTCCTATTTCTACTATAATTCATGTTAGATTTTTTGTGGGAGTAATTTTATGAATACATTCCAGTGAAATTTAAATAACCATTATTAGCTATTATTTCATAAGCATCAGTAAGCGATTTTGGATCTCTATTTATTATGATTCCACGAACCGGTGGAGATTCTTCTTAAATATATTAAGTACTAATCTATTGTTATTATTGCATTGATCAGTTTTCAGTGTACCAGATAATAAGTATGCGTTATTCAAACGACATAAAAGGTTATTAGTTATTTCGTTATATAGTCTATTATTTGGAAGACGAAATTTTTTCGCAATGATTTTTAATTAAAATTTTTTTCACATAAGGCCAAGTATCCATTTATCCATTCGATAACATACGAGCGTCACCTACTATATATGTACTCTGGCGCAATTTTCTTACTGTCAGTATCTAATTTTTTGATCATAGGAATTAATGATTCAACCCTATCCATAAAATAAGATGTTTTCTATTACCACTAAATGGTGTGATATTTATAATACACTTCATTATAATAATAAAGTTTTGTATAATATTTGGAGGGGTTGCCATTTTAAATATTTAAATTATTTAACTTTATAAGAATACAATATAGTGTTCAAATAACGTTTTTTTCTCTTTTTATAGTTTTATTTGTTTTCTAATTGACATTTAAGTAATTTTAGCTAGTTTGAGAAAAAAAAATGTATTTAATAGTTTACCGAATTAAGTTCTAATTTTGTCTTTTTTTGTAACTATAAAAATTGTTTTTTGTAACTACAGATAAATTTTGTGTACCTTTGAGATTCTTGATAAATTTATTTAAGGTGAACGAGACTCTACTTGATTTTGATACTTTAATTTATTACAGTTGATTTTGTTGACTTCGGTTTATTATACATAGTTAATTTTGTTGAATGAACTTTAGATCTTATTGAATGCTTCATTTTTTTAATAATTAATTATCAAAAATTAATTCAGGTGAGTTATAAGGATTTACGGCAACTTTTATTTTAATATTTATTACACCGCTTGACAAGTTTTTTTTTCTTTTTTTTTGCTTTTAAAGTGATAAATATTTATTAATTCACAATTTTAATAAGTTTTCCTTCACAAGTACCGACTGCGCCAGTTTTAGCTTTTATTTACCAAAATCTTATTTATTAAAATTTAGCTAATATTTATTTAATGGTTCGTTGTCGTAGGAAATAATAAAAACACAATTTACTTGCTAAAGCGATATATTTATAAAACAGATATTGCGTTCAAAAAAGTTTCACAACAACTAAAAACTAAATAAATTTGTTAAGCATTTTAAGATTATACAGATTTATTCGATAATACAATTACTATTGACATAATTATCTTGAATTTTAATTATGAGTGTCGTATGACACTAAAGCATGAGAATTATGATGTTTATTTATGATATGTTTCTAAGAATATCTCATTACCAAAATATAGCAATATAATGTTACATAACAATATCGTTGATTAAGTTTTTGAAACCAGACATTGCTAGCTTTAAAGTTAGTACCATCACTTCCAACAGACATTTTTAAATGATTTTATATGGATTTGGCTTATTCCTGAATTATTGCAACACTTATGGGAGTGTGGCTTTGGTTTTCTTCTATCCATATGTTTAAATATTTTCCATCTCTTCCATAATTTTATTTCTAGAACTTACAGTTTTGATAGCATTTCTTGGAGTTGCAGCTTCAACCGATAATTTTCGTACCGTTCTTATGAATATTTCTACCAATGGTACGAGCTAGCCCCAATGCATTACCAATATCTACAGTTCGTTGTCCTTCATCGAATCATTTTAAAATTTATAATTTTGTCTTAACCGAAGTAACCGATTTTCTACTTTTTTTTGTCATTATTATTACTCATTTTATGGGTCGGAACTTTTAACTTTCAATATAACAGTTCAACTTCTAAGCACAAGAAAACTTTACCACTGTGTAACACAAAATCTATAGTCTTATAACATAAAAGAAAAATGTAGGGGACAAAATGATAGCCCACTATCATAGACAAATCGGAATTATTTTGGAAAAAATGGTTAAAAAAAATATCTAAACAAAATTATTTTTTATGCTAGAAAAGATTGAAATATTTTGAAAAATCATTAAAAAAAATTTTATAAACAATTTTTTTAAAAAACACCAATTTTTCAAAGATGTTATATCGAAACGATGTAAAACAAGTTTCACCTGTAAATTAAATTTCAATAATTTCCCCGACCTAACAGACCGCGAGTTTGAATCTAGTCATGAAGATGTGAGGATTCAATGATGCATGAAAAAAGTTAATTTTTTGTTAAAAAAACAAAACCGATTAGTTCTAAGTCCAGATAATGGTGGTTATAGTTAATCACCCAATTACTAACAGGTGCAACATACTCAGTGATTACTAATAATAAATAGAATCAAATAGAAAAAAGACAGTTGTAACAACATCAAATCCTAATATATCATTTAAAGATAATATAACATCAGTCTCCACAATTTCATCACACACTCAGCCGATTACACATAGTAAGTTACACATTATTTCACGCGCAACTAACGACATTAACACTATCACAAATGAACCAATAACAGTACCCGCGTCTGATCATCACAAGTATACAAATTTTATACAAGGTGAAACACTTAATGACACCCCATTGATTGATCTTCCAAATTTTGTACAGGGTGAAACAGTTAATGACAGCCGTTCTTAATCTTACAAAAGATAAAACTAAACCCACTTTTCTTGAGCCACTAATATATTGATCTTACAAAAGATAAAACTAAACCCACTTTTCTTGACCCATTAATATAATAATAGAACTTAATAGGTAGCCAAGAAAACAGATATTTGTTGGGTCGTCTTAGGGATCGTAAAATCTTTCAGGTCATACGTTTGTCCCTTGCTTACATACATAAACAATCTAACGACTTATGTATAGAAGGGAAAATGTGTGTTATGATTCAACAAGAAGGTTTTCTTAAATCTAGATGCGTTAAGATTGTTATACAATCGATTCCATGATCATCTAAGCATCTCTGTACAAAAAATAGATAAGGATTTATCGGCTTTCGCATCCCACATAAGCTCGAAAAGATTGTCATATCTGTCGTGAAGATCAGCAAAGTACTTCAAAGTATGTAGTCCTTTCTGGTAAATCTAAATTTAAATCTAATGACTTAAGAATCCTGTACCATGACTGTGGTGGCATTAGTGGTAAAATGAGAAACTCTTTCGTCGATGCCAAATCGTGTGAATTTGACATCCTCATAGTCAAAGATACATGGCTAAATAATACTTATAAAAATGAAGAAATCCTCGGCAGCAATTGGACAATTTACAGTAATAACAGAGATTGCTGCAAACAACTCTTTGGCAAACGAGGAGATTCACGCAACTCTTAAATTATTTGAGCATAAAGTTATTAAGATACGTAGTACAAACAAAAATATCTATATTGCCGTAGTCTACATTCCTCCTAAATCGGACATCGAAATATGAGGAATTTTATCAAATATTCCATTCGGTCAACTCCTTTTTAAAGGGCGAAGATAATATATTTTTCTTTGTCGATTATAATCATCCTAATCTATCTTTTATAATGGACGAATCTGACAATTATCTTCTCCCAGAAAATTTTTCTGACGAAATTGACTTCAGTTTAATTGATATATTTTATGGCAATGATATGCAACAAGTATCATTGCCATAAAATATATCAATTAAACTGAAGTCAATTTCGTCAGAAAAATAATTTACCGCATTACTAGGAGAAGAAATAGGGGCATCATCATAGGCATTTGTGAAAATTAAGTCTAACCATTTACAATTTGAATTTCGAAGCCCAAATTCAAATAGTAAATGGTTTAGACTTAATTTTCACAAATGACTATGACGATGTCGTTATTTCTTCTCCTAGTAATGCGGTAAATCTCTTCTCTAATTCTTACCATCACTCTGCTATTATGGTGGAACTAGCTATTACTAATACTAGTTTTTCCAAACCATACATCAAATCAATTGTATAAGGTTTCAAAAATGCAGACTTTGAATACATTAACAATTATCTTTGATTAATTGGACGAACCTTTTATCAGGTAATAATATCGATGAAACAGTTTTATCTTTCTATAACATTATTTTCTCGACGATTATTTTCTCGACAAGTATGTCATTTTCACTTGGTCTTTTTCCATCAATTTGGAAGTCTTCATTTCTAAATGTAAATCACTTTCACTTGGTCTTTTTCCATCAATTTGGAAGTCTTCATTTCTCACACCCATTCATAAAAATGGAGATAAGAAAAATATAGAACACTATAGGAGGATTTGCCATACTATCATCGATACCAAAACTGTTTGAGAAAATTGTTGTCATACAAACAGTTTTGATATGGATGATAGTATGGCAAATCCTCCTATAAATTGACAACATTGGTTAATCCAGTGCTTAACAACTAACAACATGGTTGCAGGAAAGGCCACTCAACTACCACAAATCTGGAAAAGGGCCCGCTATTTGATGCCGTGTATATGGATTTTAGCAAAGGATTTGAGTAAGTTGACCATCCTACTTTAATATCCAAATTGCACAAAATTGGCATTAATGGCATATTGTTAGATTGGATTAAATCGTACCTTGATAACAGAACTCAATATGTTAAATTCCAAGGGATCATATCTAACATGATATCTGTCACATGAGGAGTACCCCAAGGTAGTCATCTGGGCCCACTTCTTTTCAATATTTCATATCTGATCTATCCGAAGTTTTATAGACATACCACATTTATTTTATGCGCACTACTTGAAAATATACTATTTAATAACTTCTAAATCTGATGCTGCCGTTCTGCAATCAAAACTTCGAACCTCGAAGACTGGTGCATTCGTATAAGTTACATCTTAACACAAGTAAGTGCACGTAATTAGTTTCTCTCGAAAACGCTCGACAGCCAAGTACAACTACTTTCTGAACAACACTTTACTGGACCGAATAGATAAAATAAATGACTTAGGCGTTTTAGTGGATAGTACATTAAGTTTCAACTTCCACTATGAAAGTATTATTGGCAGAGAATATAAATTATTGGGCTTTATTAAGAGAATAAAGCCCAATAATTTATATTCACACAAGAGTTCACTAATATGTGGGTAACGAAAGCTTTATTTTGTTCACTTGTACGCCCTATTCTAGAATACGCCTTTACTATTTGGGACCGGTATTTCAGATTCATAGTAATAAAATAGAATCGGTACAAAAACAATTTCTCTTATTTGCTCTTTACAAATAAGAGAAATTGTTCATAACCCTATGGACTTCGAAAACTTACCGCACTACATAACCCTATGGACTTCGAAAACTTACCGCACTATACAGATAGGCTCAAAGTATTAAGTCTGCTTTCGCTATCTTCAAGACTAGTCCTATTAACATCCAGTTTTACATTAGGTGTTCTGAATGGTGATATTAAAGCTGACTTGATAACGAACGAAACCACACTTAATGATGATGTCAGACAGACAACGCATACCAAACTTCTAAAACAATATCCGCATCATACGGAGTATGCGTTAAACGAACCAATCAACAGATGTTGCATAATTTTCAACATAGCATACATTACATACCTTCTATCTCAAAACATACTTACAAAAGCAGATTACGTTCGACACTTACCTAATATTGTAATATTTTTATATTATTAAGCGTTATTGTAGAGAGTAAAATTTCTAATTAAATGTAAGTGAAAAATTTTATGAATTCACTAATTTAACAACTTAAGTTTCTTTTACATCTTTAAATTGTCTTAGTAATAACTATATTGTATAATATTATTAGAAATTATAAGTCAGGAATTGATAATTTCTAATAATATTATACAATATAGTTATTTTAATTTAAATGTATTTTAATAATATTATACAATGTAGTTATTACTAAGACAATTTAAATGTATTTGCATCTTCCTATGCAATATTTTTAAAAAACATAACCAATAGATATATATATATATATATATATATATATATATATATATATATATATATATATATATATATATATATACGTACATACCGATAAGAAACGATAACCGAGAACTGAAACACAACCAGCAACCATTCCAATTAATATAGCTCCATGTGCGCCAATAAGTAAATTACATACAGTACCAACTGCTACACCCCCAGCTAAAGTTGAGTTTTGTACATGTACCATATCCAATTTATTTTCGTGATTGACAAGCGCAGAAATGACAAATGTTGTAACTGTTAATATAAAAGCAATTAGATATATAATTGTATATCTTTCCATTGTATTAATTTTTTATATTGTATATATTTTTTGGAAAAAATTCAAGGTTTTTCGAATAAAATTCACCGTTTTCATCTCTTAATTAAATTTTATAAATGTTGACTTTAACTACAACATTAGATTTGGTTTTTGAACATGCAAATGGGATATTTATATATGTACCGGTTATGAAAGTGAACTAAGTCTATGTAAGTCAAAAATCCGTTTGAATTCCAAGAATTCTTTAATTACAAGGATGGATAGAACTCCCTGTTTGAAATAACGATTGAAGAATTTTTCAATAAACTAGTAAATGAAAGTGTATTTTTTTATGCCTAATTTTTTTATTTTCTAGCAAGTGTTTGGAAAATTTCTATTTTCAGTTGTCTATATTCATATTTTATACGAATTTGTTTATTTTGTTGTAAATTTCTGTAAGATGTATAATTTCTATGAGTTGTACATTTTACTCACAACAAGTAATTTGTTGAGTGTGGTCATTTAGTAAAACGTTACTACAAAAGTGTAAATAAATTATTTTGGGACGTAAGAAAAATTAAATCAAAATATTAATTAAATCAACAATTTAGTTTACGTGTAACAGTCTTTTAAACAAGTCAATCTTAGTGAATTTTTAAAAATTGATAAAAACGAATTTTGTGTGTTGATACTCTTATCATTGATAATTACGTGGACTGACACATAAAACATAGTATTTTCGATTTTTTTTTATTATTTTCAACATAGTTTTATCAACACACGAAATTCGTTTTTAGCCACAGGAAATTCGTTTTTATCCATTTTTAAAAATGTACTGAGACTGACTTGTTTAAAAGACTGTTACACGTAAACTAAATAAGATATCGACTTGAAATTTTATATATAGCCTAGTAAATTATTTTAGAGGTAAAAAATACCTACTTCATACCTGTTCATTACCGGCATCACAGGTAGTCCACGTAATTACCAATCTGCCCTCGTATATTCATCGAGGTACGTAAATAAACTTAAGAAATATATAATTTTATTCTTAACTACTTTCCAATAATATAGCAGAATTTAACAAAGGATTTAAATTTAGGAAAATGGAAGCCATATTAATTTATATTTTTAATGTAACTGTATGCCATAATTTTGCAGGAGTTTTCCAGGTGATGTTGGTCGGCAATATAAACAAGCAAGCATCTCGCTGACTTTTTATTTAATCTTACAGAATTGATATGTAATATTGTGAATTAATTAATATTTTTCAATATATTAAATTTAAGATTAGACAGGTGTCATTATTTAAAAGTTGGTGTCATTGACAGGTGTCATTATTTAAAAGTTTCTTCACTATAAAGGAATTTATGGTTCGGAACCCATATAAAATTAGTAGGTCGAAATTGCAATAGAATGTTTAGAACCGCCATTGAAGAAAAGAAATGATTATATGAAAGAAGCCAGGTTTTAGCTTGATTCGTGAATTTTGGCTCATTATTCTCAAATATAATACATTTTGGTGACTTATTGGATAAACCACGTGCATTGACATTATAGAAGTGACAAAATTCCGCTTTATTAATTTTAGGTACAATTTCTAATTTTGTGATGTTACCTCATAAATTATAATATATAATAGTTCTAGCCGATGTTACACACGAATTATTTTTAACAAAAGGCAGGACTCCTAAATTCCTAAAAAGATTAAAACTAAATGCACAAGGATTGCCTAGATGCTCAAAAATTGATAAACTATTGGAATTCTAGACTACTCTGAAGTTGACTGTGCGTTCTTCTGTGAAGATGCAGTAGACTCGCAATTACATGACCAATATGAAATGAAAAATTATTCATATAATTTAAATTTATATCAGTGAAATGTTAATATTATTGACTGTGGATTTTAAGATTTTAATATAAACATTAGCTCGAAGAATGTTTTTCACTTGATTTTAATATAAGCAAAATATACTGTGTGAGGACAATTTGTGATTCATTGTTTTTGATATGGTGACTCAAAACCTGTATACTAAAATTTTCTTAATAAATATAATAACTTTTGGTATACTCTTGAATATGCAAATTTTTTTCTGTATTTGGAAAATATTTGAAAGTTTTCGAATTTATGTCACGATTGAAAATTTGTAATTTAGCTTTGAATGCTTTGATTAAATCATATATCGATAGAATTTTCTTATTAACTTCATTTAAATGAAGAAAGAGTATTAATAATACCTTGTGATATTCATTTACTTCATTTAAATACAGACAGTTATATTCATTTACTTCATTTAAATACAGAAAAAGTATTAATAAGACAGTTAAATTCACTTAAATTACATTTATTTCATTTAAAGACCTATAGGGTACAAGTGCATCAATCGTGTGCACCCGGTCTTAATGAATTAATTTAATATTGTTATTCGCTCGCAATAATAATATAATAATATAAAGGAATACCGTTGCAATCGAGTATCGATTAAGAAAAAACTTTAATTAATTATAGAGCAGATAAGCGGAATCAATAATACACAGTCAGTTTTATATACTCGAACGTTTAAGATCATACATATTGAATTATTTTAGTAGTAAAAAATTAAGTTGAACAAATATTATTTTATAATATATTAACCACGTGTTTTAATTAATATACATGGTAAAGATATTCAACAATTGGTGACCCCACATTTAGAATAACGCAGTTTTGAAAAATAGAATTATTACAATTTTTTTTTGTTTTTTGTTTTTTTAAAGAAATTATATTAATTCTTATATCTTAAAACAAATTGTATTAATTCTCAGTCAATTGTAGTATATACAATTGATTGTAGGAAAATTACCAGGTGCATCGGCTGTAACGGCAAATACATAGTTTTTTTTCCCACGCTCCTATTAAAATATTATTGCTAGATTAACAGAATTGCTAACAAACATTATGCTAACTGTGATAAACAGAATTGCTAACAATATAATAGGGAAGTTCACAAAATTACCGGGTGTATCGGTTGCAACACAAAATAATATAAAGTTTTTTTTTTAACATTTTCGTTTGTTGTTTCTCAGCAATATAAAGTTATAAAACAATAAATATATACAGGGTGTGTCATTTAAACAATCACGATTATGATTAAACTATATATACGGAAATTAATCGCATACTAAAACAATAACATGACAGATACAGGAGACACTAAGGACGTTAGGGAAATTAAAACAATAACCCGAATTAAGTTGCGACCATTTCTCGATAAAAACCCTGACCTCTGGTTTATAGTAGCGGAAAGCCAATTCGGATTACATAAAGCAATCAAAGATGATGATAAATTTAACCATACGTTAGCCGCACTTCCGCAGGATATAGCACTATCGGTTTTCGATATTCTAAAAAATCCCGGTCCATTTCCAAAATATGATGCTCAAATACAAGCTTTAATTGAAAGACACAGTCTCTCTAAAGAGAAAAGACTAGATAATAACCAAGCCGGCGATTTGGCAATTATCGATAAAGAAGTCTTAAAAAGAATCTGACTAAAAAGACTACCCCAATCCTTACGGACTACAGTAGCGGCGTGGGCGGATACGCCAGTAGACGAAATTTTACCAATTGCCGACAAAATTTGGGAAGTTACCCAGCCTTCTGGCATAGTCGTCGAAGCGTTATTCGCTTCCACTTCTACCGCAATAGGGTAAACCCTTACACCAACCGAAAGACCGCTGCCTAAAGAAATAAGCGAAATTAAAAAATTGTTGACTAGAATCTAAGTAGGCAACCGTGGCCGAGATAATAAAAGATCATACTCGAAACCAAGATCGCGGTCCGGTTCACGGGTTCGCGGTCCGGTTCACGGATTTTTGTTATTACCACAGCAAATTCGGCAATAAAGCACGTAATTGTAGGAAACCGTGTAATTATAAAACCAATAATGAACAGTAGAAAGATTTAAACTAATTAAGACCACTGTTAATATGGCTAACTGTGGTACATCAAAATCTAGCCGTTTATTTATTAGGGACCACGAAAATTCACTACAATTCCTCATCGAAACTGGCACGGAAGTTTCAGTAATTCCATCAAAAATAGGTACCCACGTTAAAAAGATACCGGGTGTTCATTATCTGCCGCAAACGGGACCGAAATCGCAACATATGGTATGAAATTATTGAAGCTAAACCTGGGGATACGACGGGATTTCACGCACGCTTTCATTCTAGCAGCGGTCGATGAACCGATTATCGGCGCTGATTTTTTATCGAATTACAACCTACTAATCTATTTAAAAATACGCAGACTGATCGACGGTTCCACTGAATTTCGAGAAAATACAATAATAGCGAACGTGAATACACCGACACCTAAAGTTCTCAGCATAAACAACGAGTACGGTTCAATTTTAAAAGAATTTCTATCGCTTAGCGAACTGCCAAATTACAAGCACCCGGTACAATATAACGTTCGCCATTATATAGAAATAAGGGGTATGGCACGATCCGATAAACCGCGCCGGTTAGATTCAAAAAAATGTAAAACCCCAAAATTTGAATTTCAGCATATGGTTGATCTAGGTATCTGTCGGCCTTCAAAATCACGATTCGCGTCACCCTTGCATATGGTGAAGAAAAAGGATAACGACTGGCGCTCGTGCGTGGATTATCGAAAACTAAACTCTATCACCATACCAGACAGATACCCAATACCCCACATTCAAAGCTTCTCGGAACTGGTTGCACTATTTTTCCGAAAGTAGATTTAATCCGCGCATATCACCAGATACCCATGGCAGAGGACGTAGAAAAAACAGCCATAACGACTCCATTCGGGCTGTATGAGTTCACGCGAATGCCATACGGCCTCCGAAACACCGGCCAGACATTCAAGAGGTTCCTTAATGAAGTCACTAAGTGACTTGATTTCTTATTTTGTTATATAGATGATATACTCATCGCGAGCAAATCCAGTACAGAACATAAGCGCCACCTAAGACTTATTCGAACGCCTCACAGAATACGGCATAAATATAAAAACCTCGAAATGTACTTTCGGCGATACATCATTGGAGTTTTTAAGTCATAACTTATCTAAGAGTGGTATTGTACCGTCAACAGAAAAAGTTGAAGCCATCTTGAAGCCAAGTTTTTCGAAACCTACGACGGTACGCCAAATCCATAAATTCCTGGGAATGGTAAATTATTACCACCTTTTTATACCGCGACTAGCGGTATAAAACGGTGGTAAAATTTACCATTCCCAGGAATTTATCTTAAAATTTACCATTCCCAGGAATTTATCTTAACACCGGTCCATAACCACCTAACAATACTATTAAAAAAAGGCAAACAGAAATCAAAGTATTCGTGGCCTGACGAGTGCGACGTCTAATTTAACGAAGCAAAAACCGCGCTTGCCACAGCCGCGTTACCCGCTCATCCCATCGAACACACAAAATACAACATTACAACGGATGCATCGAGCACAGCGGTTGGCGCAGTACATCAGCAACTCAACAACAAACTTTGGGAAGCCCACGGGTTTTTCTCAAAAAAGTTGTCGGCTACGGAATGTAAATATTCAGCTTTCGATAGAGAGCTGCTAGCAATCTACCTATCGATCAAACATTTTAGGTGTTTCGTAGAGGATAGACAATTCACAATATACACCGACCACAAACCACTTTGCACGGCCATAAATTCGAAAACCGATCGTAGTCAACAATAACTACGCCAATTAGATTATATCGGACAATTTACAACGGACATACAACACATTAAAGGCTTGCATAACGTGGTTAGTGATTGTCTATCTAGGTACAACGAGCAAGAAAACGAAATAGGTTCACTTTCCTTAGCTGATCTGCAAAATTTCAAAATCAGGACGACGAACTTCAACAATTGATTAATATCCTTCCAAAAAATCAAAGGTCCGTTTAAAATCCGTAAAAATACCGGAAGCTAACGAGGATGTATGGTGTGAAATATCAATGAAAAATAAAAGGCCATTCATTCCGAAAAGTTGGAGACAACGAATTTTCGACAGCCTTCACGGTTTAGCGCACCCGGGCGTCGGAGCAACTCGCAAACTCGTAAATTCCAAGTATTTCTGGCCACAAATGAATGTTGACGTGGGTTATTGGGCGAAATCATGTTTAGGTTGCCAAAGGTCGAAAGTTAACCGACATACAATATCGCCTTTTGAAAAATTTGCAACACCCAGTGGAAGATTTCAACACGTCCCCATCGATATCGTTGGACAGTATCAGTTTCACTTATATTCTCACAACGGTACCGTTGAGAGATATGACAGCGCTCACTGTAGCTACCACCTTTTACGAAAATTACATAAGTAGATTCGGAATTTCTTCAATAATAACTACCGACCAGGGTACCCAGTTTGAGTCGAAATTATTTAGGTGTTTAGGAAAATTAAGCGGTATGTATAGGATTCGGACGACTCCTTACAACCCGAAAGCTAATGGCATGGTGGAAAAGTTTCACCGCAAACACTCAGTTTTGCACACTCACTTTTATATACTCGAACATTTAAGATCATTGAATTATTTTAGTAGTAAAAAATTAAAAGCATCTCTGAAAGCGCGTTGCAATACCACTAATTGGAGCTCCGAACCTCCAACTATTTTGTGGGGAATTAGAAGTTCCGTAAGGGAAGGTACAAACTGCACCCCGGCTGAATTGGTTTACGGTGAACCAATAGGCGAATTTTTTCTAGCAAACTTTGAAACGAAACCTGACGAAACGCAATTTATTAAGGACCTTCGCAAAGCATGCGTGAAATTATACAAACACCTCCACGCGAACACAAAAAAAACAATATCTTCGTTCCAAAAACGCTAGCCTCATGCACACATGTTTACGTCCGTGTTGACAAAGTTAAAGGACCACTCACCAATCCTTACACAAGCCCCTATAAAGTGATTCGAAGAATGCGCAAGGCTTACATAATTGACATCAAAAATAAAAATCAGAGCATAAGCATCGACAGGCTAAAACCGGCTTACGGTATAAAAGCAGTAACTTTTCGAAAACATTAGTTTTCGATCCAGAGGGGGAGTATTATATGGTACAAGTGCAGCAATCTTGTGCACCCGGTCTTAATGAATTAATTTAATATTGTTATTCGCTCGCAATAATAATATAAAGGAGAATCGTTGCAATCGAGTGTCAATTAAGCAAAAACTTTAATTAATTATAGATAAGAGCAGATGAGCGGAATCAATAATACACACTCAGTTTTATAAACTCGAACATTTAAGATCATTGAATTATTTTAGTAGTAAAAAATTAAGTTGAATAAATATTTTATAATAAATTAACCACGTGTTTTAATTAATATACATGGTAAAGATATTCAACAGACCATTGAATACGGAATTGACTTCATTTAACAATTCCAGAAATTTTCGTTTATGTATAGGTCACCCCGATATAAAATTTACTAGCAATATCTATCATAATAATATGATTCACAACTACTACCAATGCCTGCAAAACTAGAGAGGGAGAAAATCCTAAACTGGTGGCCAGTCTTGAAACCAGTCAGCCAGAAGTTGAGATATCGACTAAAACGTCGACAGTTACTTCTTATGTCGTCGGGCCACAACAGATAGGTTGCCAATAGCTAACGATTATTAAAACCGAGAACGAAAAAGATATACCAGATGATAAAACTGAATACAGCGATAACATGCAAAAAAAGAATGGATCTACCTGGCGCTGTTTAAAAAGGCTTATATAGCTGGATCAAAGAAGGAAAGACCAAGAATGAAGTGTAAAATCTTCTGCTACAAACGAGACTTTTAAAGTTTGCACCTTGACTCCTAAGAATGAAATGGGAAATCCGAATAAAGAGCGTATACGCTCAGAGGACCGTTCCAAAACCAAAAGGATTGTTTAATACGTTAACAGTACAAGATCGTAAGGTTACCGGAAGGAAAATAGATGATTGTCTGAAGATTGTCATGCCATAGTCAACATTGGAAATAGTAAGGTGTTAGGGTAATATCAGAATACTTCGAGAAAGTTATGGCAAATCGAAAAGATGCTGGCAGTTGGTTTATAGTGGATTTTTTTTGGAAATGTTTTTAAAAGTAAATATTCAAATCTATATTATTTTCTGAATGTTAAATGATATTCGAATAAATAATATTATATAATAACTTTTGGTATAGTCGTGATCTTGAATATTCTAATTTTTTTCTGTATTTGGAAAATATTTGAAAGTTTTCGAATTTATGTCACGATTGAATAAGTTCAGTAATAGTTGGCTTGAATAGCAAATGCTGAATGTAGTATTAATTCAAATGCATTAAATGAAATATTAAATGATAATCACTTGGAAGGTGATTTGGAAAACGTGGGTTTTTTTGTATATTATACTTATACTTAAAAAATATTTTAAATATCGAATAATTTTGAAAAATAAAATAATTGTTATTATAAAATAATTTTTATAATTTCTAAAAAGTACGGTAAAGCAAAATGTTGAAAAAAAGAATAATTGATTATAATGGACAATTAAGAAAAGAAAACTTCAATGCTTTAAAAAAAACTTAGCAAAATAACTAAATGTGTTTAAAAAAAATCTAAACAAAAATGTGTCGATGCTAGTGTTCAAGTTGCTAGTATTCAAGTTGAGTGCTAGTGTTCATGTTGCATATTTTATTGCATCTGAAAGTAAACCATTTAGTGATGGCGGGTTCACAAAGCGTTGTATGCTAAAAGTGGTTTCTAAGATATGTCCAGAAAAACTACCAGCTATAAATCAGGTTAGTTTATCCCGACAACCTATTACGAGACGAACTGCAAACATCGGTTAAGATTTAATGCAGCAACTGTGTGAAAGATCAAATGAAACAACATATTTTTCCCTAGCGTTAGATAAAAGTACTGACATAAAGGACACTGTCCAACTACTTATTTTTGTACGAAGTATAAATTTTAATTTTGAAGAATGTGAAGAATTAGCAGAGCTTCATAGTATGTATAGTACAACTACAGGTCAAGATTTATTTAAAAATCTTGTAGTACTGTTAAAAAATTAGGTTTGGATATGCGAAAGTTAACTGGTATTACAACTGATGGAGCAAGAAGTATGACAGAAAAAAATATAGGTATTTTGGGAAGATTTACTAAAAATCAAGAAGATATTGGTGCAAAACCACCATTGCACAGCCATTATTCACCAGGGATCTCTTTGTGACAAAGTTTTAGACCTTCATCACATAATGGACATTGTTATACCAACAGTAAATGTTATCCGATCAAGAAGACTTAATCATCGACAATTTCGTAATTTTCAAGCTGAGCTTGAGTCAGCATATGACGACAGTCAGTTTGGCTTAGTATACAGGTTCTTTCAGTTACGTAATAAAATCGATATCTTCATGAATGAAAAAGAAAAGAAATAAAAGAATTATCAAGCCAAGAATCTAAGCTTCCTGAACAATATACGGGTGCAGCAATATGGTATACAGATGGCTCCCGTACCAAAGAGGGCACAGGTGCTGGAGTCAAAGGCCCAAACTTCTCGGCATCAGTATCACTCGGAAGAGAAGCAACTATCTTCCAAGCAGAAATGATTGCGATGGAAATGTGCATACAGGAAAACCTGAAAAGAGCATACCGCAATAAAACTATCACAATTTTATCGGACAGTCAAGCTGTACTCAAATCTCTATCTTCCCACAAACATGAGTCAAAACTTGTCTGAGACTGTCTCCAGAAGCTCATAATATTGGCCAAAAGGAATAATGTAACCTTAATGTGGGTACCAGGTCATATTGGAGTAGAAGGAAATGAAGAGGCCGATAGCCTTGCAAAAAATGGTGCAAGCACCAGGTTTATTGGACCTGAACCTTTCTGTGGAAAACCTAAAGGTCACTCTAAGCTTATTTTAAAAAAGTGGATAGAACAAGAGCACAGAATCTATTGGAACTCACTTCCAAAACTCGTACCATCCAAAAAATGCATTAAACCACAAACCATAAAAGTGGAGGAAATACTAAAATTCAGCAAAAAGGATATAAGAACCTTAATAGGTCTCCTGACAGGCCACAGCCCTGTACGCTATCATCTAGAAAAAATGGGACTAGCTGAAGATAACAAATGTCGCCTCTGTCTATCTGCCAAAGAGGATACAGAACATCTACTATGCTACTGGGAAGCAGTGGCACGTAGAAGATTAAATCATCTGGGAAAAGGCACCCTTACCCCAGATGAACTAGCCTATTCGGCTCCCGAGAACATATTAAGTTTCTTCAGATCTCTTAATATTGGCTAGGGAAAGGGGCAATAAATGCACAATAGATCTTTTAGGTCGCAGTGCTCTCTCGTGCTCCCCTCAACAAAAAAAAAGCCAAGAATGGCTTTTCGATCTTGCTTTTTTGGTTGACATTATACACCATCTTAATTCTCTCAATACCAGACTACAAGGAAAAGATAAGTTACTACCCGAAATAATCATATTATGGCCTTTGAAAATATGCTGATTTTGTTTCAAAATCAAAAGATGAAAATCTTGTTCATTTTGAATGTTGTGGTTGTGGTGAACTTTATATATTTGAAAAACACGTTTTATTGATTTAATTCAGATATTTGCCGATGGGTTTTCCCGACGTTTCACTGATATGCGTTCAAAAGAAGATGACATAAAGTTATTTGAAAATCCATTTTTTCAAATTATATATATATATATATTTAATGAGAGTACCAGAACTTTGTTATATTTAATAAAGTTATGGTACTACTTTATTGACTACTTTTTCGCAGTGCTCTCTCGTGCTTCTCTTAAAATTCATTTGTTGACAAGTGATCTTTTGTTTCAATGATTTCCATTTGAGATAATGATTTTTCTTCTGTGGTTGGTCATATTCCTTTAGTTGACAACTTTTGAACGCATACAAGATTGGCGCAGCAGCAGTTGTGGTCAATTACTTTATGAGTAAACCAAAAACATTACAATTTTTTACTATAAATTTGTACCCCAGAATACCATCACCTGGTATTCGTTCATGCTTAGTTGTCACTTGAAACTTAACATTTGAATCCTCCATTAAGTAAAAATTTAGCATTACATTTAGCATAAGGTCTTTTTTATTACACTCACTTAAGCTCCTGTATTTACTAAATTTTTTATTACACTCACTTAAGCTCCTGTATTTACTAAAACTGTTACTCTTCTGTTAGGTGATATATCCAGTGGCAATTTTATTAATTGATCTATTTTTAAATTTTCTCCTTCCTCTGAATTTGATGTTTCGGTCGAACGGAGGATTTTTGGATCATTCTGTACTCGTTTCCAGACCGAATAACTTTTCTGGCCTCATATTTTTGTTATGCAGAGCAGTACAACATGTCGTGATCGACCCATGTTAATCAAATCACAATTTTCTCAGAATCTATCTTGTCATAAGGCAAAATTTCTGTTCTTTCTGTTTTCCGTGTTTGAAGTAGGCGCTTGCTGACGCGCCAAAAGACGTGGTGCAGGTTGATAATTTTCTCTATTTCTCTTTCGTATATAATTTATTTTCTTTTTGTGCTTATTTCCTGTTTGGATCAATAACTCCTTTAACAAACTCATTATATTGGCTTCATTACCTCTTCGTTTTGTTTACGATGCATTACCCATTGCTTAGTCTTCGCTTGTGTAGTGTCTAGCTTTCTGCACAGCCACCTTTACAGTTGAACAATTCTGTGATCTTGTAGTATCTAATAACTATTTGGATGTTTTTATTTCATAAATAAAACACTCGATTTATTATGTTATTAAATCTACTTTTAATCTTTATTGTTAATTAAATTGTCTTATGTATTTATTTATTTATCACCATTAATTTAGGTATTATTTAATTCATTTAATTTTAAACTTATTTATACTGTTTATTCAAATTTTAATCTGTACTTCAATATTTATTTTAATCGATTTTACTATTTATTTTAATTTACAATGCCGAGCTCTTTACCATTTGAGTATACACTATCGAGTGATTATATAAATGATAAGAGTTTATTAATATGGTGTGATCTGAATTATTATTCGGAGAATTTAAATTAGGTTCTCTGTTAACTGTATACAAATTACAATAATTACAATGTACAATAGCCGTTACTGGATGCCGATACACAGGGTGTACCCAACATTACCCCCCTTCTGGATCGGAAACTAGTTTTTCGAGAGTGATTGACGTAATACCGAATGCGGGTTTTAACCTATCGATGCTAATCGTCTGGTTTTTACCATTGATGTCAATTACATAAGTTTTTCTCAGTCTTCGAACTATTTTGTAAGGGCCCGTGTATGGGTTTGTGAGTGGTCCTCTGACCTTGTCAACCCTAACGAAAACGTGTGTACAAGTTTCTATTGATTTTGGGATGGAAATATCGTTTTGTCTATGTTCGCGAAGGGGCCTTGGTATGATTTCTCGCATGTTGTTTCTGAGATTGATTATAAATTGTGGGTCGTCAGGTTTGGATTCTGAGTTGGGTATGAAAAATTCGCCTGGGACCACGATTGGTTGCCCATATACCATTTCGGCCGGACTACAATTTATATCTTCTTTTAACGAGCTTCGAATTCCCATAAGTACCGTTGGAAGTTCGAAACTCCAGTGTACGGTGTTGTAGCGAGCTTTTATAGCAGCTTTTAGTTGGCGGTGGAACCGTTCGACCATCCCGTTTGCTTTAGGATTATATGATGTGGTACGGATTCTATTTAGTCCGATTAATTTGCATAGCTCCCTGATTAGCTTTGATTCAAATTGACCACCTTGATCGGTCGTGATAATTGACGGAATTCCGAATCTGGTCACGTAATTTTGATAAAAGGTTGTGGCTACCGTGAGTGCGGTCATGTCTTTCATCGGGGTGCCTTCAGGCCAACGAGTAAATCGGTCGACGGTGGTTAGGATATACGTGAAACTGTTTGACGTTGGAAGCGGTCCGACAATGTCGACGTGCACGTGTTGGAATCGGCCACTAGGTTGATCGAACTTACCAAAAGGTGACTTTATGTGACGGCTAACGTTCGCACGTTGGCATCCTAGGCACGACTTTGCCCATTAGCCTACGTCGACGTTCATCTGCGGCCAAAAGTATTTTGCACTGACTAATTTTCGTGTTGCGCGTACGCCCGGATGCGATAATCCGTGAAGGGACTTGAAAATTTCTTGTCTCATTGTCTTCGGCACAAACGGACGCTTTTGTTTCGTCGATATGTCGCACCAAATTTCGTCACCGCAGTCCGGGATTTTAACCAGTTTTAGCTGAAATTTTGTTAATTTTGGCGGATTCTGAATCAAGTTTTGTAGTTCTTCATCTTCCTTTTGGATCTTGGGTATATCTCTCAAGGAAAATGATGCTATTTCGTTGAATCGCGAAAGACAGTCGCTCACCACATTGTTTTTACCTTTTATATGTTGTATATCGTTAGTGAATTGTGAGATATAATCTAGATGACGTATCTGCCGTGGACTGCGTTCAGATTTCGAATTTATGGCTGTGCATAAAGGTTTGTGGTCGGTGTATAATTTTCTTCCTTCTACGAAGTACCTAAAATGTTTTATAGCTAAATAAATACCGAGTAATTCTCTATCAAATGCTGAGTATTTTGTTTCTGTCAGCGTGAGCTTTTTTGAAAAAAAACCTAGGGGTTCCCAATAGTTGTCGTTGTATTGTTGTAATACAGCCCCAACTGCTGTATTTAAAGCATCAGTGGTAATGTTGTACCTTGCGTTTTCGCGGGGGTGGGATAGTGGTGTAGCGTTAGCGAGTTTATTCTTAACTTCGTGAAACTTCGCGTTACATTCGTCGGTCCAAGAGAAGCATTTCTTCTTATTTTCCTTTTTTAATAACATTGCTAGGTGGGCGTGAATTGGAGCTAAAAGTTCTGCAATTCGAGGTATGAACCGGTGGTAATAGTTGACCATGCCAACGAATCTTTGAATCTGTCGTATCGTTGTTGGTTCGGGAAAGTTCGTGATAGCCGTGACTGTTCGCCGCGATGACAGTGGATTTTATTAGTTTAAATTTTTTGTATTTGATTGTGTGGTACCGTTCGATTTGAACGTGCACGGTTCTCTACACTTTCGCGCGTTAGGTCCGAATTTTCTATGAAAGTAACAAAATTTTGAAGTATCTCGGGAATCGGATTGCGAATTTTGTCTACGACGCGATTGAAGATCTTGATTAAAGCGCGATAATGATCTTCTCCGGTTTCGACCGTCGTTATTACGATTGAGTTGTGATAACATTTTCTTAATTTCGCTTAGTTCTTTAGTAAGTTTTTGTTCTACCGGCGTTAGTGGTGTTGGTCTATTGTGTGACGTATGCGAAAGTGATGCCTCAGCGACTGTGCTGATTGGCTGGGTGACTTCCCAAATCTTGTCAGCTATTGGTAATATTTCGTCGATGCTTTTATCTGCACAGGGTGCAACGGACGCTCTTAAAGATTGTGGTAATCGTTTCAACCAAATTCTTTTAAGTAGTTCTTTGTCGATTAATTGCGAGTCTCCTGCTTGATTGGACAGTACTCGATAAAATTCGGAAGGGCTAAGGTCACCGATTTCGTTGAAGTTAGATAATAAATTATAGAGCCTTTTTTTGTTTGATAAACTATGTCTTTCGATGAGCGCTTTCTTTAAACTGTTATATTTTGAAACAGTGTTATCTGGGTTTTTTAGAATGTCAAAAACCGATAGTGCGACATCTTGCGGTAGTGCAGCAAGTGTGTGATTAAACTTATCGTCGTCTTTGATTGACTTATGTAAGTCAAATTGGCTTTTCGCGATTATAAACCACAATTCCGGGTTTTTGTCAAAGAACGGAGCTAATTTAATACGAGTTATTGTATTAATTTCTTTACTGTCGACTATTACCGGTGTTTGTTCGTTGTTCGCCATATTTTGATTTTGAACCGTTAACATTGTTTAGTTATGTAAAATGACGCGCCCTACAATAGTTCGAAAAGGTTCTACTTATGTGTGTGTAGTGCAACTAAAATTTAAGGTGACGATGCACCCTATATATAATTCGAAAAAAAATTTTGTTTTTATAAATGACGGGCACCCTATATATATAGAAAAAAAAATTTTAGTATATGAAGATTTTTGTTTAATTATATATAGGTATATATAAATATTGTGAGGCACCCTGTGTATATCGCAAAAAAAATTATTTGTTTTATATAAAAATTTTGTGTGTTAATTTTGCGAGTTTATATATATATGTATAATTGGAAAATTTTCTCTTTTTTGTAATATATATATTAAAGTACTATTTAATAAACAGCTGTTGCACGTTGCAATTATTTTAGTTATATTATAGTTTATAATGATCTATTTATGCCGGAGTAGAAATTTTGTTATATAGAGCGTCGATTTTGTATACTCAATTATAGGTTGATGATATAAAATATTTTTTGTTTTTTATTTTTGGTTAGAGCCCATTTTATTAACAAAAAAAAATATATGTTTTATTATGTTGAAATTTTAATGGTAATGTTGAAATTTTAACAATTTTATATGATTTTCGAAATTTTCTTCATATTAAAAGTTATAATAAATTATTTCAAACAATTTTCAATATTTTATAAGAATTCTATAAGATTATTGTTAAATATATTTTTGAAAAGCCTTTTATTTTATTTTAATACATTTTAATGAAAAATCCTAATAATTCTTTAAAAATTTTATGGTATTAACAGAAAAAAAATATTTTATCTATATAAGTAATTTTATTTTATTTTATTATATAAGTAATAAGTTTATAAGTAAAAATTTTGTTAATACGCTGTGTGTAGAAATGTAAAATTTGCTTTATACTTATAGCAGAATATAATTTATACAGATTGTAATTATTGAAAACCAAAGTATACTTAATATTTAATATTTGATCAAAGTATTACAAGTTATAATTTTGTATTAACGTATGACTTTAATGTTAACTATTTTTTTATTTAAAAAAAATTATATCGTAATAATGAAAAAAATATATAAAAATTTGTGTATGTGGCTGTACTTGCCGCTGTGTAATTTTGTTGACACGTGGTTTGTTTGATGCGATGATCTGTTGACCTTTGATGATCTGGTTGACCTTTGATTGTCCTTCAAGAATCTGATGATCGGCTTTCTATTGTTCGTTCGTTAACGGTTGACTTTGTGTTGTCCTTGACCACATTCACTTTTATTACCACGTTTTTGTGTATTGTGCAAAATTCGTATTTTATGTAAAATTTTGTATGTAAAATTTATGTAAAATTTTGTATGTAAAATTTATGTAAAATTTTGTATTGTTAAATTTGTATTGTAAAAAATTGTATTTTTTTTTTTTTTAATTTATAGCGTGTTTTGTACTGTTTTTTTATGCACGTGTTTTTTACGGGGTTTTTTTTTTTTTTTTTTATATTATTATTATATAATTTTTTCCCCGTCGGGGTCACCAATTGTAGTATCTAATAACTATTTGGATGTTTTTATTTCATAAATAAAACACTCGATTTATTATGTTATTAAATCTACTTTTAATCTTTATTGTTAATTAAATTGTCTTATGTATTTATTTATTTATCACCATTAATTTAGGTATTATTTAATTCATTTAATTTTAAACTTATTTATACTGTTTATTCAAATTTTAATCTGTACTTCAATATTTATTTTAATCGATTTTACTATTTATTTTAATTTACAATGCCGAGCTCTTTACCATTTGAGTATACACTATCGAGTGATTATATAAATGATAAGAGTTTATTAATATGGTGTGATCTGAATTATTATTCGGAGAATTTAAATTAGGTTCTCTGTTAACTGTATACAAATTACAATAATTACAATGTACAATAGCCGTTACTGGATGCCGATACACAGGGTGTACCCAACAATCTCACATAATATTTTAAGGGTTTTTTTAAACCTCTAATAAAATGCTTGTTGCTACTTCCATAATTTCGTCCTTCAATACTCTATCTTCATCTTGGTATGTATTATTATTGTATAAGGTTGAAGTTTTTGTAAGAGTCTGTTTCCAAAATTTTTAAAGCCTTCATTAGGATCTTGATAATACTCCTCCGGCTCTCTCATCATTTGAGGTAGATCTTTATATGGCAAAAATTTAATACATAGGATTGACTTAAATTCAAAAAATCTGATATTTGATGGTTTTGGAACAAAGCATTCGCCTTTCTACCTAATATAATAGGCCTCCTCAGCTAAAACCAAAAAGTTTTGCAAGTCTAAAGCAGGGTTGTCCCCTGACCCTGCTTTAGACTTCACAATCGTGGCACGTGTACCAAAAATGTTTGAAAAATTTCCACAACAGGTAGCAGTCCATCAATAAAATATATTTGATGCTGCTGTAAATTTTCAGTTTTTTTAAATTGAATATTAAATGAGTTAGGTGATAAATAAGTTATGGTTTTTGTTTTGCTCGTTGAATTTAAAAGACTAAACCAATCTCGTCCTCATATTTTAAATGATTGCTCTAGAATATAGTTGTCAATTTTTATCAATTTAATAATTTAAATAAAAAACTACTATATTAATACATTTCAATACAATATTTAAATTAAATTAAATTAAATTTGAGGAGTAATTTTTATTTTGTTTTTTTAAGCACAAAGCATTTGGTTTTTTTTGTGGGTTTTGTTCATAGTTTGGATAGGTTGTTATTAGAAAATTTTTTTGTGTATAACTTTTATTGATATTATACAAATAAATATAACAATTACCTGTTGCTGCAGCAAGTGATAAATATGTATTAACGATAGCACGTTCTTGATCCCCACCGTCAACAAGTGCAGAATTGAAACTTGGCCAAAATACCCATAAAAATACTGTACCAATCATTGCAAATACATCCGAAATTTTTGATGGACCTTCATTTCTACCAGCTTCATTTTCATCCTTCTTAGGTCTTAAAATTACACTAACTGCTAAACCAAAATATGCACCAAAAGTATGAACTGTAATACTAGCACCAACATCGGTAATCTATTGAAATCAAAATAATCACGAATATTCATGTTTTATTTATTTATTTTTTTGGTAAAAAAAATTACTTTTAAAATTTCTAACTGAATAAATTCATTTACAGCAAATAATGCAACTTCTAAAATTGCCATGAAAAGTAGCTGAATGGGTGTTGTCCGACCTAAAAGTGCCCCCATGCTAATAAGTGGTACAGCAGCAGCAATATCTGCATCAATTATATGTTCTAGTCCAATCCTAAAATATAATTGGATTTTCTTATTATTATTTAATAGAAAATAATTTTATTTTATTAAATAACGGAAATTGACAAATAATATCCTTTTAGTATATATATATATAAATATAGGAATGCATAAATAATTTTTTTATAGCAGACTCGGAATATACGCTGCCACGTTCGCGAGGCGCCAATTATGCATATATATATATATATATATATATATATATATATATTTTTATAGATAGATATATATATATATATATATATATATAAAAATATATATATATATATATATATATGTTTTACTATATTACTTTCCAAATATATAATTTTAATTTTAATTTTTATTTTACTTTCCAAATATATAATTTTAATTTTAAGTTTTATTTTACTCCGCGAGACTCTGACTGTCCTTTATCAATGACAACTGTTCATTTTTACTGTTTTTTTTGAATGAAAACTATTAACTAGTTAGCATTATTTTCTATAATTTCAATTTTCTTTTGGAAATTTATATTTAAATTTTGAAAGAAACTTCAGCTTCACTTTATGTTAGCAATTAGCGGTATTTTGATATTATTGTACTGACTGTACTTTTTATATATTATAGTTTTAAATCACTAGTTAAAAAATATAGAGTTTTAATTAAGATTTTAAGAATAAATAGCGGTTTTTAACAGTTTTAACAATATTTTAAACGTGTTTTAACTCAGGGTCACCAATTGTAATGTTGGTTCTTTGTTTTCTGCACATTACATTCAAATCTTTTATTTTTTTAATGAAACAAAAATAATAATTAATTATTGTTTATTGAAAATTAGAGTGTCGATGACGGTTCACAGATGGACTGCGTGTAGGGTTTCACCCATAAGATTATCATGTTGCCACTCTCCTCGTGAACTATTGTTACCTGTGGAAGTATTTTTAGTCAATATGCTGAAATTAACTTTGTTACTGTGCCGATGAAGTTTTGATAGCCAGTATCCATTTTCTCTGTTTGACTGAACTACAGGTGGCTAAGAACTTAATAAGAATGTATGACAAGGTAGAGGTATAAAAGTACAAAAGCACTTCTTTGTACTCTATAAAGTTTCCTAAGGCCGATCACCAAATAATAGATCCGCTGTTAAGAATGGAACGTGATGTAGTAGTGTAGTCACTTGGGGTTTAGTCATAAAACCCTAGTCCTATTCATAAAGTTATTTGGGGTTTTAGTCCCCATTTCTTACATAACAACAGGGCTACATAAGCCTTATGTTCCCTTTCCTTGTTAATTTGGTTGTTAATTTTACCCATTTGGTTGTTAATTTTATTTTAAGTCAGACTCATGCGGACCATTTTATTTTTACTAGTTCGCCACTGTTAAAATTCTTAATTCAAGAAATTGACTGTCTTATTAGATGTGTTTTCAATTTGACGGTCCATTGTATTTTGAAATAAACTTTTGAGCCATCGCAGCTGAAAACATTTTATAGTAGCCCACCAGACTCTACTTTTCCTCGTACAGATATATTACATAAAATATTAAGAGCAGGCGCAACCAATTTGAACTTAACTATAAGAAGTTGCAGAAAAATTTATAACAATTCCAAATTTCACATTAATTATTTTGTTTTGGTAATATTATTAATGGTCTTGTTATTTTGTTTTTGTTAAATAGATTTTCTTTTTTAGTTTTTTAAAATGCATAAACTTTTTTTAAAAAATTTTTTAAATTATTTTTTAATAAAAAGAAAATTATTGAAAATGTAAAAGTAAATATTAAACTCCACTGGCCCACGCTCTCATCCAGAAAATTTATTCTAGTCCATCATTCGAAAAAGTTTCCGACGCTTGCTCTATATTATGTTTTCAGTTCAACTAAGAGTCAAGAACCGCAACAAGGTACTTGATACTAAAGACTAACACCATCCAATTATTAGCCACTCTCTTTTTGATAGTGCATCTGAATTTTTTTGCAATCCGGATTATGTGTATAATCTGTGGAAATATGATTAGTTAATATGCTGAGATTTTCGGTGTTACTGTGCCTATAATCTTTTAACATGGTGAATCTAGGTATTTTTGTCCTATTTGCAAAAGTTTCTATGTTCATTAGTTCGGTTTCGCGCGGGTTGCCATTGTGCCCACAGCTCTTGGCCAAATTACTAAACTTTCTTAATGTCTTTACATTATTTGGCTTATTATATCGATATACTTCCTCAAGATCAGTATGACTAGATCATCAGCATTAACGATAGTTTTACCTCCTTCTTTTTCTAAGTCTTTATGGATTTTATTCATTACTAGTAGCCAAAGTAAAGGTGACGGCAATCCTTAAGTATTTATAGCCAATACCCATTTTCTGAAATTCCGCTACTAACTTGTTTAGTAGACGAGATTGTCTTTTGAGTAATAGAAGTAACCTTTTCTGATCACTCATTGGATCACTGAAAAATTATTATGATTTCAATTTAGAAGTATTGAACAATTACGTTACATAAAGTCCGACTGTTTTTGCGTACTAATCTTCTGGTCAGGTTCAGTGTTATTGAGTTGCGGGAGTCTGGAAAAGTGCTTATTTGCATATATTTTAATTTCGTCCGTGACAATTTTAATCTTTAAATCTCTGTGCAGATTGTTGTGCTTGCAACATGTATACCAGAGACCATTGTCCAAATTTTGGATCACTTTGTTTAGAAAGCGTTAGATTGTATACCAGAGAGCGTTGGCCATATTTCGGATCACTTTGTTTAGAAAGGGTTGGAGTGTCTGTGAGTGACATAGGCTGGCACAGCTACCATATTGGTTGTAGGACCGTTAGGACCTATTAGCCTGTAAATTATTGCATGTAAATTTTATTTCATATACATTTTTTGGTATTTTATGTCATATTTTTTGTATTTATTTTAACATAGTTTTTACACTTTAATTGTTTGTCAAGCGTGGAATCGTGAATATTAGTATCAAAAGGATCAACGCCATAAACAAAACCTGCGCTTATCACATTGTCAGATATTTTGTCGTATCCTGGAGCCTGTTGGGTTCCGCGTTTATTGCCAATTTCTTCTTGATCTTCTTTTTTCTTCCACCATAGTTTTTTATCTCTCCGGAATAGTTGATTCCTGTCATTTTCCTAATTATTATCCCACGCTGCTTATGGTATGATTTTAGTAAATATACGTGTTTGAATGGTTGAATCAGGGGTGTGGATTGGTAAAAAAAAATTCTAACTCCAACTCCGACTCCAACCGCTGAAATTTTCAGAGTGTGACTCCAACTCCGACTCCAAAGCTAAACGAATATGTACATATTTATAAACATGGTGACAATTAATAATTAATAGAAATGAATCTATATAAATATGATATTTTATTTATTTTTATTAATTCTTACACTCATCAAATGAATTAAAATCTACTTATAATCTACTAATTTGTAAAATATTACATCGCCAATTTCAAAGAATTTTTTTTTGCAAATTTTTGAAAACTTCTTTGAATTCTTTAAAAAATATTTTGTACATGCACATGCAATACCGAGAAAATTTTACTATTGGAATCGGAGTCGCGATTTTGTTTAGCGACTCCGACTCAGGTATAAATGCCTCGACTCCGACCACGACTCCGACTCCGGCTCCGAGTCCATAGCCCTGGGTTGAATAGTGCATAATTTTATTTTTCGATCGATTTTGTTTTCTATAAGTGTTTTAAAACTTTTCCTATCCGTAGATTTATCAGTTAAGGTAGGTTTAGTATTTGCTTGAAGAATATTTTCCCTTAATGCAAGAATAACTGTTGAATGAGGCGAGTTAAGATAAAAGTTATCTTCAGCAGTTATTAAATATGATTTGATTCGACGTAATCTTTTTAGCTAGGAGAAATCTACCATATCAGGGATATTTTTACATCGGAGGGCTTGTTAATTTAAAATGTCAAGCAAGTTATGGTTATGTTGTAGGTTATTTCTGAGAGTACCTTTGCTGCAGTTTAAGTCGAATTGGTCAGTTTTCTTTAACATTGTACGGAGAAATCTCGCCCATGCCCACACTACTATGGCTCATTCTGGCCATAGTAGTGTGAGAATGAGCGAGGTGGCACAGAGGAATGAACCTTAGATTACGAGGGTTAAAATTGAGGAAGATTTTTTCAAGTAAGCCATGAAAATCGATGTTCGGTCATTTGCAAAAATTATATCTGCAATTTCGCGTTGGTTAAATAAGGAGTGCAGGGTGATAAGTTTCAGATGGTCGTCATATGGTGGGAGGTTGTAGATATTTACCCAGCCCAAGCTTCGGAGACCGAACCGAATAAATTGGTTTCAATTCGATGTATATGGAGATGACCAAACATGACTAGCCTATTTAAGCAAAGGCTTGACAAACGGCATATAGAGTGATCAATTTACATACGGGTTCAAAAATTCTTTAGACCAGCGTCTCACCAAACCTAATTAAGCAGTCAATGTGTGGTAGCAAATTGATTCGTTGAACACCTCGGATTAAATGTCGTTGATAGATAAAGTAAATATCAAGGGACTCCCGAAGAAGATTGAATAGGGTTAGAGATAGAAGATCTGAATAGGACTCTGTTTTGGCGTTTATTTAGGTAAGAGTCAAATAATTGTATGATTCTGGGTTGAAATCATAGAGCTCTGAGCGCAGAGAATAATTTATGGGAGATTTTAACAAACAAGTTGCTAAAAGCAGATTGAACTGATTCTAAGTAACATAAGGTTCATAAGGCGAAGCTCTAGTTAGTCGTGGTTGATTTTCTATTCAGAAAACTACGCTGATTTGCTGAAAACAGTGAGAGTAATTATCTTTATCTTTAGAGCCTTTCTACAATGGTGGCATAAAACTATGTTTTTGTTATAGTTATATGCCAATAGCAGCCATTCTCCAATGTCTGCGTAGACTAACGAGTAAAAAACAAAATAGTATTGCCAACACTATAAAAGAACTTAAATAATCATGTGCATCTAGCATTTTACTAAGACAATCGATATATTTTTCTGCTATAACATAAAATTTAATAATTTATAAATAATAATATCATCAAAATATCTCATTTTGGTTGTTTAAATACATTTAATAAACAAATAATATCAATTTTATAAAAAAATATATTTGTTTAATTCATTGACAAAAAAAGAAAATAAAATTTCGATTGGCAGTTTTGTAACTAAAACTATGTTTTTTAATATTGCTCAACTTTTTTTAGCCAGAGTTTTCAGTCAACGCTAGCATTAGAGATTGTTATACTGTTTTCTATATATTCAACATAATTAAAAATAGGTTTAGTTTTACGCCAAGATCTTAGAAAGGCTTTTAAGTTTATTAATGTTGTATAATTATATCGAATTATACAAATTATTAATTTGGTGTATCTTGTATAATTATCTTATTAATTATACAAGATTTATCGTGAATAAAATAAACGCACTTTTTAAGAAAATTTTTTAAATATTTATTAAACTTAAACTCGTTATTTTAATTTACACTATTATTTAACTATTTAACTCTTAAAACTTAAAAATATTATATTTTATACAAAAAATATAATTGTTTTCTACTTAAATTTACCGACTCTTATTATAATAACTTTCAGAAGAATTTTCCGAACCGATGTTCTTCCTCTTAGCTTTTTCTATCAACTTAACTTCTTTTAATCAATTAATTAATTATATGCCTATGGCTTTTTCCAAAATATCGCATGCGATATTTGGAAAAACCAATCAGCGATCAAAATTATTTTTATTTAACACAACAACATAAGTATAATATTTAATTACTTAAGTTGAGTGTCTCTTCGTGTCCCTGAGAATATCCGGAATCGGACACCGGAGGTAATGACTTTGAATTTAAAAAATAATTTTGGTCGCGTAAGCTTAATAATCATATTTTAATTTAATTTAAATAAAAAATTAGAAATTACATTTTGCAATTTCCGTTGTGAATAAAATAAATAATATAAAAGAAAAAAAATAAACATGGTGACCTCTTTTATTCACAACAGAACAACGATTCGCTACAATTTAAAAGAGCTTTTTAAAAAAACTCTCCGTCTGAAATTGGTTTTCCATGTTTTGCAATAGAAAATGCCAGTTGATAACTAGCTGAAGTTGTATTATTTTTGGGCGCAACAAAGGATTTAAACGCATCAGTTTGAATTTCATGTTTTTTAACTCTTGGGAAAAGTATTCTTTTCCTCTTCATTCATTAATGCA